>CM053788.1:522688785-523288785 GCA_028749045.1 Cupressus sempervirens
GAGAAGTTGTGGGAGGATGTCAACATGGAATTTGTTATCGGTTTACCAATGAATCAACATGGGCATGATTCAATTTTGTGATGGTTGAAAGGTTTTCTAAGATGACACATTTTATTCCCTACAATACAACTAGTGATGTTGTTCATGTTGTGGAAGTAATTTTTGAAAGAAGTGGTGAGTCTACATGGTCTACCAAATAACATCATTTCAGATCAGGATACCAAGTTTGTTGAATATTTCTAGTGCATATTATGGAAAATGTTGAAGACATATTTGAAGTTAAGATCATCACATCATCCATAGACAAATGAAGAGATAGAGGTGGTGAAAATGAGTTTGGAAAATTCATAGAAATGTTTGTTTGGAGATAAGACAACGGGATGGGATGTGGTTTTAGAAAAGGCAAAATTTGCTTACAATAATTATGTCAACAAAGCAATGGTAAATCACCATTCTACATTGTATATGGGAGTAGTCCTATAAATAATTCTGAATTGAGGAAGTTTGATAAAGGTGAGATAAGTAGTGCTGAGGTTGAGGATTTTGTAGAATATTTGAAGAACATCCATGAGAAGGTGAGGAAGCATATTACAAGGATGAATGCACAATACAACTCCAAGGTAGGTGAGAAAAAGGGGCATAAGGAATTTTAGGTTAGGTATGAGGTCATGGTTCATTTGAGGAAGGAAATATTTCTAGTAGGGGAATATAACAAGTTAAAAATGAAGAAGTTTGGACCATGCAAGATACTAAAGAAGTATGATTCCAGAAATGCCTAAGAAGTAGAGTTGCCCACTAAATTGAAAATTTTACTAGTATTTAACATTTCACATTTGAAAGAGTATCATAAAGAGGCATTGAAGATAAGGTCACAAAAATGTAGTGGATTTTTCCACTAACTACTTTAGGTACAAAATAGATTGGGGATGTATTGGATAGTCATTTTGTTAGAAACACAAGGAATGAGATATACAAAGAATATTTGGTCAAATGGAAAGGGTGACTAGTATAAGATTCATCATGGTTGACAAGGGAGGAGATTAACCATATTTGTTTTCCTTTGAACACTTGAGACATGACAATGTCACTTCTCAAATCATTGTCTGATTCAAGAGCATCTTGGGTGTAAGGGTAATCTTGCATCATCCAAAAATATTTCTCTTTCTATTTTTCAATAAGGGCTATTTTAGCTTATAGTTTCTATTTGTGGAATATTACTATTTTGAGTAACTTGGTGGAATGTGCTCAAAATGCTCTAATTTTATAGGCGAAGGCTCATCTTGGATACATCAACCTGCTAGATGGGTTTATTACCATATTTTAAGTATTCATAAAGTTATTGCATATTTTTGGTATATTTTTTTGTATAAAAACTATAGACTTAGTTTTGAAGGTCTATATCACTCCAAAACAAGGTCAAACTTTGGCTCATGGATTCTTGCATTATTAGTGACTATAAATACGATCTTCCATTTCCGAAAAATGGGTTATAATAGCCAACCAGGTTAATGGTTTGTAATTTATGGTCTTTAGAAGTTGGGCTACCTAAAAATATAATTTATAAATTGTATTGAGTCAATTCTATGTAATAAAATGTAATAAAATAATATGGTTTAAGTTTGGTCAACCTTAAGAGTTATGGATAAGTGTCTAGAACCTTCCTGGACATTGGAAAAATGCCTATATAAGGAAGGTCTATAGGTTATCTAGGGAAATTATGGGTGGTGGTTCATAGCTCTATCTTGCAAAATATTGTAAGAAGCTATCCATGTTGCTCTTCATATTATATTTTAGAAATTTATAAACCATACTTGTGGAGATAGTAAGAAGCCCATTTTTTAGTTCTCTGGCAAAAAATTGGTTATTTCTCTATTTCATGTTGAGTGTTTGTGGTATTATGAGGAGCATCCTTCATCATGGATGTAAGTGAATAATTCATTAGTAAACTTGGGTGCAATGATAAATGTCATAAAATAATAATAATATTGAAATTAGACATTGATAGCCTAAGAAAAACCCCCACCATCATACATTTTATAGATAGTTCAACAATGAGACCTAACGGGTTGGTTATGGATGTGATTTTTACCCTAGAATCATGGGAATACACAACTAACTTTGTTATTTTGTTTTCAAAGGCCACCTAGGAGGATATTTTATAATTTTTGGCTAGCCACAACTAATTCTTTCATAGCATGCCAGTCAAGAAAGATGACAATCTTTGAAGATGACAATATTTGATAGTCTAACCACTAAAAATTTAGCCTTATATTCACATAATCAACCTTAGTTAGAAGATAACCAAGCCTTATAGATAGATGTTGGGGATAATGAAGTAGAGCCTAACTCAATTAGTCACCTCATGATGATTAATAGAGACCCTTTGATGGAAGCACTAGAAGAGGATGACATCTAGGATGTCATCATTTCAAATGAATGTAGATAAGACTCATAGATATGTGCTGATAATAATTGTTCCCTATAAATTATATTACCCATATGTCCTCATCTAGTTGTCTTATAACCTCTACCTATCTACATACATTTCTACCACATCAAGTTCAATCAACCAACTTTCCATAAGTAGTAATGATTGATAAAAATTAGTGGCATAGAGGTTGCACCAAGGAAGGAGTTAAATAGTAACAAGAACCCTACTAGTTCCCAACAAAGCTATTGTAGGATAATCAACAAGCCTTTGCATGAGACTATACTAGTATGAAGGGAATAGATCCTAAAATTTGAACATATAAAATATATATCAATCCATATTTTAAACCTATTAGGAAACCTTAGGGAAGAGTAAACCTAGTGCTTAGGGATATTGTGAGTTAGTTTTACAAAAGATGCTAAGTAGTGGCTTTATTTACCCTATCTTTGAAAGTAAATGGGTATAACTAATAGTTCTTAAAAAGGGAGGAAAATAGAGGATATGTGTAGATTATAGAGAGCTCAACACCGCAACAAAGAAATATCACTTTCCTTTTCCCTTCATAGATCAAGTTTTTAGATAACCTGGCTAGAAAGAAGTTTTTCTCCTTCTTAGATGGGTTTAGTGGGCACAACCAAATAAGGATAGCTACTAGGGATCAAGGTAAAGAAACATTTTCATATTCACTATTACCATTTAGGTTGTGTAATGTAGTAACCATTTATGAAAGGGTTTTTATTAATATCTTTTCAAATATCTCTATAGATTGTATGGAGATCTACATGAATGATTTCACTACCTATGGTTCCACCTTTGAGGAAGACCATAACAACCTAGAAAAAGTGCTAAAAAGATGCCAATAACATAATTTATATTCAAAAAATGAGAAATATTATATGATGATGGAAGGAGTTGTGTTAGGTCATTTTATTTTTTCATTGGGCATCCAAGTAGATCCTTCTAAGTTATCACTACCCTACTTGCACCTGAAAAGAAAAAGTGTTAGAAATAGGAAATACTGAGAGGAGAGGTGAAACTCATAAAAATTTTTCTTAACTATGGATATCTTTAACAATACCTAAACATGCACATGTAATCAAACTAAATCATTCACATAGAAGTAACACAATGCAACTAATAAGACCATTATTTGTTATCTATAGAAACCCTGGCCAAGGGAAAACTCTCATGGGGATGGTACCCACAAAATGATCCACTATCAAAAGTATCTTGTGATATATATTGACCCTATTAGTAGTCTATTACATCTGTGTAGTGAATATGTCCTTGTTAAAATCCTGAATGTTGTTAGGAGTTGGTATTACAATTACAAAAGTAACAAGATGCACCCACTACTCAAACATGCATATATAATGGTATATTTCGTATGCAAAAGGTATAGATACAAAAACCTTCTAGAAAATGTTGATATCTTTAATATACAATTTTTTCTTGGTGATTCTCGTTACAATATTTTTCATATACTACCTTTTCTTTTCTCTAACACAAATTCTGCATCATATAATTAACATAATACAATGGCATAGTCATTACATAACTTTGCATCTAAAACTCTTTCCTTTATACCCATCTGTACTGTCATGTCAACCTTTAAGTCTTCACACATGTCCAAAAATATTAAATCATATCATACTAAGTTAGGGTTAAAATCTAGGATGTCATCCCATAATAGTTAAGTAATTATTTTGGTAAACTAAAATTATTCCTTAACACAATTTACCAACTCTTTGCCTCTGTTTTATTCTTTTTGTACATGACTGCAACTGGTAAAACTTTAATAACTCTATTCATACAACTCATTATGACTTAAAAAATTGGGGATATGATCTTTAATGTCTATAATACCTCTTTTTAGCTTCACATGAACCAATCCACTCTCTATGAAGCTCCCTATTCAGAAAGGTGTCTCTGTTGATAGATGGCCTTTATCACACTTAGACAATATTCTAAGTTATCTCCTCCAAAACATAACTCCAAATTTTTCTTGTTGGATATTATAGCATATATGTTGCCATAAATAACAACCTCATAGTATCTTCATACTCTCCTCTTATCCAAATTTCCAAAAAATCCCCTTTGGAATTGATGGCAACATATGGGATTATTGGCTAAGTTCCACAAATTTCAAAATTTCAAAATGTGAAGTTCTTCACATGGCCATAAAAAATTTGAAAAAACATGGATAATTTCTATTTATATACTATCTTTTATATTTTTCATACATACTCCTTCTTACCTTTTATCTCCCTTTACAATATATACTCCTCTTTACATTATGCATGTTTTTATCCTACCACCCCCATTTTGACATCAATGGCAAAGTTGACTGTCAAAAACTATTTATAAGCCAAAATTTGGAATCATACCTTTTTGTCTTCAAGTTGATAGGTGTGAGATGAAATCAACAAAGCTTGTCTTTAAATTTATGAAATCCTTGTCCCATGTGTCTTGGACTGCCTTAGATATGTTGATTAATGTGCATAGCCCATAAGATGCTATCTCCACTGCATTCAAATATGAATATACAAAATTTTCATATGATACTTTGGATTTAAGGCATTATTCTAGATGCTTTTGAATATGACTTATTTTCAGAGTGAGGTTTTCCCTCAACAATGAAAATTTGATCATTATTTTGTCCCTTCTTAGCTCTAACAAGCTAATATTATCATTTACTTTCCCAATTCTGCTTTCCAAAAATTTAATTTGCACATTAGGTAATTGTGGCCCATTCATGACATTTTGTAACTCCTCTTATTTTACCTTTAGATATTCTATGACATCTTTGATGAAATTATGTGAAAAGGCACATTGTCCATATAAAATATTTCCTTCTGTCAGACATCTTCTTAACCCTTTGATGCAAGAGTCAAGATTCACTAAATATCCTCTTATGTTTTCACATAGTGTGTGAAATAATTTTGCATCATGACTTACTTGTGCTTTTCCTGATACAACTTCCAAGAGAGTGGTAAGATGATTGTCAAATGCATTAATTACCTCTTGCACTCTCTTCTCTCAATTTGGTTCACTAATATGATGTTTTGCAATTTTTTGGTTTCCTTCTCAAGAGTTTCTTAGGTCCTCTTGATACTCTTAGTTTTATAGGTATACGATTGATTATTGAGAGGGGGGCAAATCTATAATCACCAAACTTATGCTATTTATTTCTTATTTTATTCTTTTCCACATAGTTTACCAATAAGATCTAAGTATACCTATAGTGTTGTTATACATTAATTAAATAGTAAAACCAAAATAAATAGTATAGCCATCCAAACAATTATAAAATTGGGATTTATCTTATGAAAACCTAATTAGGGTGAAAAACATGGTGTTAAGAAGATGCTCACAAATATAGTACTTTTCTAGAATATGCTTTGTCAGGAGCTTACCTAATTAAAGGTTACAAAACACTGTTAAGTGTACCTTGTTATACGACTTCCCTCTAGATTAGTTAGGATATTTACACTACTAGAAGTAACCTTGTTAAAGGATTTTAACACTCTAATCTAAGAATGTCACCTTGTTAGAGGTTTTATAATAGACTAATTAACATCACCCTTCCAAGGGATTTAAACTACTACAATGGTTAGAGAGTAATAAAAATAAGAGTGATATGTGATTTGTACTGCCTTGCTATATAAGATCCATTGAAGCTCTTCAACTTGAAAACAAACCATTCATTTTTCTTTATTTTTCCTTCTTTGCTCTGATAGCTTTTCTCTCTTTCCGATCACTATTCTCTTCTCTCTATTTCTCTATTTCCTTATCTTTATAATTCTCCACAAACCCTAAACCTAGATCTTATGATCATAAAGACATATCTCTATCCATGAAGATACTTATCAAATAGTCTTTCATTACTTAACCTAAAAGTTGACTTTACTTCCTACAATTACCGATAAAAGAGAACTTCACCGATAAGTCTCTTGTCACTAATAACCCAATAGGATAATCCATTACTTAAATTATTCCCATTTATCATTCCATTTGTTACCTGATAAGGTGCTTCCCTATTTCTTGTTGGTTCCTCCTATCAATAACCATATTAAAGATATAGTAACAACATAAAATACTTATTAGAAATAGATAATGGTGACAGTGGGTGAATCAGTAGTCTACAAACTTTTTCCCATAATTGGATATTATTAATTACTTTGCAACATACATATGAAAGTAAACCAACAGTGCTAAACATTAAATAAATCCATACACAAAGAGAATTCATAAGACTTTATTTTGTTAATTAGGGAAACCTTGGCCAAGGGAAAACTGTAGTAATGATGGTACCCACAAAATGATCCATTAAACAAAAGAATCTGGTTAAGGATATTGACCCTATTAGGAGTCTATGAAGTACATATATTGTCTCAGTCCTTGTTAGAGGACTAGGCCCTGTTAAAAGCATCAACCCTATTAGGAGTTTCTTCAACCCTATTATGAGTTAGTATTATAATGACATATGTATGCAAGAAGAGCCCACTGCCCAAACATGCAATTGTACAATTCAATACTTTAAAAAAAAGAGATAGATATGATAACCTCTTATCTGTTGATTAATGTACTTCACATATCTCTAATCTTACATTAGAACTCACATCAAAGATCTCTCACATAAGTTTTCATGTCATATACTTGGTTCACATATACATCATATACTTGGTTCACATATAGACCATTAAGTTCACATTCATATTCACATTCACATTCATATTCACATAGTTTGCAAGTAGTGATTTCTTACTTATACCCTTTTCTTTTATAAAACTCTATCCATTCAACTAGATGCTTTCACACATTTGGATATATACAAAATTAGCCAATGATAACTTAGGGAAAATATCTAGGATTTCATCCCTAAATAATTGAGTAATTATTTCATGGCCAAAATAATTCCTTAACCTGTTAGTAACTATTGTGGTGTCCACAACACACACCCCATTCCCCGCTAGGAATGGGGACCCCCTACTTTTTTTGACTCCCGGACTCATAGCTCAAGAGTCGGGAGAAGAAGAGTTTTATTAGACCTTAGAATTTTAGAGTCAAATATTCAAAAAAATCACAAAAAAATTAAGAAATTGAAAAACAAAAAAAATTAAAAAATTTGAAAAATAAACAAATAAATAAATTTAAAAAAATAAAAATTAAATCAAATGCTCACCATAAAGGGCTGCGCGCCCCAAGCGTGTGCACGCGCCACCAAGGGGAGCGCACGTGTCGCCAAGGGTCACGTGCCCAAAGCATGCGTGCGCTTCCACAAAGGGCTGCACGTGCGCGCCACCAAGGGCCAACACCCAAAGTGCGTGCACGCTCCCAAGGCACCGTGTGCACTTGCCAAGCTGCCCTTTCACCTCCAGTTTTGTCTGAGTAGCCATAAGAGGGGTTTAAAATATATCGTTTACGTATAAGGTGACATATATTTAATTAATTCCTTATACTTAAGATATATTTAAATATATGCGACAAATCTTTTGAGATAGGTTTCAGACCTCCCCGAGATAAGGTAAAGATTTTAGGAAATTTTAGGGCTTTAGAAATCCAGACTTAGCCAAATTTCAGGGCTTCAGGATTTTAGACTTAGCCAGATTTTAGGATTCACCTCCAGTTTTGTTTGAGTAGCTAGTGTGTCTTTACTATGCATTGTTAACTCTACAGACTGATGTTTGCTTCTTTTGTAGGTAAAAATGGCATCCTCAACTTGTTGAGATCATAAA
Organism: Cupressus sempervirens; assembly: GCA_028749045.1. Taxonomy (NCBI): domain Eukaryota; kingdom Viridiplantae; phylum Streptophyta; class Pinopsida; order Cupressales; family Cupressaceae; genus Cupressus; species Cupressus sempervirens. Next base: position 522,696,955 of record CM053788.1, read on the forward strand.
TTTTGACTTGGGCCTCGGAATTCAGAACTGCTTACACCGTTGGAAAGAAGAACTGAAGATCTAATTTTAGTCCCTAAAATAATGAGCCTTTGATTATCTAATTTTAGGGACCGACGAAGGTTTTGACTTGAAATTTTGAGCAAAAGACCTCCAAAAAGGTCATTTTAAAATGCCTAGAAAAATTTGTAAAAAAATATGAAAAAGTTGCAAACATTTGATCATCTTGGATAATTTAGATCATCTTGGATAATCTGGATCACTTGGTTTCTCATCGAGAAGGATTGTACAAGTGGAGAGAAGAAAAAGGTTAAAAATACAGAGGTTGGACACATAAAGAAAATTAGGTTCCTCATCTTATGCCGCTATAAATAAGAAGATTCAATGCAGGTGCCTTGAGATTTTTGATTGAAGAAGCAGACGGAGTGCAAATTTATGAAAGTAATTGGCTATAAAGAGGATGTAAATCATCAGAAAGGGGCATGAAGTGTATACAAAAAGTGATCTAAAACCTCATTTGAGCAAAACCCAGAAACCATTTTCAAAATTGGAAATTTTGATTTTTTGGCGAATTGAGCTTCCAAGCTCTACAGATCCGCAGCTTCGTAGGTACATAGGTATGCAGGGCCACAGGTCGGCATTTTCATGTAGCTCTACAATTCAGAGGTGCACCGACAGTTGACTGCTAGTTCCAAAAAGAGCACTTTCCATGCATTGGGAGCGCATTTTGATGGCAAGTTAACTCCGACACACATCAAGTGAAGGGCCAACTTTTATTTTTGGTGTCTCCATGCACTTCTACTTTGATTGATGGCTTCCTCCTACTTTCTCTCTCATGATTTCATTGTTTTTGACATGTAAAGGGCTCATGCATCCAATTAATGAATAAAATATAGATGGAGGCCCTCTAAGCACTAGTTAGATTGTTGGTTTGTATATATTTAGTTTGTTTAAATGTTTTAAAAGCATTTTATTGCATCAAGATATCTTTCACTCTCAACACAAATTAAGGAGATGATTTCTTATAAATACCCCATTGTAAAATGTAACAAGGATCGTCATTATTATGCAATAAAGTTATGCTTTTGGTGCTAGCATTTGGAGTGTAGTTATTCTTTCCTGAATGTGTCATTGTTTTATGGATTTTATTCATGAGATTGTGATTGAGCCAAAGGTTTATTGTCTTATTTTTGGTTGTGCGATCTTTTAGTTCTAGTGTTTGCTATAGATATATGAATTATGTTGATGTAACAAGCTTGAGAAGAGATTACCCGATTGTGTCTACATAGCTTTTTGTCTCGCATGAGCACACTTTCCATGGCCTTGCGATTTGATGAAGAGTGAAACATCATTTGATTTGTTAAAGATTCTCACTGATGATTGCATCAGTGGATTCTAGGAAGCGCTGCTCTTGTTTTCATTAGTTTCCTACCGATTTCTTCGAAGGTTTAACTCGCAGCGTGTTGTGTTTTGTATCTTATGTCCGTTTAGGAATTTCAATTTCAAGTTATCTAATTTCATGTTATTTTCTTTTAGTTTTGTTATTTTCTTTGCTAACCCCCTGTTAGAATAGGACCTCATAGTAGCTGCATTCATTGAAAAATAGAAAATACAAAAATATTGTTCTTTTGGTGTGATATTTTGAGACAACGAACAGATTTTACTTCAATTCCAAGATAAAAGGGTTTTAGAACCAGCAAAGGCCTCCTTGTGAACATTCAGATTTATCTTCTACTGAGTGGATTTTGGTACGTTGCAAGATAAACACTGAACCTTGGAGCGGATCCTTAAAAAGATTTTCTTTTCAAGAGAGGAATTACACTATGGATTCGTGTCGTTGACCTCATGCAAAACGAATGCCCAACAGTAACCCTTTTCTAATATATTTTGTTTTGTCTTTTTCTTTGCCTTTACTAGTGTTTTACCTATAACTTTGTCTGTATTGACCATACTGATCTACATACTTAGGTACACCATCATGCCACTTTGTTCTATCTATCCTTAAATATACATATGCCAATTCTCACTATAAACTTTACAATATCAAAATTACCTTCAAGTATCGATATTCAACTATCTAATACCTGGACAATTCTCTATCTTTGATTATAGAATCTTTTAGTTGTAATAGCTCCCTTCTATTCTAGAATAATATGTTTCCATAAATGGTAACTCTTTCTTAACTTACTTAGCCATATTTCCAAAAATCTCCCCTTTTGGCATTGATGGCAACATATGGGAAAACTAGTTAAGTCCCAAAATCTTACATAAAAAACTTTTCAAAATTGGCAATTACACAATTTCAAAATTTGTGGATCATTACATATAACCATCTTTTCCTTATCTCTCCTAAAAGTTCTACCCACTTAGTATATAATTGTTACTTTCTTTTATACATCTTTCGTACAATTTTCCGCTGTACATTACTCCCCCTTTGACATCAATAACAAAGGTGTCAAAACTTATTTACCTGTCAAAATTGAATTACCTCTTGTGGTTCAACTTGATAATATGAAGATACAATCTACAAAATCTATCTTAGACCCTCCTATTAAGGGTATTATTCTTCATAATAAAGAGGCTCTCCTTAATGCTCAATTTGCAAATGATAAAATCCTTTCATTATTTTGGAGCAAGAGAATTTTGATAATATGTTTAATAGATTGCAGTTCTTTTGTTTAGTCTTAGGATCTAAGGTGGCCACCAAAAAATCCTCTATTCTTGGATGGCAGCTTGAACCTCCATATTGGATTGTTAGTAATAGTTGGCAGTGGTTGGACCCTAGCTCTATTGTCAAATATTTGGAGATTCCTTTTTCTTTTGATCCTTCTTTAAAGGAAATGTAGACCTAGTTATTTTCCAAGATTGAAAAAATAATTTGAAATGGCAAATCAATCTTTTCTCCATGGCTGGTAGGATTCAAGTTGTGCAAAAGGTGCTTTTTGCTCACTGTATTTATTCTCTCCAACATGGTTATTTTCCAATTATAAATCTAATAGCCCAGAGAAAATTATGAGAGATTTCCTATGGTATGATGGTTTGGGTAATAAAAGGAGACATAGTATTAAATATGAATAGTGTTGTATTCCAAAGAAACAAGGGGCTCGGGTATTAAGGATCTTAAGGCACATGGTATTGCTTTGGCTTCCAAGTGGATTAATCAATCTCTTTCAGTTGATGAACCTTGGAAAGTTCTAATCAGAAATAATATTGCTAAATCTTTTGTTAAGAACAAGAAGAGTTGGAATTGTTTCTCTATGTGATAAGATTTTTGACAACTTTCAGTTAGTAATGTTTGGGTCTAAAGTTTTTTAGTCTTAGTGGAAATTATGTTCTTGTGTTAGGGATTTCCCTAAACCTAGGGGGATTTTGGGTGGCTATCCTACATACTTTATTTTAGATAGATCATTATGGTGGGGAATAGAGGCTAATGGGAAACCCTTAGCCCTTACCCAGAGTTTCTCTGTAAAAGAATGGCATAAACTTGGGATGTCTAAGGTGCAAGACATCTTGATTGATAACTAGTTAGGGACTTGGGAAGAAATTGTTGACAAATTTAATATTCTTCGTACCCAAAAAAAGACTTTTTCTATTGTGTGTAAAGTAGCTGGTAGTTGTTTTCCTAGTTGTACTATGAATACTAGTCTTTTCTTGTAGAAGATTGAATGGAAGGATGAATCTGATTTTGTCAAAAATTTTGCTAAGAAGATGTATGATATATTGAAAGGCTATTATTCTACCTTTGGCAGAGTGAGCCATGGTTGGGGGTTAGGCTGGTTTGATTCTAAATGATATTTTATCTTTGACTTTTTATGGCATTCCCCATGTGAACCAAAAAAAATCTTGTTTTAGATGGATGCTTTTGCTTAAAAAACTTTTTGTTGGTTTTTTCATTCCTCATGACACAAAGAGTGTTATTATGTGTGAGTTATGTTTTGTTCTTGAATCCTATGAATTTTTTTTTTTTGATTGTATCTATGTCCAAGGTGTTTGGGCTATTTTCTTTGGCTCTCTTGTTACTTGGAATAGGTGGCCTGGGTTGTCTTGGAGTGAAATCCTTGTTGGATATATTAAGTCATTTTACTTTAGCACTAATATCTTTTGGTCTATACTAACTTGTGATATCCTATGGCATCTTTGGAAGGATAGAAATGAGGACATTTTTCAAAGGTGAAGGAGGCATCTTACTGAGTTTAGTTGTAAACTCACATATTTTCACATTATGACACAGGTTTCCACAACATTGGAGATTTTTGAGGATAAATTCATGGTAAAGAAGAGGGAAGGAAAACTTTTGATCCACAAGAAGGAATTGGTATCTTGCCTATACTTCTTAGTTCACAAAGAAATTCTTAACCAAAGGGAGATTGATAATCTGAAGTAGTTTATAAAGAACCTCAAGATCAATGACAAAATTGCTAATGATAGGGACAATCTTTGACTTTGATAATATTGTCCAAATATGGTTGGTGGTAGTTATCTTTTTTGTAATGTATATGCATTGAGCTATAATAATTCAGTCTTTTTTGGAGATTGTAATCTCTATGATACAAGATGATATGTAAGTTAAATTTCGAATAACATAGTGATATAGGTTTGTCCCAGTCTTGGGATATTTTTGATGTAAAAGTGACTATGTATAACTGGTTCTTAAAAATTTTTAATATCAAAATCTATCTTCAAACTCTCTAGTTTCTTATTCCATGTGTCTCTTAATGCTTATGTAGTGGTCAAGACTATGCACAAGACATAGAATCTATCTTTAAACTCTTTAGTTTCTTATTCCATGTGTCTCTTAATGCTTATGTAGTGGTCAAGACTATGCATAAGACATAGGATGCCACTTCCACTATTTTCAAGTTAGTATAAGAAAACTTCTCATATGATGTCTTAGCAATAAGACATTCTTCTAGCTATCTCAAAAGTATATTGATCTTTGGGGATAAGTATTCTCTAAGAATATAAAATCTCTTGATCACCATTCCCCTCTCTAGTTCATTGATCCTAATGGCATCATGAACTTTTTGCAACTCATTGTCAATATCTTCAATGCTTACATTTGGTTGCTGCAATGTGTCAGTGAGTGCTTGAAGCTCACACATCTAGGACAAAATCTTACTCTCAATGTCTTTGAGATAGTTATAGGACATAGTGCATTGTCCATACAACTTATTTTCTTTTGCAAGACAATTTCTCAACTCTTTTATACAAACGTCCAGTGTTTGCAAATTATTGTGCACATTTATGAAAATTGTGTCAAATAGTTGCACATCATATTTTTCCTAAGCTTGAACCAATGTGATATCTATTAGTGTTGTGAACTCTTTATCAAATACTTTTATCATATCCTTAACCTTTGTCTATAGATTGGATTTTTTCACCTTGGAAGTTACTACTTGTTGCATTATGTCCAAAACTTCTTCCAATATTCTCTCCAAGGATCTTACTATTTTATTCCTCTCCAACAACTTAGTGAAGATATGATAACCTTCTAGAAGTCATCATCATATGATGCTATTGAAAGTTTGGGGATCATTGGTAACTTTCTTATCACTTGCGTGACAAATAACTCATCTGCTTCATGCTAGAAAACTACTTTGTCAACCTTTGTGTTGACATGTTTAAGTTGAGGTTGAAATGCAATTTCTTGCATAAAAACCTTCCAATTTCACTTCATTTTCTCCTTAGCTTCCTTCTCTTTTCTTCCTTTCTTCTTCTTTCATTTTCCTTTCTTCTTTCTCTTCTTCTCTTTTCCTTTTTCCTTCTTCTTTCTTTTTTCTCTTCCTCTTTCTTCTTCTCTTCTTCTTCTTTTTTCTTTTCTTCCTCTTCTTTATTTTTCTTGTCTTCTTCTTCCCTTTTTTTCTCCTCTACTTTCTTTTTCCTCCTTTTATCTTCTTCTTGCTTCTTTAGTCTCTCTATTCTTTCCTTCTTCCTCCTCCTTTCTTCTTTTATCTCTTATTTTTCCTCATTTTTATTTTTCTTCTCTTCCTCCTCAGAACTAGTATAATCAAATATGTTCCCAACAATACAAGGGACAATATCCTTAAAAGGATCCTTTGTGATGTTTACAGTTTCTTTGTGGCATCAATTTGCATGATGTTAATCCCAATTGATATCTATAAAGATAAATGTGTCATTTTGGTGTTCTTTACTTCTACTTTTGCTACTATTGAAGTGGTCTTCTTAATAGTCATAAGGATTTCTCCCCCTATCTTTGGGCTCTATTCTATGACCTTGGACATAGAGGTTATGTATTTGATGATGGCTTCCTCTATTTCTTTATTAACCTCTTCATAATTTCCTCCCATTAAAAGAATGCATCTTCTCTTGTTTCTTAGCAAGGGCTCAATACCCTTCATTATACTATTTATATCATCATCAATGTTAAATTTGTAAAGCTTTCTTATCATATTATCCCTCACAACTACATTCTCTAACTGTAATCTATCTATCTATCCATATTTCTATACATACTATAATACTTTTTTAATTGAATAAAATTATTACTTTCTATAATATGTACACTCAATTCTCTACTTTTAGTTTCTAGAGCTTCTTTCCATCTGAAGTTCTTTCTTCTCCCACTACTTTCTCTATAGGTCTATCGTTAGTCTCCTCTTCATCTTTAGACTCAAATTTAATAATTTTAAGTGATTTTGTTCTCTTACCAGGTCTACTTACTTGTTGTTTGACTATCTTCTTGTTGGGGGATTCAGTGGGTGTAGTCTTCACCTTGGTAAGTCTCTTAGACTTCCTTATTCTTGGAGGAGTAACAAATTTCTCCTCAACTATCTACACTTCATCATCATGTTTATGCCTTTGGACGAGAGTGGGTTGCACTTGTGCAATTGTTGCATAGGGCACATCAGGTATCTATGAAGATGGCTCTACTATGGTAACTCCTTCAAGAGGTCCATAAAAACCTCAGTCTATCCACTAGCCTTCATCTCCATGGCTATACCCTTTTCTTCTTCATACCTTTGTCTGGTCATGGTAGATTCCTTGAGAATTGTTTCAACTTTCCTCTCCACATTCTTCTTTATCTCCTTGTATATCTTGATCTCTACTTCTCTAATCTTTTCATCATAAGTTCCCCATCTGGGACTATCCTTATCTTTTTGAGATTTGAGTATGATCTTTTCATACCCTTCTATCACATCTTCACTTATTTCATAGCTCATAAGATCTATGAACTTAACTCTCAACTTCACTGTCTCCATGCAAGTGACATCCATTTCAACCTTGAAACATATATCATCTTTGTATTTCTCCACGAGTGAGGGTGGAATTATGTATCTTTTCTTCATTGCTGCTTGGAAGCTTTTCATCATCTTGTTTATGTCCTCTACCATCCTTTCCTTATATTTCTTTCTATAATAATGCGTCACAAAGTTCATGGTGCATTGATTATTTTCCCATTTCCTATCAGGAATACTAGAGAATTACCTTACTACTTGGAAGAATCGGTGTGTCAGTAGTGCTTCAAACCTGAACACCATATTTTTGGTTTTCTTTAATTTCTCTACATTGTCTAATAGCTAATGTCTTATAATCTCACTCATATTAACCTTCTCTCTCTTTGTAGTCATCAAAATGTTTCATGGTTGATAAATCTAGTAGGTACAAAGTTTAACCTTGAACTATGGTTCATTTTGTAACTAATGATCTTGTTGATCACTCTTACATTAGTTTACTTTATGAGGTCAATCCTCATGTTCCTTCCATTTGATTTGGTCTTTAGACTAGTTTCCACCATCTTTTATACATTCTTCTCATTGAATGGATTTCTTCCCTCATTGTTCAATCTTGTTAACTTATGGATCTTGTCATTTTCAATCATGACAAACATATCTCGAACCCAAAACATTCCTTCATGAATTCAACTTAGAATGATTCTACTACACTCGTGATTATCAAATTTTTTATAAAACATATGATTCACTATGTTTAGTTCCTTCAAATGTGTGAGCTCATTTTTCAATGATAAATCTCCAAGGAAAACTAGGTATAAGTCATTATGAATGTTACTATCTCCAATGCTCTCAAATTTGAAATGTATGTATGGTCTAATGTCTTCTACATGCAAGACATTTTTTTATAGCTCATGAAAATGCTCCTAAGGGATCATCTACTTGAGATACGAATGGATGCTTCTTAAACATATACCTTGGCCTCTAATTTACATCACACATAGTAGGATTTTCCATTTCAATCCATTCAAACACTTGAACTTTGTAAAATACTTGGAAATCACATAACTAGGGATTTTATTACTTCACACTATGAAAACTTTAAATTTTCCTTTTCTCATTGTCAAATCACTCTGAATTATTCCTTAATTCTTCACACAATAGAATGATACTCAAGATCTTGTTCACATCCCTTAAATATTTCAAATTGAACTTTGCATTGATTATGAATCTACCAAATTTTGTAAAAATTTGTTCTTGTTAACCAGTAAGCTTGTTTACCTTTTTTTCCTTTTTTTTTTCCTTCATGCGATCACCAAATGATTTGTACTCTTAACTTGAGCTTCCTTGTGATTTGTTCTACCTTCAGATAACTTTACAATGTCTAATTCAATTTCTAACTTCTATTCCTCCTTTCTAATACTCACTCTTTGATAAAAGGTGTGTAACTCAAATAAGATGAATCACACACTGTGATTTCAATCTTCCATTAGGTGCATCAAAAAATTGTTCTTCTAAAACCATACATGAACTTTCTAGATATTTTTCCTTCACAAATACTTCCTTGAATTCTTCAACATGCTCTTTAAGTGCTTCCTTTTAACTATTATTGCTATTGTTATCATTTCTTCTATTATTGTTCCTTTTGTAGTTTGGGTTTCTGTTGAAGTTCCTTCTATCCATTCTACAAAATCTTGCTATGTGTCTAAAATTATTTCATAACTGACATGCATGTGTATTCCTTCTCTTATTAGGTCCATTCTAACTATTTGGAGCTCTACAATTCTTCACAATGTGTCCAAATTCGTCACACTTATAACATACAACATTCCTTCTTGTTCCATTATCTCTTTCTTTGTCATTGGATCTTCTTGAGGATCTTATTCTTTCATTATTTATAGGATTAGTATCCCTAAACATCCTACTATTTCTATTATTACTATCAAACTTAGGTTTCTTACAATCAACTACTTTATGTCTAAAACCATGATAATTATAACAATAGAAATTAGTAATAGGTTTTAAAAGACTAACCTATGCAATCTCTCTTCATATGACCAAATTCATTGCATATAAAACATCTACCTTTGAATTCATGTCTAACCTCCTTAGGTTGTTCAACTTGCTCTATTTATTTTGGTTCATCACATGTCTCAAGTTGATTTCCTTGATCAACTTCTTTAGATACTTCTATAGAATCACTTAGTTCAATCCTATTCTAATCATTCTCCTTAAGTTTAGGGGTTTCAACAACTGGATTTAGTTGATTCCTAGCTTTAGTTTTCTTTACTAATTTTTCTCCAATAAGATATCCAAGACCTATCTTATCATAATAAGATCTTTCATTGGATAACTATTCATCAATTTTCTCACTACTAGAATAAAGCTTCTCTAACTATTGCTTAGGTTGCGTAAACTCTCCTTTCATAATGATATTTTACTTTTCTAATTCTACACTCTATTTTGTTAGAATCTAATTTAGATGTTACTTGAGTTAGATGGGATCTTAGATTTGCATTATCAAATCTTAAATCTGATTTAATCTTGTTATCACCCCCTTTAAGCTTAATTTTAGTTCAACAATCTTCAACTCATGTTTCAAAATATTATTTTCTTTCTTAAGGGTTGCTACGTCATCACTATCATGAGTCTTCTCTTTTGATTCTGTTCCAAATTTGAGATAATCAATCTTATCCTTCAATTTACCAATGTAATCTTTTACATATTATACCTTTCTTTTAGGTTGTCTCTTTCTTCTATAAGAAGATCAATTTTCTAAAGGGCTTCTTCAAGATTCCTCTTCAACTATTCCATATCCATAGGCATCTTGCTCAAGCTATTAAGCATCTTTTGAGTAACTAGGCTTTGATACCCATTGTTATAAATAGATAATACTAGTTGGGGGGGGGGGGGGGTGGGGGGTGGGGGGTGTGAATTAGTATTCTACACACTTTTTCCCACAATTGGATATTATTAATTATCTTGCAACATTAATATGAAAGTAAACCAACAATGTTGAATAGTAAATTAATCCATACACAAAGAGAACTCATAACACCATATTTTGTTAACTAGGGAAAACCCTAGCAGGGATGGTACCCATAAAATGATCCACTAAACAAAAGAATTTGGTTAAGGATATTGACACTGGTAGAAGTCTATGAAGTACATATAGTGTTTCAATCTTTATTAGAGGACTAGGCCCTATTAAAAGCCTCAACCCTGTTTGGAGTTGGTATTACAATTGCATATGTATGCAAGAAGATTTGACTACCCAAACATGCAATTATACAATTCAATTCTTTAAAGAAAAAACAAGATAGATACAATAACGTCTTATTTATTGATTGTTGTACTTCACATATCTCTAATCTTACATTAGGATTCACATCAAAGATCTCTCACATAAGTTTGCATGTCACATACTTAGTTTTCATATACATCATAAACTTCATATTCACATTCAAATTCATATTCTCATTCATATTCACATTCACATTCACTTTCATATACTTTGGAAGTAGTGATTCTTACTTATACTCTTTTTGTTTATATAGCTCTATCCAGTTGGCTTGATGCTTTCACAATTTTGGCTATATACAAAATTAGCCAATGCTAACTTAGGGTAAACATATAGGATTTCATCCCTAAATAGTTAAGTAATTATTTTATGGCCAAAATAATTCCTTAATCTATTATTAAACCTTTTTTGATATATTTTTTAATGTCATGTTCTCTACCTTTACTGATGTTTTACTTGTAACTTTGTTTGTATTGATTGTACTGATCTGCATACTTAGGTACATCATCATGACACTTTGGTCTACCTTTTCTTAATTGCACACATGCCAATTCTCATTGTAGACTTTCAAATATTAAAATTACTTCTATATTGATATTCAACTGTCTGATACTTAGATAATTTTGTGTCTCTAATCATAGAATCTTTTAGTTGTATGATCGACTGTCTATTCTAGAATAATATGTTTCCATAAATGACAAATCTTTCTCATCTTGCTTATCCATATTTCCAACAATAATAATTCAATAATTTGAAATCAATGAAAGTAGTATAATTGATGAATGATACAACCCATAACTTTTATTTTATCATCAACAACTTGTGAATTAGTTATGCCAATAATGTACCCCTTTGGAATTGATGGAAAACCAATAAGAAATGTAAATAATCTCCCCCATTGAATATGATTATCTTTATCTTATCATCTTAGATTCTTCATCACTTCTCTTAGATTACTATACTTCTACCCTTTTCCTAATTAATTTATTTCTCTCCCTTTGACAATACTGCAAAAGATTTCATACCTTTTTAAGTGTACTTTTATTCTGATTTACAAGCAATTTCCTTTTCTTGAATGCTCCACTCTTGAGTAGCCCTTGTCTTCAACATTTCATGCAAAGGTGTTATGTTTGTTTCCTCATAAATTGATGCATATTGCATCTTCTTAGTTGACTTATGATAGGGGTAGAATCCCTAACTTACTCCTCAAGTGCTCAAATATTTCTCTTCGTAGTGGTTTGGTAACTATATCAAAAACTTGTTCCTTGGTTGAAATGTTTTCCAATCTAACTTCTTTATTTTGTACTTTCCCTCTCTAAAAATGATACTTTATTGCCATGTGTTTGGTTTTTGAGTACATTACTAGATTCTTGGATATGTTGATAGGATTGGTGTTTTCATAATGTATAAAAACATGTTCCTCAATTTGTTCTTGTATTCCTTCCAAATTTTATTTTATCCATACAACTTGTTGACAATTGATTGCAATTGCCACATACTCTACTTCTATAGTCAATTGTGATATACAATTTTGCTTATTGCTAGTCCATGCAACTAGCCTTTCTCCAAGAAAAAATGCTCCACTACTTGAGTTCTTCATGTCATCAATATTGCCTCCCCATTTTAAATCTCTATGAACTTTTCAATGGGCCCTTGGTCTATTGGTGAAGTTGAATGGCTCATAAAGAGCCCTCCAGAGATCAAGTCTTTCTTAGTGCAAGGCTCCAACAGAATAAGCGATGAAGTCAGGATCATGCCCTAGGTGATTTTGATGGTACTAATACCCCTTAGTCCTTGGCTCTAAGATGAAGAGGTTTTAGACACAAGTGGGCCTGTATCAGGTTCCTAAATCATTTTAGTGGTGGTCTTTGCTGGTTGGTAGCTCATAGGCCTTGTGCCTCATTAGATTTCCTTGTAGGCCTAAAACCTACATCAAAAAAGAAAAAATATCTTTTCTTTTCATACCATAAACCAAAATGTTGAGTACCTTTTAGATACCAAAATATTCATTTAACTGCTATCAAATGTGACTCCTTAGGTTGTGACAAAAATCTTGCAACAATTCCTAAAACTTAAGCTATGTCTGTCTGCTATGAACAACATATTCTAACTTGCCAATGATCAATCTATATAAGGTTCCATTTAATTATTTAGATTCATCTTTACATAATTTACAATTGGTAACCATTAGTATACTAATAGGTTTAGATTCTTCCATTCCAAATGTTTTAAATATTTTTTTTAATGTATTTTGACTCAGTAATGTAAATACCCTTTTTCATCTGTTGTACCTTAAGTCCAAAAAAAACTTTATTTCTCCAATAATAGACATTTCAAATTCATTTTTCATCTCTTCTAAAAATGACCAGCTTAATTCATCATCACCTCCAAATATTATATCATCCACAAAGATTTCAACAATAAGAACTCTGTCTCAACTCTGAGTATTTAGATACATATTACAATTATCACTTTTTCTGAAAAATCCTATTCTGATCAAATAAGTGTGTAGTCTCCATAATCATTCTCTAGATGAAGAGGACCACAAAGATCTATGTGAAGTAGATCTAATAGATTTTTTGTTGAGTATTCTTTGCTTAAAAATCCTAAATAAATCATTTTTCCAAACTGACATTCTTTAAAAACAACATTTTCTAGTTTCTTTACATTCAGTATTCCTCTTACATTTTTCTATTTTCAAAATTTATATGACATAATCTCTTGTTCCATAACTATCTTTCTTCAAATTTATGAATCAAGCAAATGACCTAGTGATGTATGAAACTTGAAATGGTTAACTTTTTTCTATTCACCAGTAGTAAGTAGTTTTCCATTCTTTTCAAATATTTTATTTTCCCATTACTAACTGAAACTTAAAGCCTTTATTGCTCAACTGTGGAACACTTAAAAATTTGTACTATAAGCCATTAGCCCAATAAAATTCATCACATACAATATCATCAGTTAGATTAATTGTACCATTTCCTCTGATCATACAAGGTAATCCATTTAAAAATTTTACTCATCCTCCATCCCATATTTCTATGATTGAAAACTTATCTTTGTCTCCAGTCATATGATGTGTGCATCCACTATCAATAATCTAGTCATTATATTTATCTACTTGTGAAATTAATGTCTTTTTCTCTTTTACAAATTCTTTGTTAGTAGTTGATTCTTCTTAGACAAAAAAAAAAAAAAACTATCTCCTCATCATCTCCATCTGTATCATATTCAACAATATAACGCACTTTCTTTCCTATCTATCCAAAGCATTTGTTCTTCCTATACTAGTTTTCTTTTCTTCACTTTTCTCCTTCTTTAGTTTGTTACAACATCAATGTGCAAAATGAACAATTTTTCTGCAATCCAAACATTTAATTGGACTCTTTCCTTTTTATATACCCTTGCATTTGGGAAATATTTTTGTGATTAAGGCTTCCAAATATTCTAGTTCTTTTACTTCTATTGCTAGTCCTTTATATCCCCCATCATCAAAAAATCTTCTTTAGTGTATATCTTCACTTGCTAAATCTTGAAGTGCAATTTCACCAATCGGTTGATTATTTTCAAGTTGCTTAGCTCAAATACTATTAGAAAAAGTGAGTCAATGGTAATCTTGCTTTTATCATTAGTTCTTAGTTCTTCTATAGATAAAATTATAATTTCATATCACTTAGGTAGAGTTCTCAACATCTTAATTACAACTTTAGTTTCTTTAGTAGTACCTCCAACTCCTTTGATTGCAAACAAAAATTTCTTTGATTTTTGTTCCATATTGTGCAATAGTTTCATTCTTGTTCATTTTCATTGCATCTATTTTTTACTTTAGTTCTTCTACTTTGGATTCCAGAACATGTATATCTCCACCATGTACTTTTAATAATTCATCCCATATTTCTTTAGTTTTTATCATACCTTGAATATCAAAATACTTCAAGTTCTTTAAAGCACTAGTTAGTTCTATCATGACCATTTTGTGTAATAGTTTTGTCTTTTTCTGTGCATCATCAAGTTATCTAGTATGTTATGTGTATTTTATAGTAAGAAATTATTCAACATTGTCTCCAAGTCCTAATAGGTGCAATTTCATCCACCTTGCCCATATTCCAAAACCATCTTCATACTTGTTAAATGTAGGTGCTTCCCTCCTATACATCTTAAGATTTTTCCCCCCAAAGAAGTTATGCTTCCAATTAAGGTACCAAAAATATGATACCAATTATAGGTATAAGATTGATTACTAAGAGGAAAGGATGAAATAGTAATCACCAAACTTATACTATTCCTTTCTTATTTTCTTCCTTTTCCACATAGTTTACCGATAAGATCCAATTATACCTATAGTGTTGTTATCAATTAAATAAATAATGAACTCAAAATAAATAGTATAATCATCCTAAAAATTATAACACCAAGATTTATGTTTTGGTAATCCAACTAGGGTGAAAACCATATTGAGAGAATGATGCTCACAAATATAGTACTCTTCTTGAATAGTCTTTGTTAAGAGCTTGCCCAATTAAGGGTTACACAACACTGTTAAGTGTACCTTACACAATTTCCTTCTAGATCTATTAGGATCTTTAATCTATTAGAAGTAATCTTATTAAAGGATTTTAACACTTTGGTCTAAGAATGTCACCTTGTCAGAGGTTTTATAATATAGAACAATTAAGATCACCCTTCCAAGGGATTTAAACTACTATAATGGTAAGAAAGTAATGTAAAACAAGAATGATATTGTGATTTGCATTGCCTTGTTAATCTCGGATTGGTTTTGAAAAAGTAATGACAAAACACTTAGTCATTATTCAACAAATTATAAGGTAAGCCAAGTGTAGAATGCACGTTGAGTGATCAAAGTGAGCAGGGTAATCAGTGCGAGCCAAGTGATCAAAGCATGCTAAGCATAAGTGTTCAGATAATAGATGCCAAGTAATATGACAATATGTACTAAGCACTAGTAGGTACCAAGTAGTCAGTGTGTACTGAGTCATTCAGGTGTTGAGCCAATAGAAGGAGCCAAGTTATTTTGGTGCCAAATAAATAGTAAAAGTCAAGCATCAGAGCCTTTGGATGTTGAGTATCAATATGTAGAGCATAGTAAAGGCTAAGCATCAAAGCCTTTGGATGTTGAGTGAATGATTTATGTCATACATGTTTGTAATGACATAAACTTCTATGTAAACCTTTTTTGGGCTAACATAATCATAATTTTGATCATAAGAGATAAGTTTGGAGTCATATTATGAATCCCTATGCAATGCATGCAACCAATCAGATGAAGGGAAGCATTAGGTGATAATAAGGATCAATCACATCCATTGATTCTTACCTAATCCATCTCCACCAATATTTATTTAAGAAAGGTAAATCCTAAAAGGTTTATGGATGCATGAGGAGATGGATTCTAAGATTTTAGAGGGTATTCATGGTGGTTTATATGGCTATGAAAGAGTTATACATTGAAAAATTAGTTTGAGAAGAATAGAGTAAAGGAGTAAAAGGATAGAGGGGACATATCTGATTAGAAGGATCAAGGTTTAAATAGTAAGGAGGAGATTTGCAATCAAGAAAGAAGGTGCTAACTAAAGGATCATGGTGTTGGATCATTCTAACAGGTGATACTGAGTAAATCTCTTAACAAAGTAGTCCTAACAAGCTATTGTAAATCTCTTAACTGAGTGCTTACTTTATTGTAAGTTGAAATCCTCTAATAAGATAAGACCTAATAGTCATTGTAAGCCTTTAACAGGGTAGACGTTTCACAGGGTAGATCATAGCTTATGATCAAAACATTGTAGCCATAATTGTCCACACTTTACAACTATAATAGTGAAGATTTGTGGGTGTCATCCCCACCCTAATTTTACTTTCTCATTAGAGGGTTTCTAGGTAACCACGTTATTTGTATTATGTGTTATTTACTTTATGTAATGGATGTGATGCATATTGAGTTATTTTAGTTTATATGTTAAGTGGATGGTTGTGATATGTTTTTGAGGTTGAAGTTTAAGTGTTGATTCAACCCTCACCTCTTAGAACTTACTTTCCCATTGTTAATTCCAACAATTAGTATCAAATATTTATTCTCTTGAAGGAAAGTTTAACAGATTTGGAGGTAATATTTTGAAGATGGAAGTCTACAAATTGGGAAAGACTATTGAGAACCAAAAGATTGAAATACAACTTTCCCTACGTCAACTCAAGGAGGCAAGATATGAATTGAAATGTTCATTGAAGAGAAGAAAGGAATTAGCTATTCAACAAAATAAAACTTAATTCCAAGAAGAAGACATTACTAGATTATTTGAAGATAGAAACTCAAATGAATTTGATGTAGATATTGTAGATCTGATGGGAAACAATCATGCCCTAACTAAAGAAGTCAGGAATCTCAACAGAGAAAAAATGAGTGCAATCAGTATTGCTATGTGAGATAACTAAAATGAGAAAGAAATTTGAGTAAGAAAAAGTTATGATTAAAGAAGATGAAAGAATACTAACTAACAGACTTGAAGAGAAGACATTAGATGTGAAAAAGCTTTCCAACATGCAATTGATATAATGAATTAGCTTATGCTTGCAAACCATGAATTAAATGGAAAAGACATTGAGATCACAACCTTGAAGTCACAAAATGATCTACTAAAAAATAAATTAAGAGAAGAAAATAAATTTATTGAAAGATCCAACAAATCAAGTGAAGCCATAAACCACTTTAAGAAATTGATAGAATCACCAAGACCTAATAATGATACTCCTGGATTGGGATAAACTAATATTGAGGAAGGAGAATCATCCATAAATGGTGAGAAAAGGAATTAAAAAGGTAAGATCAACAAAACCACTTGTCATAGTTGTGGAAAATTAGGCCATAGAAAAAATGTCTGTAGGAGCAAAAGTGCCAAGCAAAACCCCAAGTAGAAATACATAGGATACTACTATAACTGCAACAAACAAGGACATCAAGAAAATGAATGTAGGATCAAGACCATGAACACTTAGAGATTTGAAGGATACTATTACAACTGTTAGAAGTATGGACACAAAGGATATGAATGCAGATCCAAGCCCAAATGGACATCAAACAAGGAAACTAAGGTCCAACATCATTGAAATTATCACAATTGGAATTACAATACAAGGTATAATTGTCACTATTGTCAAGAATATGGACATGTTCCTAAAAATTTCATAAGGACACATTTTAGAGGCAACTACAATAGCTGGTTGAGTGAGATTACATGCTGTAGTTGTCTCAAGACTTTTCATGTCAGCAAAAACCATCCAATTGGGTCACCAACATCGAGCAATGAATTTAACAAAGGTAAAGAAAAGGTTGATGTTGAAAAAGTGAAGGTGCAGATGAACAAGACATGGAGAAAGAAACAAGATTGTAGCACACCAAGTTTAGATGAGGTCGCTTCATTGAATGGATTAGGTGATCACATCACCCCCAACTAGGCAATAAAGATATATGTGTGGAATTGATATTTGAATTATAACATTATGCATCAGTTCCAAATATCTAAGATCTGAAAAGAATACATATGCATAAGCTAAGATGCAATAAAGAAGTTAAGAGTAATAGTTATTATATATATATATATATATATATATATATATATTTCCATGTTATTGTTGAGCATGGAAGAAATCATAGTTTTTATCGAGTTTGAAAGGAATTATAGTTATTTTCGAGTGATGGAGAAAGGGTAGTATAAGCCAAGCTCGCTATGTTAGTCGAGCATGTTGAAAATCCTATGATAGCCTAGCTTATAGCTGTATAAGAACTAAACATTTAATGAAAAATTTGAAGGGTTATATAGTTGATTTTTGACTCATTAGTACTTACTAGAGTTTGAAGAGAATGAAGGTAATTGGGGAAAACAGATTTAGGTGTTTTTGATCTAGATTCAACCAGTACTCAACATCATTCATCATATTTTAGAGGTATTTAGCTTGTGCCAAGTTACATTGTTTTTTTTTGCAAACCCTAGGAAATCAAAGCGGTAGCTATCTCTTTTGCAATAGTTAGGAAATAGGGGAAAGAAGTTTTAAATTTTTAGTTGATTAGCAATGATGTTAGAAAACCCCCATTTTGTGCAATTCCTAAGATCACATACAAGGGAGATCCATATAGTGTGTTGTGCATGATACCACCAAAGGTCCTAATGATTTAGGATGTACATTGTTGCTACACTTGAAAGATAGGAGAAGTAGGATACATGGATATTAGAGACATTTACAAAAAGCTATGTGTCAATAGATTTTTGAAGGAGGAAAATAAAATCATCGAGAAGAAAGGGTTGACATGTTCCCTAGACTTTTCTCAAGTTTTCAAAACTGAGTGGATTAGGATTGTTTTGAGCCATATAAATGACAAACATATTTGGTTAGATGATGGACCAATACAGATTTCAAAGAGGATTATGCATAGAGTGACAGGGTATCCTACCCTTGACCAACCAAAGACCGTGCAAAGTGATGTAAAGGAGGTTATTGAGAAAAACATAGGTGCTATGTGGAACAAGAGAGAGATGTTGATTGATACTATTTTAGATTCCATTGTTTCCTTTGCAATTAGAGTCATTGCAAATAATTTCTTTTAGTCAAGCTGATTGAATAGTGTTTCCTATATGGCAGTTGACTTAGGCTACAAAATTGTGAAGAGAGGTCATTTCTATGATCTAGCCAAGTTTCAACTACAATAACTTTTAGAAAATTTGGAAGCCATTAGGAAAGCCAAAAGTGAATCTCGTACATTTGGTTCTTTGATTGTATGCATATTTTTCTATGTGCAAAACACATTCCCTACTTTTGGAAAAGTTGTTTGGAAGACAAATAGCTTAGTAACACATCAGATTGTAGAATTCATTGAACAACTTGGAGGCAATTTTGAGTTAATGATGACAATTTATTTTGAGGATTTCAAGAAATCCATAAAAAAAATTAAGGATTCCTATATGATTAGTGGAACAACATTACA
Source organism: Cupressus sempervirens (assembly GCA_028749045.1). Classification (NCBI taxonomy): domain Eukaryota; kingdom Viridiplantae; phylum Streptophyta; class Pinopsida; order Cupressales; family Cupressaceae; genus Cupressus; species Cupressus sempervirens. Next base: position 522,716,438 of record CM053788.1, read on the forward strand.
ATGATGTGTGTTTCCCAGTTGATGTAGATTACACATATGTGTAGGTAACAATACCCAGGGTTAGATGGCCGAAGCCCTTGCCATATGCAATTAATGTGGATGAAGCCTCAACAAAAATCATAACCCTATTAGTAGAGGAAATTGAAAAGGATGTAATATCCTTTGGAAACTATGAGGAGGCCAATCAAGAATAAAAATGAATTTACAAACTGCCTCAGTCATAAGAAAGAAGAACAATTTAGTAAAGAAACTCAAAGATAAGTTTGGAGAAGGGATAGAAGAAGAAGATGATGAAGAAGAAGAAGCACAAGGTCAAGGACCTTTGGAACTTACACAAGGTTTGGGTGAAGATGTTGATGTAGAAGGTGTTGAGGAAGAAGAAGTTGAGGGAGCACCTAAGGTTGTTGAGAAAAAGAGGAAAGAAAAGAAATAGGTAGTGGAGAAACCAAAGAAGACTATAAAGTAGTCTCAACAAAAGACAACTATACCTTTAACTAGGTCAAGCAATAGGGAAACCACTACATAGGCTAAGGAAGATAAAAATCCTAAAGGAAAAAGAGAAACTATCAGAATAGAGTTGAGCCAGCCTACTCAAAAGACTTTCAAGATATTGAGGAAGAAGTATAAGATACAAGAAGATTTAGATGGGGAGAAGATAGAGTCTAATTAATTGAGCCAATTCAAAGTGGTAAGCCATAATCCCTCTTTTGATATTGATAACTTGTGTGAAAATATTAAGACCAATGCAAATTTGTTAGATTTTACACATGTTGTTTTTGATAATTTAGGAAGTGTAGCAAAAAATAATATAGAGGAGGCCATATATGAGATGATGGTAACTTTTAAGATCATTCCTCTAGAGATTTCCAACTCATTACCAAAGAATTTATATGATATAGTTGAGAAAAAGAGGCAATTTAGTTTAAATACTAAAAGACAAATAAGGGAAAATAATTTGTCCCAAGTGATGCCTGAGTGGATAAGCATATGATTAATAAGGAAATGGAGGACCAAAAAGGGAAATTTTTTCCCAAATACTGAGCATTCCATATTTTAAATAAGAAAATAGAAGATGTGGTAACCAATAATACATCAATTTGGAAATCTATTTATGAGTTATCCCATAAAACAATAACTGAGAAAGGTGAGAAAGAAGTAGTTGATACGAAAAAATAGATCCTAGTCAAGGAAGGTACTATGGAGGGAACTAAAGGAATGATAAAGAAAGCTATAGCTAGAGAAGAGAAAGAAGATGTACAAGATGTATAGGTGTCAAGTGCTAATCCCCCACATGGGAACCAAGAGAGTCAATAGGACTCGATAAGTATTAAGGATGTTCCTAACAATACATTATAGAATGTAAATCCTTTAACTGAGGATGATTTGAGGAAGCTACAAAAAGACTCTACCAATGCAACAAATTCTATGTAGTAACCTAATATTGGTGAGTGGATGAGAGTCAAAAGACAAAAGTTACATCTATAGGGGAGGAACAACAAGTTACATTAGATGTGCCCCCACTAACTACAGAGAAAAAGTAGAAGGAATCATAGGATCTACATATAGATCAAAGTGTAAACCTTGAATAGGAAGATATTACAAAAAAGACACCATCTATAATGCCAACAATAGTCATTGAGATGAAACAGATAGAAGCACAACCTATAGGTGTATTAGTGCCAAGCCTTCATAATTCAAGTTTGCCAGCCATAAGGATTGTTGATAAGGATATAATAGAAGAGAATAAGGGTAAGGAAGCAAGTCTTGTACCTATTCCATTATCACAAGGTGAATTTTAGTATGAGGAAGAAAATACTGAAGAGCTCAAGTTGCCTACTGCACTACAGGATCAAGTTGCCATATAGACACTAGAAACTTTACCTGTTTCTACAACTCTCAATAGTCACTGTAATACCCCAAAATTGGCTCATTGCCATCTCAACCAATTCTGGTCTATTTCTGACCAATCCTAATGTCCTATTCCACTAGGCAAATTCTTATTCTACTACTCGCTACTTGACTTAATTGTCAGATGCACAAAATCCTAATCTGCATTCATCATGCTTATTATTTAATTCCTATAGTATTTACTCATATTAGTCACATTAAACCTATTGATTAATATTTAATTTAATTACTAAGTATTTATACTTTAATTAAATTAAATTATATCTTAAGGCTAATGTACTATGGAATTAAATTTATTTAATTTAATAAATAGGCCTATCTTGATTAATTAAATGTAATTATTTAATTAAATGGGAAAAGTATTTCTAAGCAATTAAAGAAAATTATTTAATTAAACCGAGTACTTATTTCTAATTAATTAAAAAAAGTTATTTAATTAAATGGGAAGCCATTCCTGATTAATTAAATGAAGTTATTTAATTAAATAAGAAAAGTGTCTCTAATTAATTAAAGGATTATTTAATTAATTAGAAAAGGTAATTATGAGAGCATATCTCATTTTATTAAATTAAATATCTCTCCAAAATCCTTCTTCAATTCAAAAAGGGAAATTTCTAGTTTACTATTGATCAAAAAGGAATTAAATCAGTTAACTCCTTTTTCTACTCAAATTAAATCAGTTAACTCCCTTTAATTTGGGAATCTTCCTTTATGAATGAACTTCATCTTCAATCCTGACCATTGATTGAAATCAATCTCAACCATTGATGGATTCTAGGAAAGTCTATTTAAGAGACCCTCATCTCTTCATTTTGAGAGAGGTTGAATGAGAATTTGCATCGAATTGCTGCTGGATTGTGCATTCATTTGAGCTCCTTACTTTCATAAGATATTCATTTTCTAGTTTAATCTCATTTAGTATAATATGCATACATTTTAGCATAGCTTTCTTTTACATGTTCTTAGATTAAATGTGCATACTCCATTCTAGATTAATCTACATTCTCATATAGATTAGTCACATTTTCTTTCAAATCCTTCATTCGTAGAGGGTCTGGTTGCTTAAACACCTCAAATCTGAGGGTATCTAATAAGCAATTCCCTTTAGATAGAAGGCAATAGGTCATCTTGCTGGCTGATTTTTGGATGAACAATCCAATGTTCATTCCGGGATGAATCCACATACAATGAATGTGTTGAAGTGTGTGTGTTAGCAGAGGCCACATTTTCACGCATACATTTCTGGCACCCATCGTGGGGCAGAGAAAATCAATTTTTTTGGCCTCTTTCTACATTTTTTAAATCATTTTTTTGTTCTCTGTCCGTACTGTTCCGTATAGATTTGAGAATCTTTGCGCGAAACTGTTCATTTTTGCGTGAGGATCCAGAATCTTTGCATGAAGATTCTTTATGTAATGCGTGAGAAATTGCCTTAGTGCGTGAAACTTCACATGACACCTAATTCTTCGTGCGGGTCGAATATAGTTTCGCGCAGGTCGTAAAACTTCTTCGCACAGATTGTCAAGAATTTCGCACAAGACTCTGCTGACAGATGCTATTTTTTGCATTGATTTTCATGTTTTCTGGTTTTTTTGCTAACTGCTCATGGTTTCTAGTTTTTCTGTGTTTTCTAATTTTTTGGAATAGCATAACAGGAGTTTGTGGGATAATTGGAAAAGCATGATAAAGTTGCTAAAAATAGGTAAAATGTCTACTAAGCACGTTGTGAGGATTAATAGGTAATTCTCTTTGATTGATAACCCTTCATTTGGAGCTAAAACAAACACCTCTTGTGTCAAGCTCATGTGTATTTCCTTCCATGTTCTCATTTTACAACACATGCATAATTTGATGCTAGGTTGTGATCTCTATTAGTTTCATCTAGCAGGCTTAGTTATTAGTGATAGATCTAATTAGCTATCTTGGGTTATTGGACTCACTAATTTGTCAGCCCCTCGTTTCACCCTGTGGTTGCAAGATCAGCACCACGTTAAAGGGGAGGGGTCTACAACAAAGAAGCATTAAATGCTCCACTAGGCAACCCTTTTGTGCTTTCTAGAACTCATTAGTTTTTGAGTTGTGGACTTGTTTTAGCTTGTGTGAGGGGTTAAATGTTCCACATCTTTGGAATCACCTCACATTAGTTAAAGCGTTAAGTGTACCACCTTGTGCTCTTTGACTACTTTTTAGATAGATTTGCTTTCAAGAATTAACATCTGTACACAAATAGTAATTAGCCCCCCATGAACACTATTCGTGAATCTTGAGAGAGTGGGTTCCTAGTGAAACTCCTCTCTAAGACAGATTCCTTGTAGGTGGGGAGGATACTTTGAGCATCTCATAGATAGATGAATCTTTAACTTGTTGATTGAGACATCCTTTCTCCAGAGAGGTTGATAGATCACTAGGAGTTGATATCGTAGATCTTTAAGAGATAATCTTAGTTTAGTGTGTCAGATTAATTTGCTTGCTTTGATTGGGTTGAAAGTGTAAAGGTGTCAAAACCTTGGATCTGGAAGCTAAGTCCCCTTGTGGTATACTATTGTGAGTTGGTCACCTTTAGAGAGGGTTAATCGTAGTAGACAATCCCTCTATAGGGAAAATTGTGTTGACGGAACCTCGAGTGGTAATAGTCATTTTTGACGTGGTAGTGACAACTGCTATATAAATGTCCTTGTGGATGAAATCTCCACGGGTGTGGTTCATTATGGATTGTCAGATCTCCCCAGCAGCTCTTGAAGATTAAGTTCTTGGACTATGTTAAAACCTCGGTGCGCCGAGATTGGAGGTCACCCCTGTGAGTCAGAAAGGTTGCAAAGTCAAAACATTACTAAAAACCTTAGAGAGGCCAACTTTTATTTTCTAGGGATGTATGCGTGATTGCAAATCTTTTCGAAAACATACACAATTAGCTCTCTTAGGAATCAGTGCGTACTAAGTCACTTGATTGTTCATGCGCAAGGTTGCTTTTACCCTTGCTCATTATTTTTAGACATGCTTGAAATCACCTACTTGTTGTTCTACGTGCCTGTTTATCTGCCTGGTTATTGAAACGATCAAAATTTGTCAAAATTAGTTACTGTTGTAAAACTGGTCTGCCTTCTCGCGTGAAATCATTTTGGTCTCGCACAAAATCATTTGGTCATCGTGCTAAATCATTTTGTTCTCACGCAAAATTAAATTGCTGTTATGAGTCTTCGCGCGGCCCTGTGAACTTCTTTGCGTGAAATTAAACTACTGTTACTAACCTTCGTGTGAGGCGAAAACTTCTTCGTGCGGCTTGTAAAACTTTTTTGCGCGGCCCGTAAAGTTTTTTCGTGTGAGAATTTGTGTTAGCATTGCGAATTTGGGTCTATTTTAGCTATTTGCAACCTGCATGCTGTCCTTTTTTGCATTCATTTATCGCTCTCTATTTGCAAATAGTCCTGAAATAGTGACACTTCGCTTAGCTAAAGACTTGTGTCTTACACCTTGACTAGTCTCGTGTCATAAGTAATTTGTTTGGTCTTTGTCTTAATGCTTGTCATACTTTGTGTTGCATTGGTCATAATCTCTGGCTATTCTAGCCTTTAAATCAGACCATTTGTGCCTTAGTGAACAACATTATTACTATTATCTTGTCCTTTTTGAGACTCAATCTTAGTGGAGTCCTTGTCAAGGTTCTAGCTTCTTGTCCTTGCCTATGACTGTCACAACCAGAAGCGGCAATGTGTTTTATCTCGATAACCTTAGATGTGGTCGTGCTAGGGGTCGTAATCGAGACAAAGGTCGCTTACCTTTCATTATGCAATTTGTATCTAGTTTGGCTAGTGAGGCATCTTCACGGTCTTCCTCACCTGCCAGGTCATCTCGAGTTCAACAAACACTTTCTAATTTGCAACAAATTAGGAATCCTTTTTACCAAGAGGATACTGAGATAGGTAGAGGTCCTACATTCCCAAATATAATGTATGATCCTTTCTCCATAGACACTTTTGAATCACAACATATGGAAACTGAACACATTCCTATAATGACTAATCATGAACCTGAACATGGTAGTCATAGTCGATATCAAGAACCACCTAGGGATGACAAAGAGAAAGAGAAAGAATATGACACTGATGAGGAACAGGAAGAGGTGGAAATCCTCCCTAAACACATAGAAAAATGTTGAAGAGACAAAAACTTTTAGAAGGTCATGATAATCCTAATCAACGAAGAGAAAGAAAAATACTTTCTCAAACTTGCCAAAGAGGGAGCAAAGTTACCTTCTCATTTCATGTAGAAACTATTGTTAGAACTGAAGAAGAAATTGAGACCTCCAAACTCCAAAAAAAATTGAAAATTATGCAAGACCAGTTGGCTCAGATGATGCATGAGAAGGAGAAACCTAAAAAGACATACATGTTGGACACTCTTTGTTCATTTCCATTTGACAAAAGCATAAACATGTTGCCTTTTCCACAAGGTGTAGAACTACCCAAGAATGAGAAGTACTTTGGTACTACTAATCCCCAAGATCAATTGCGAGAATTTGTTGCTTTGTCTATGGAGTTTATACACAATCAAACTTACCTCATGCATTTATTCCCTAGAAGCCTAGGTGGTTAGGCTTTGGAGTGGTTCTCACATTTACCTCCTAGTATCAAGATGTTTGATGAAATTTCCAATTCATTTGTTCAGTAATATTCTCATAATACACAACACCCTATCAATATTTGAGATCTATACAACCTTAAATAGAAGGTTGGTGAGCCTTTTCTCACTTTCCTCCAGCGCTGGAGACAACTATACACTAAGTATTCCTGTAAAATCCCAGAAATGGAGAAGCTTGACATTTTCACTGATAACCTCTTACCTGATTTCGAGTATAGAGTCCAACTACAAGGTCCATGTACCTTTGAAGACATGATTACATAGGCTATCTGTATCAAAGAATTTATGGTCAAGAAATGTGAGCTCACTCTTAAGAGAGACACAAAACAAGGTTCCACTTCCAACAGGGATAAAACCAAACATGTCAACAAGAACCAAGAAATTATACATGATGGGGTTGTTGAAAATGTCACACCCAAACTTGCTAAAATGGCATTTAATCTCATAGACTACCTCAAAGTGGCCAAAAATGCTGAGAAGCCTCCCCCTGACAATAAGGCATCTGGGAACAAATCGAGAAACTCATGGATAGCACGACCCAAGCAAGAGTATATGCCTTTGGGAGAACCTTTGGATGTGGTTTACAAAAAATTTCTACAACACAAGCTTATCTCACCAATGGATAGCCCTCGTCCCTATGATCCAGAACCATGTCCACCATGGTGGAATGAGACCTCATTTTGTGAGTATCAACAAAACAAGGGACACAAAACTAGCAATTGTATAAACTTGCGTCATAAAGTCTAGGACATGATTGATGCTGGTGATCTTGTGGTAGATGGACATAACAAAAAATCAAACCACAAGGCATTCAAAGAGCCTTTCCCAGCTTATGAAAAAGGAGAGACTTCAAAACTAGAACCCTACAATAAGGTCAACTATACATATTCCAATGATGAAAATGTCATTCACATGGTTGAACCTGTAGATTCTGAATACTGCAATGCTATTACCATAAAGGGAAAGCAAGATCACGACAAACCCAAGACACCATTTGTCTTGAGAGGCCCTACTTCCAATAAGATGGATAATGTGTCTTCGCAACATTGTGTTAACACTATTACTCGCTCTCATGCAAAGTTGGTGCTCAAAGGCCCTGCACCTCCTACTTCAAATCTTGAACAACATAAAGACAAAGCCCTTGCTGGTCCATCCAGTAAAGGTGCAAAATACACAAAAAACTTGACTGCAACTAGTTATAGTGTTCTCGATCAGTTGAAATGAACTAAGGCTCAGATTTCCATCTTTGAGCTGCTTAAAATCTCACCTGCTCACAGGAAAATTTTGGACAAATCCCTCACTGAGGCAAACATTCCTCAAGATCTTGATCTTGAGCAATTTCAATCCATGGTAGGTCACCTGACACGTGTTCGTCGGGTACTTATTGACAATATTGAGGTTATGATCCACTAGACACATGTTCGTCGGGTACTTATTGACAATGGTGCTGGCCTAAATATTGTCTTTGCTGCTCTACTTAAACAATTGGATTATTTTGAGGACTCTATTGATCCTTGATGAAAGATCACTATTAAAGCATACGATGAAGTGGAACGAAAGTCACTAGGTCTTGTGGTTTTACCAATTCACGTCGGTCCTATCGAAAGGGATGTCACCTGTCAGGTGTTTGACATTCCCTTAGTCTACAACATTCTGTTGGGATGGCCATGGATACATGAGATGCATGCTGTCCCATCCATATACCACCAATGCATCAAATTCCTATTTCATGGCTTCGAAGTTACTATTCTTGCCACTACTAGCTACACCTGCAATATGCTCAAAGCTGCTGATTCTTTCATCCTTGCTAACCGTGAGTCTATTGATTGTCATGACAATAAGCTAAAACAAATTGAGTAGTCATTTAAACTGAAAGAGACTGGTATGGGAGAATACCACATGGAACTAGTGTTGTCATTAACATCTCTTATAGAGTCCCCTCGACATTATGGGAAGCCCTCAGAAGCAAAGAAGCCATTCGTGCTGACACCTCAGACCAAGTTTAATGGCTCTTTTGTCAAGGCTACAATTCCCTTAGAAGATGAAAGTGAAAACAGAGCCATTGCTGCATGGCTTTACAAAGAAGAGGCTCCAGTGGAACTAACAGAACAAGCTCAAGAAATCACTCCTAAGAAATATGGACCTGGTCTTAGGCTTATGAAGCATTTTGGTTACAAGGGAACTAGCCCTATTGGGTGCAATAACAATGGCCTAATTGATCCTATGAAAGAAAAAGCTTGAAGCAACAGTGATACAACTAGCCTAGGGTTTAAGAAGGTCCCTTTCCATCTGGGATCAAATCAATTTATCCCTAAACCTGAGAGTTCATCTGAAAATGAGTCACAAGCTGAGTTAGATACTCAAGAGGAAGAATCTGATGATGAGAATTCCTACCCTCATCCTATTCCTAATGATCTTGCTAAATTCTTTGCGGAGCCAGATCACTTTGTGCCATGTGTTAGCACCATGGATGATACTAGTGATTCTTCTGAGGACAATACTGAGCAACTCAAATATCATTCAAAAAAGGGAGAATCTAGTTAGTCATGCCGTATTGAGTATTTGTGTAAGAATCCAGAGGTTGAAGGAGAGTATGTTCCTATTATTGTTGGGGAGTTCTATAGTCTCTCACCATGTAGCACCGATTCTCATGAATATGAGTTTGACAATCTTTTAGAAGTGACTACTGATAAAGACATTGACCAAGTGCATGTCTATGAAAATTGAATCAAAGTGGGTGAAACGTCTAGGGTTAGGTCACGGGGGTCTAATCCAACTAGTGTCCTAGAGTCATCAATTCTTGACATTACTATTCTGAGGCATTTTAATACACCTATGGATGAGGTCACCGTAGGTCTCAAATTGCTCATCCATGCAGTTAATGACTATACTATGAACACAATTGAACCAACCACTACTCTCTCACTCACACATCTCGAGCTTATAGACTGGAACCCCAATGCATCTAACGAAGTCCCCACATTCCAAAATGACTATGCTCTCACCTATTACCTAAACGCTATCAAACCTATAATTTCTTCCACCAATGAGCAGAGTATCAACATGAATGAGGCTGACATCAAATATCTTAGTCACACAATTAAAAGGAAAAAATGCAAGAGGTCTGATGGTAAAAACCACATTGTGGCAGTATCGGATCCCAAAAAAGTAAAAACAAAAGACGTATCCAAGGGTGAAAACCTCTCTGAGGTGCCTGTGGATGAGATATTTGATGTCCTTCCTAGTCACTTTCAAGAGAGATCATCAATGTTAATAGAGCCGACGCAACCAATTAACTTGGGCACATAAGAACATCCTCATGTGATACATCTGACGCAGTCACTATCACCTAAAAAGAAGGAACAATTCATTGCCTTTTTCAAGGAAAAGAAAATAAATTTTGCCCGGACATATTTTGACATGACAAGATTAGATCCTGATCTTATCATGCATCACTTGTCCATAGCACTAGGCATCAAACCAATTAAATAGAAGCTTCAAAAAATGCACCCTCACGTTGCATTGCTCGTCAAAGCCGAATTGGAGAAACTTCTAATAGCTAGTTTCATCCATGCAATTGATTATGCTGAATGGATATCCAATATTGTTCCTATTTCCAAGCACAATAAATCTATCAGAGTTTGTACAGACTTTCATGATCTTAACTTGGCATGTCCTAAGGATGACTTTTCGCTCCCTAATATTGATATGATCGTAGACATGACGGCTGGCTATGAGATGTACTCACTTATGGATGGCCTTTCTGGATACAATCAGATAAAAATTGTGCCAAAAGACCAAGAGAAAATGGCTTCACATGTGCATGGGGAACCTTTTGTTGGAATGTGATGCCATTTGGTTTAAAGAATGCTGATGCTACATATCAATAGACTGTTACTACAATTTTCCATGATATGATGGATAGAACCATGGAGAACTATGTTGATGATACCTCGGTCAAAAGTGCTAAACACAATACTCATCTACAAGATTTGGGTCCCATCCTAGATTGTATGGAAAAATTCAGTCTTCGGCTTAATCCTAAGAAATACACATTTGGTGTCACATCGAGGAAATTTTTGGGATATATTGTTTTTGCAAAAGGAATCGAAGTAGATCTCTAAAAAGTACAAGCAATAAGGGACATGCCACCACCTCAGAACATCAGTCAGATGAGAGGACTATAGGGAAGGCTTCAATCTATTCATAGGTTCATTTCACAATTGGCGGATAAATCACAACCCTTCACAAAGACCTTACATAAGGGTGTGAAATTCAATTGGAGCCAGGATTGTGAGCAAATCTTAACACAGATCAAACAATATCTTGTCAATCCACCAATCCTGATGCCTCCTATGCATGGGAAGCCTTTGCTTTTATACATTTCAGCCACTGAAACATCTTTGGGAATCTTGTTGGCTCGGGAAGACAATGACAACAAAGAAAGAGCTATTTATTACTTGAGCCGAACATTGGTCTCTTATGAGAAAAACTACAGTATTATTTAGAAAGCTTGCTTGGCAGTTGGCTTTGCTTCCCAGAAGTTGAGACACTACATGCTTTCCCACAATACATGGCTTGTGGCTAAAATAGATCCATTAAAATACTTGTTGAGTAAAGAAGCTCTAACAAGAAGATTGGCCAAATGGGTCATGATACTAAGTGAGTTTGACATCCAATATGTTGAATGCAAAGCTATAAAGGGGCAGGCAATTGTAGACCAACTGGCTGAGGCACCCATACAAAGTCTTCTACCAATGAACATTGATTTCCCAGATGAGTCAATTCTTACACTCACTCACCATATATGAATTATGTTCTTCGATGGGTCCTTCACACAACAAGGATCAGGTGCTGGATTACTCTTCATTACACCACAGAGATACTCATTGCCCAAAGCGTATAAGATTATGTTTCCTTGTACAAATAACATTTCTAAATATGAAGCTTTAATCAATGGTATGAAAATTTTAGCTGAATGGAGAGTAGATCAGTTAGACATCTTCGGTGACTCTCAGTTTGTTATCAACCAAGTAAATGATGTGTATCAAACAAAGGATGAGAAACTAATTCCTTACAAATGCATGGTTGATGACTTGACAAATTATTTTGCACACATCGCCTTCTAGCAAGTTTCGTGCGCAGATAATAAAGCAGTTGATGCCATGGCCACTCTGGCCTCCTTGCTACAAATGCCAAAAAATGATCTCCGACATGAGTTCTTGGTGGAAGTGTTACACTACTCAGCCTATGACACACTTGATTCCAGGATGATCATTTCTATTATAGGGGAAGAATCATCCTGCTACCATCACATCTATTCCTACCTTCGTAATCAAACCATTCTGGAAGGTCTGACCCAGAATGAGAAACGTTACCTAATTCGTAATGCTTCACATTATGTCATTATTACTGACGATCTGTATAGGAGAGGTCTCAATGGAACACTCCTTAGGTGTTTAGAATTTGATGAGTCCAAATGCGCATTGATTGACGTTCACGAAGGCATTTGCAGATCTCATTCCAATGGCCTGACACTAGCTCGTAAACTCCTTCATGCTGGTTACTATTGGCCTAAAATGGAGCAAGAAGCTGTTAAGTATGCTAGGTCCTGCAAGTAGTGTCAGCTACATGGGAATCTCATTCATGCTCCAACCAGAGAGCTGATTCCCTCTACTACAACATGGCCATTTCAACAATGGGACTTCAACTTGGTGGGGCAGATTCACCCAACCTCTTCCAATGGACATAAGTTCATTATCACGGCTATAGATTATTTCACAAAATGGGTAGAGGCAGTCCCTCTCACAGTTGTTGATGGAAAAATTGAAGTGCTTTTCATCACAAACCACATCATTTGTAGATATGGTATACCATCCTCAATCATTACTGACAATGGAGGACAATTCAAGAATAAAGACCTCAAGGACCATGTTGAAGCGTGTGTGTTATTAGAGGCCACATTTTCATGCATACAGTCACACTCTTCACAAGCCAAGTACATAGGACTCACCATTACAAATATCAAGGCTAAATCCTAACACACCCAAGAGTGGTAAACTTACATCATTTGGGGATGTAAGCTTAGATGAGGTTATTGAGCTACCAAATTTTGACTTGAACATAATCACAATTGAAGAAATGAGCATTCTTGAAGATGCTCTACAAAGGAAGAAGAGACAAGAAATCTTAAGGAGGGAGCATAAAAAAAAGAAAGTCTTGCATGAAATGAAATATATATTCATTGATTCTTTTAGACTCCCAAAAATGAATGAAGATAAGCCTATTATAGAGCAACTTTTCAATATAGTGGACAAAATAAAGGATGAAGACCTAGAATCTAATGTCAAATTATTAGAATGGCCTGAAAGAAAATTTTACACCAAAGTTATGGAAAAGATATCTAGTGCCATTGCACTTAGATAGGTTGATCAAGAAACTAAAATGGAAAATGTCAAGAAGGTCTTAGAGAATATTTTATCTCTATACACGAAGCTATGCAATATTGATCTATTCACTAAGGCAAATCAATAGGTTATTGACTAGTTGCAAGGAGATTTGTAACATACAGGTAACACACTAAAACTATCTCCTGGTAATAGTCAGATAGATTTTTATAGGCTACTGATGACTTAGAGTAGGCTTGGCAAGCTACAGGAAAAAGATGCCAATATTAGATCTACTTTGATCAATGTCCAGTCCATGTTGACACCTCACATGGAAGTCTTACACAAGGAACTAGCCTATGTAGAAACAATGATGAAGAAAGTTTCTCATCTTTCTACTCATGAAGGCTTAGATGACCTAGCTACTAATCTTGAAATATAGGTTCATTCATTAGATGCAGTACATGATAACTAGGATGCATCATTGAAGATTATAATGGTGGTACACCAACCATTCTTGGACAAACACACTATAAGTATACAACCCAAATGACATACATGTTAAAAAAGGGGGATATGGAGTTTTCATATGAAGCTTTGGGAAGAAAGTTTTGATATGAAGTTTTGTGAAGAAATTTTAAAGGAATATATCTAGTCAGTAGGAGTAATGAAAGAAGAAACAAAATGAAGTATTTACTTAGGCGAAGTAATAAGGTATCGAAGATTGACAAAAATTTTGCAAATTTTGAAAATTTGAATTTTTGTATAGAAGTCAAGCAACAAAGATACATTATCTAACTTATGCATTAGATAATGATGTACATGCCATGATAAAGTGTTTTTTCCACTCATGTCAAAGGGGAAGATTGTTAATCTCAGATTGGCAAAGTAGTGACAAAACACTTAGTCATTATTCAACAAAGTACAATGCAAGTTGAGTGTAGAGTGCATGCCAAGTGAGTAGAGTGAGCTGAGCAATCAATGTGAGATAAGTGCTCAAAGTATGCCAAGAATAAGTATTCAAATAATACATGTCAAGCAATATGACGATATGTGTTGGGCACTAGTATATACTGAGCAGTCAATGCATGTTGAGTCATTTAGGTGCCGAGCAACCAGAAGGCACTGAGTAAGTAGTATGTGCCAAGTGATTTTGGTGCTAAATAAATAGTGAAGGCTAAGCATCAGAGCTTTTAAATGCTAAGTATCAGTATGTAGAGCATAGTAAAGGCCGAGCATCAAAGTCTTTGGATTTCGAGCGAATAGTTTATGTCATAGATGTTGTTAATGGCACAAACTTCTATGTAAACTATTTTTGGATTGACATAGTCATAAACTCAATTATAAGAGATAAGTATGGAGTCATATTATGAATCCCTATGCAATGCATGCAACCAATCAGATGAAGGGAAGCATTAGGCGACAATAAGAATCAACCACAACCATTGATTTTTATCTAATCCATCTCCACCAATGTTTATTTAAGAAAGGTAAACCCTAAAAGGTTTATGGATGCATAAGGAGACAAATGCTAAGAGTTTAGAGGGCATTCATGGTAGTTTAGATGGCTATGATAGAGTTGTACATCATAGAATTAGTTTGAGAAGAGTAGAGTAAAGGAGTGAAAGGATAGAAGAGACATATCTAATTAGAAGGATCAAGGTTTAAATAATAAGGAGGAGATCTGACATCAAGAAAATAAGGTGCTAACTAAAGGATCATAGTGTTGAATCATTCTAATAGGTGATATAGAGTAAATCTCTTAAAATACTAGTTCTAATAGGTTGTTGTAAATCTCTTAATGGAGTGCTTGCTTTATTGTAAGTTGAAATTCTCTAACAAGGTAAGACCTAAAAGTCTTTGTTGTTGATATATGATTGAAAAGATCATTTGAGTAGAAATATTGTTGAAGAAGACTATGTGTTTCAATCATTGTTTTGTCACTAATGTAAAACCTGGTACATGTTGGTAAGACAATTGCTTATATGTTTCAAGCACTATCACTTAGTTGATTGATAAGGAGGATTTGATCAACAAGATGTAACAAAAGTACCTAGAGAAAAGGTTGAGTTATGATTATGTATTGAAGTACAAGAATCAGTTAAGATAGTGATAACATAATGTATTGATGATCTATTTGAGGTTACAAAAAGTTTGGCTACACTTAGAAAGTTTAGAAGAAAAAAGTTAATGTCAAGTGATTTTATAGTAGATGTTGAGTAACACAGTATGTGTCTAGCATCAAAAGATTGATAATTCCAAGCTATTGCATTATGATAAAGATTGAAGATTCACCAAATAAAAGCCTACACATTTCTTATCTTGGAACTTGTGAATTAGGAGGTAGATAAGATTGATGAGCTGGTGGCACAAAATCTTATGCAAACCATTTTTGAGGTGAATTCAAAGAGAAGTTTCTAGAAAAGACAAGTTATGGGGTAGATACATTGTATACTACCTAGTCCATCAAAAACCCTAATTTTGGTGATGGATAATGAGTGGAAAGGAGTTCTAATTTCTTATATGTAGGAATGCCTAGTCATGAAGCAAAGTGTTGAAGCAAGAGGTTAGAAAGTTTTGATGCAAAAAATATGACAAGGAGAAGGAAAGAGGTTTTGCTTCATCAAGTGACCCAAGCAAGAAGTCTACAATGGTGTGCTAAGCAAGAAGGATTAAAGAGGATGAATGCTTGAAGGGTGAACAAGCTATCAGAGCTGCAAAGATTGGAAGCCAAGTAGAGTTGAGGACTAAATAGTGATCTGTAATTAGCAAGTAAGGTTGTAAGTTGTATCAGATCAAAGCTCTACTATTACCTTCTAACAATTGTATCAACTTAGGGTAAATCCTTTGGAGTAAGGTTGACTTAACAGTCATTGAAAAATCCTTTAATAGGGTGGCATTTCAAGTGAATGGCCTAAGGTCCTCAAGCAAGGCTCAATTTTAATAAGGTGATTGCAATCGCTTAACCAGGTCACATTTAACAGTGTGTGTTGTAACCTTTAACAAGGTTGGCCTTTAACAGGGCTTCACTCTAGAGTAGCATGTTACTGGTGGTTTTTCCCAAATTAGTTTTCCACATTAAATCCTTGTGTCAAGTGTGTTGATGGATATGTTTTGTTTCATGCTTTACATTTTTTCAAGTTGATTTGATAATAACATATCAGTTATAGTTAACACACAATGAATGCATGCACGGTTAAAAATGTTTTATGGGTTCCATTGAATTGTGAAAAGTTTTATTTAAACATCTAGACCTTGAATAACTGATTCAACCCCCCCAGTTACTATAAAAGGAATTCCAACATTTTTAAGCCTTTAATAAGGAAGACCTTTCACAGGGTAGATCATAGCTTATGATTAAAACATTGTAGCCATAATTGGCCACACTTTACAACTACAATAGTGAATATTTGTGGGTATCATCCCCACCCTAGTTTTACCTTGTCATTGTAGGATTTTTGGGTAACCAAATTATTTATTTTATGTGTCATTTACTTTATGCTATGGATGTGATGCATGTTAAGTTGTTTTAGTTTATATGTTAAGTTATGAGATGGATGTTGGTGATATGTTTTTGAGGTTGAAGTTTAAGTGTTGATTTACCCCCATCCTCCTCTTAGAACTTACTTTCCCATTGTTAATTCCAACATGACTTTCAATGAAACTCTTCAACATAACAACATACATTTCATTGTTCTTCATTTTCCCTTCTTTTCTCTGATAGCTCTACTATCTTTCTAGTTATTATTCTCCTCTCTCTCTTTCTCTATTTTCTTATCCTTTTTATGCTCCACAAACCCTAAACCTAGATCTTATTATCATAAAGACATCTCTCCATCCATATAGATACTTCTTGAATAGTCTTTCATTACTTAACCTAAAAGTTGACTTTACTTCCCAGCTTTATCGATACAAGATAATCTTATTGATAAGTCTCTCTTCTCTTATAACCCAATGGAATAATCCATGACTTAAATTGTTCCCATTTATTTTTCCATTTGTTATCGACCAATAAAGTGCTTCCCTATTGCTTCTCGATTCCTCCTACCAATAACCTTCCTAAAGATATAGTAGCAACATGAAAAATAAGTTAATAATTTGACATCAATGACAAATAATATAACTGATGAATAATACAATTCATAGCTTTCCTTAAGTCATCAACAACTTGTGAATCAGTAATGCCAATAAGTTTTATCAATGATCTTTCTTGTGAAAATTTTGATATTTGAATAAACATCTCAATATATGCATCTCATGTAGCTGTTAGAGGTGTGTTTCTCATCATATTTTCTAAAAATGAGTCTAGCAATGACTTGGATTGGCTAGATTTTTTTTTTCCAGGTTCCTTAGTGAATGTTTCCAACTGTAGTTGCAAAATTCTATCAACCATCTTGTCCTTTGGTCTACCCTCTTTCCTCTATCTTAGTCTTCTCTTTTTCATTTTCATTTTCTTTGCCTTCTTATGGAGTTTCAATTTATTGACTAGCCTCTAAAATAGGTTTGTCCTATTGAGGTTCTACAACCTCCTCACTCCTTATATTTTTCTCTTGTCTCTCTTCTTTTCTTCCAAAATTTTGTCTATAAGAAGGAAACTCCATAATTTTGTCTATAATTTCTCAACTACCAAAATTCCAAGACTTAGTTCTAATTAAGTGCCAAATGAATCTATTTCAACATTTAAGAAGGGGTCTTCACTAGGGTTAGTTGTGATGAATCCTCCCCCTATCATCAATTTTCCTTCCTCTTGATGTGGCATATCCATCTAATCATTATTTTCTTCCTACTTATGTGCATCCAAGGTAGTGTCAATGTCCTCTATCATTATTGTTGTAGAAATTCCTATCTTTGATAAACTAGGTGGCTTTTTTGTTGATGAAGGTGTGATCACTTCATTTCCAACCTCTTCAATGTATTATCTTCTCATAGATTCACTTCATATTTGATTGTGAAGTTCTTTAGTATCTCTTGTGACCTCTTCTTTTAGACCTCCCATGAGTCTTATGAATCTCATTTTATCTTGCACAAGTGGGTTAAGGCTATGCATGATCCTTTCTATTTCCATAATGTTCTTCACATCATAACATTTTCTAATAACCTTGTCTCTAAAAGTGTTCTCTTCCTTCTTTGTTCCCAATCAAACTTCATTTAGTGTTTCATATAATTCTTTTGAAAGTTCTCCATGAATGGTAAGTAAAGGCTTCTTAAACTTAATCATATAGTGGATTATTGTTATATCCAAATTTCTCTACTCATATACTTGATATCTATCATAGTATTGCTTTAGCTTCTAAAGATTACATTACTTTAAGATAGAGTCATTCAAGTTCTCTATTCTAGACTTCCAATTTGTCTTCTTTTTGTTGCCTCCCTTCTTGTTATTGTTGCTACTATGGTTGTTGTTTTTGCACTTGGACTTCAAGTGGTGTCATGTATCCTATCATTTCCTTTCCTTCATATATGGAAATCACCTTTTTTTCTTTTTCTTGGACTAGTTGCCATCTCTTTAATTATTTTGGGCTTAGATGTTTCTACTTGTTCTTGTTTCACTTCAACTAATCTTGTTGATCCTTGCACTAGCATGTATGGATGACTAACCATGAATTATGCTAACTTCTTCTACCATGGGCTAATCAAGTGTATTTGATGCTAGTTATGGTGCAAAGGTAACTAATCATATAGGTGCTAATGGTGTAGTGCTAAGGCATGCTTGAACTGTCAATGGTGGAACAACTAGGACATCTTTATGTCCAATCTGGTTTATCTTAGATAAAGTTTTCTTAACATTAGTAAACTCTTGGTGTGTGATCTATGTTTCTCTCAAAATATTTTTCATCTCATCGTCAACCTTCTTCCTTGTTGCTTTCTTAGTCTTGGTCTAATAAGCCATTCTCATACCCTTCTCACTATAGGAGAGGAAAAATATCATAAACATGCATGCAAGAGGAACCATAAAACTCTAAATGCATGCAAAAGAAATCCTAATCCTAACACAAAACAAATTAAGATAAAGTAATAAAAATAGAAAACTCCCTCAATTTGACAATTGTGCCCTTGCTTGCATCTCTAAAAGAGTTGATGTATCTCCCATGTTGACACAATGAAAGCAATATGAAAAATGATAATATTATGATGAGAAGAATTGAAAAAGATGGTTAACCAAAAATGAGAGAAATGATCACAATTTATAGAATTTTCCACAGAAATTGCAAATTAGCAATTTTAGTACATAAAAAGGTAAATGTCATAAAATATGAAAGTTTACAAATTGAAAGAGGAAATTTGTCATAAAGTATGAAAAAAGAATGTGCAATTAGAAATTGAAGAGTTTAAAAAAGGAAAATTGTCATAAACTATGACAAATATGACAAAAAGAAAAAGAGGAAAATTGTCATGAACTATGAAAATTATGAAAAAAGAAAAAGAAAAATGTCATGAACTATGACAAATTATGACAAAAGAGAAAAAGAAATTGTCATAAACTATGACAATTTATGACAAAATAAAAAAGGAAAGTGGAGGCTTAAAAAAAGAAAGTGGAAGCACAATTAGTGGGAAAGTGTAAGAGTTAGGATTTTTGAATTTAAAAACTCATAAATCACTCCAAAATGGAAATTAGAATTTAGGAAATAGAAACTTTCCAAAATTCATAGAAATGGAACAATTAATTAATAAATATTAACTAATTGGAAATAATTAATAAAAGAGGATGGATTAATAAAATGAAATGGATTAAATGATTAAGACATAGGAATAAAGCATGGGTTATTTATTCATATAAGGAAAATTAATAAAATGATTGGCCAAATAATAAAATAAATACAAGGAATAATCGTATTAAAGGATTATGATGAAAATGTAGATCAAATGTGATGATATTGGATTGGACCAAGGACATGATTAAATTTATGAGATAAATAATGCTAGATGAAAGATAGAAATGATGACTTGTCAAGGACACATGACAAGGATTGATGATGTTGAAAAGGCATTAAAGGATGTGACAATGCCAAGGATTGAAAAATGATGATGACATGCCAAGGACACATGACATGTATTAAGGAATGTTGATAAGGCACTAAAGGATATAACAATGCCTAAAGGATTGATGATGATGAGATGATATTGAAATGGATTTTTGAATTGATTCTGAGATGATCTACATTTTGATTGAATGATGATCAAGTTGGCCAAAAGATCAAAGTTAGTGAATGATAAATTGGGACAAGTTAGGATGTAACAATGATGAAAGAGTAGGCACAAACCATTTTTGAGTGTCTACACTCACAAGTGCCAAACCTTAAACTGTTAGAATTTGAATTAGTATTTAGGATCCTTTATACATGTCCTTCAATTTATTCCTCTATGATGTCATAGCCAAGTGGGTATACATATATCACTCTAGGAGTGATTGCCTCTATCCTAATGAAATTAGTATC
The DNA here is from genome assembly GCA_028749045.1 of Cupressus sempervirens. Classification (NCBI taxonomy): domain Eukaryota; kingdom Viridiplantae; phylum Streptophyta; class Pinopsida; order Cupressales; family Cupressaceae; genus Cupressus; species Cupressus sempervirens. The sequence continues at coordinate 522,736,809 of CM053788.1, forward strand.
TACCATGAAATATAATTAATCTTTGTAATTTTCAACCACAGACTTTAGAATCCTAGTCCTTTGCTTCATTTTAGACTGAAAGGTTTTCACATGTAATATTGCATGTTGTCAACATTATCCATAGGGTGTCTTTTGTATAAATCTATAATCTTTTTGGTATAGGAGCACCTAACAACTAGATGAATACCTAAAAATTCATATTGAAGATCCAATGAGGAATATGTTCAAATAAGACCAATAAGTTCATTTCATGATGTACTTGGGCTAAAAATTCCATTTGGGATTCATTTGGAGTCATTTCATGTCAATGTAATGAAAGTTGTCAATATATGCAAATATGGCCTAAGATGCCTAATATATGGGTTTGAGGGTAGAAGTAGGAATTTAGTTAATGCTTTGTGTTTAAAAGGTCTAAAAAATGACCCTTTGAATGTAATTGGGCAATATCTAAATACTAAGATGCAAAAACACATGTAGGTTGTCAAGTTGTCAAGTTGACAACTTACGATTAAGGGATTAGACCATCTAAAGGTTGCTTGTAGTTAGTTTTTGGGTAGTTAGCAAGGTGGTTATCAGTTCCATGGAGGAAATAAATTTATCCATTATTTTAATGGTTGAATTGGGAGAGAGGAGAAGGTGTGTGAGATGTTAAAATCAAGAAACACTAAGTTTTCAACATTTTCTTATGTTCTGCCAATTATTTGGGTGTTGTTTGCAGCATTTGTTCATACTATAGAGCATTTATTTCTGAGGATTATTTTGCATGGAAAATTAGAACATAAAATCCTCCATGTTTTGGATTTTATAGAACTTTATTTGGTTTAATTTCTATAAAGATGTTGTTATTGGACTCAAAACTGTCCAAAACCCTTATATAGGAAACTAAGGGTATATAGCAATGTAGATTTCTAATTGTCTTGGCATCCAATAAGGTCTTATTCATAGCCAATATGATGTAAAAACAATGTATTATACTATTCTAGAGGTTTTAGGAACCATGCATGTAGTTGGCACATTTTCCTAATGAAGAAAGAGGAAGATGCCGGAAGGAATGAATTATTGTTTCAAATTTGAAAAATAGAGTTATAGTGTGAGGGTCATATTGCCAACACCCAACATTGGATCGTGCCCAATTTTTGATATGTTGTTAAGTGATAAATTACTCCAAATTTCAACTATTGTATTCATAAAATATTATTTAGTTCTAAATTTATAGACCTATGAGTATTGGTCTATCAAAGAAGACAATGAGCATGTATAATCATGTATAATCTTGATTATTTATTTCATAATTATAGTTGAAGGATCAAATGGGATCATAAGACCATAATAATTGGAGATATGGTAGATATTTAAGCTATATAAAACTTTTATTATTACCAATAAAATTAGTTTTGATGATAAGAAGGCCAACCAAAGGGATTTTCAAGAACTTTCTTAGGAAGGTTGGATTAGAATAATTGTCAAAGATGAAGAGATAAAAGTGAGTGTGGCTTTGTCCACTTCATTAGTGATTGAAGGAAGGTATGAAAGAAATTAATGGAGTGTAAGGAGATTAGTTTTATGTGTTAAGAAATCTTTGAGAAGATAAAAAATTAAAAGGAAGAATTGAGTCAAGGAATCTACAGATTGGAGAAAACTGTCATAGTTGGCTAGCAAGGCACAAACATTTATTTTGTTTTATCAGTATCCAATGAGACAAGTTGTTTAATAGAGTATGGGAAAATAACTAAAGATTATTTTAAATGTCTTCTTTATTTTTGTTTTAACAATACACCATATAGTTCATGAATATAGCGGATGAAATTGTCATGATACTGATAGTAAATTGTCAAGTTCAGGTTTTTAACAAGTTTACGAATACTGATCATTTTAAGATTGGAGTTGAGTGGGTATTTATATTCAGAGGAGTGGTGGTTCTTATGAGGAAGAGTGAATATTAATATATCTTATCATAAATTGGGTGGGTTTTGGTTCATAGTTGATCCCTTTGATGAGAATTTTTGAATGTTGTTACAAAACACACGAGGAATATCTAGTTTCCTATGGAGTTTGATCAGGTCCATCATGCCCTCCACATCACTTTTCCATTGTTCACTTCCCATTTTTCTAATCAGAAATGGGAATGAATGGAAATCTATTAAAAATGTAGAAAAATATATAGGTTATCAAAGACTTAAATCTGAATTGTTCATTTTTTGTTTTCTTTATCCTTTCTAGATTGCCTATCAATTGAATTTTTATAATTTCATATAAATGAGTCTTTTCAACACATATATTATATGCTGCATGTACATATCAATTTTCCAATTCATCTTATCTTGATATTCAACATAACTTAGTAGAAATAATCTTACTTACAGATCTCATATCATCCCGCTTTATTTGACTGATTACTATACATTTTCCATTCTAAATTGATTTGGTGTTTTCTATCACAATATTCATAACCATTTATTATTTAATGGAATTTAATATTAATTGGATAAACATATTACTTCATGAATCAATTCATCTGTAATATTTACTATTTTGTCACCCATCCAAAAATCATCATCATGAATTGGGCTCAAAATGATTTTTGTCCAATTCTCATTGTCAAAGTCATGATAAAACATGTATTTCACTACATAAACTTGACCTAGGTTTTCAAATCCTTCCTTGTAATACATTTACTATATGTATATCTTCTTTGATCTGAATTTTTTTTTTCTCCTACAGTCTCAAATTTGTAATGAATATAGCTTCTAACATCTTCCATATATAGAACTTCGTTGGGTATTTGAGAAAATGTTGTGTTAGGGTCATCCTCAATAGGTGGAATAGGTTTTTTATTCAACTTAGGTCTAGCTACCTCTATTATTTCATGAAACATTTATTCTTCCATTTAAAAGGCTTAAAACTTCAACCACACTTCACAAGTTAACTTCACAAAAAGTAAAATACCTCTAAGATCACGATTTAGGGCTTCTTGTGTGAATTGACAAAATCTTTTAGAAATCAACTTGATTTGTTTCTAAGTCACTCTTAAGTGATCTTCTTCTATTAAATTAATCAAATGGTGATCAAATGATTTAATTTTAGCCATTAAATCCTTCATAAACAACTTGTTCATTAATTGTGCAAGTACACAAGACTCAAAAAGTTGTTATCTTTTACTAGTGATCTATTTTCTTTTTGCGCACTCAAATATGAGCTCCAAATGAAATACACTCTTGACTGTAGCTTCTTCTCATCCATATCATACTATCACAAACTTCACAAGTCTTAACTCAACCTATCAGGGGTTAACTAATTTTCTAGCCTCATTTCCCCTTTTATTTTGATGAATTGATTAATTAGATTGATAAGGGTTTGTCAACTACTATTAATGACTTCAAGTTATTCTCAGATAAGTAATTTTCTTCTTTTCTATGCATATCTATGTTCTTTTAGGTTTCTTAGTTTTAACAAATGTTTCATTGAAGTTATATTCTTTCTCCTCCACCATTTATTTATGTCTTTCGTTATTTTCTTCATTCCTTCTCACATTTTTGTTTGCATTCCTTCTATAATTAGGTTTTCTTTTATTCTATGATCTCATTTTATCTATCCTCATATTGTTTCCAAAACCATTGAATCTACAAAAAATATTGTTGTATGCCCAAGGTTGTTGCAATTAAAATAGGCCATGACATTGTTTCCATATCTAGGTCATGATTGACTGATATGTAATTTGCATTCTCTAGCATTATGTACAAATTTATTACACTTATAACACATAAATCCATTTATTATGATATTTTTTTGTCCAATAGATCTACTAGCTACAAGGTTAGCACCTTGATAAATTCTATTATTATTATATCTAAGTTTCCTACATTCATTAACTCCATGTCCATAAGCATAATGATTAGGACAATAACAAAGAAAAGGGTTAGAATACTTACCTATATAGTCCTTCTTCATTTGACCAATTTCATTATGTGCAAAGCATATTCCAATTGATTGTTTCTTCACTTCTTTGGGTTGTTCAAATTGTTTAGAAACTTCCTTTTTCAGATCTTGTTGTTGTTGTTGTTGTTCAGGTTTTTGGATCACTAGAGCTAGTTCGTTAATAACTTCAAATCTCTTAGATAATTATCCTCCAGTATATCCAATTCTTATCTTACCATAAACACATCTTTATGCCATGATTTTCTCATCAAGATTTTCAGCACTAGAATATAACTTCTCAAGATATTTCTTTGTTTATTTTGGCTCTCCTTTCACAATATTGATATACTTCTCAAGTTCTATAAATTGTGGCTTTGTAGATTCAAGTTTCGATGTCATCTTAGTAAGTTTGGATTTTAGATCTGTATTCCTAGATCCAAAATTTGATTGACTTTTCTTCTCATCTTCCACCAAGCTCATCTTAAGATTTGTGATCTCAAGTTCATGCTTTAGAATCTCATTCTCCTTCTTCAGGAAAGAAACTACATCACTATCCTTGATATGATCATTTGAATTTTATCTTAGACCTAGTAGATTAAATATGCTCTTTCAACTTCTAAATGAAATCTTGTGCATCTTTAAGTTTGATCCTCAAGCTATCTCCTTTTTCTGTGATTACATCAATTTTTCCAAGAGCTTCCTCTAGGATCTTTTATAACTAATCCATATCCATAGAGATCTTACTCATGTTGTTAAGATTCTTTTGAGTAATTATTATTTGATACCAATTGTTAGAAATGGGAAATAATGACGGGGGGGGGGGGAGGGTGTGAATCCGTATTTCACAAACTTTTTCCCCACCATGGATATCTTTAACAATGTTTAAATTTGAACATGTGATAAAAATCAAAACTAAACATAGAAGTAACACAATGCAACTCATAACACCATTATCTGTTAACTGGAGAAACACTAGCCAAGGGAAAACCCTAGTGGGAATGGTACCCACAAAATGATCCACTAATTAAAAGTATCTTGTGAAAGATATTGATGTTGTTAAGAGTCTATTACATCTATATAGTGAATATGTCCTTTTTAGAGAACTAGGCCTTGTTAGAAGCCTCAACCTTGTTAGGAGTTAGTATTAAATTAAAATAGAAACAAGTTGATCTCACTCCTCAAACATGCATATACAATGATATATTTTGTACACAAAAGGTATATATACAAAACCATTCTTGATAGTGTTGATATCTTCAATATTAGATTTGTCCTTGGTGGATCTCTTTAAAAAAATTGCATATACTACCTTTTTTGAGCTCTAACACAAAGTTCACATCGTATAGTTAACACAACATAATGACATAGTCATCACATAACTTCACATCTATAACTCTTTCCTCTATACCCATTTATTCTATAATGTAGGCCTTCAAGTCTTCACACATCTCCCAAGACATAAAATCACATCATGCTAAGTTAGAGTTAACATCTAGGATGTATTCCCATAATAGCTAAGTAAATATTTTGGTAAAGCAAAATTATTCCTTAATACAATTTACCAATTCCTTGCCTCTCTTCTTTTTTGACTGTGCATGGTTACAACTAGTAAAACTTTAATAACTATGTTTTTATATCTCATTATGACATACAAAATTGGGGAAATAATCTTTAATATCTGTACTATGTCTTATTAATTGTGCACATTCCAATTCTCTCTTTGTGAATCTCTTCATTCAGAAAGGTGTCTCTTTTGATAGTTAGCCTCTATTAAACTTAGACAATTTTCTAAGATATCTCCTCCAAAAAATGACTCCAGAGTTTGTTCATTGGATATAGCATATATGTTTACATAAATGATAACCTCATAGTATCTCAATACTCACTAGTACATTTGGGTTCACTTTTTGACCTTTATTGGTCGAATTTTTGACCCAATTTTTGACCAAATTCGACCAACCCATTGGTCGATATTTTTCTAGTCAAAATTTTGACCAATCTATTGGTCGAAAACCCACCAAAGCCATTGTCTAGGTTCATACAAGAATTAGTCAAAATTTTGACCAACAAAGGTGGAAAAAAAATTGTGTGTTGGTGGAAATTTTGACTAGCAAAGGTAGAAAAAAATTTAGGTATTGGTGGAAATTTTGACCAACAAAGGTAGAAAAAAATTTAGGCTTTGGTGGAAATTTCAACCAATGAAGGTGGAAATTTTGACCAACAAAGGTAGGAAAAAATTTAGGCATTGGTGGAAATTTCAACCAATGAAGGTGGAAATTTCAACCGACAAAGGTAGAAAAAAAATTTAGGTGTTGGTGGAAATTTTGACCAATGAAGGTGGAAATTTTGATGAACAAAGGTAGAAAAAAAATTAAGTGTTGGTGGAAATTTTGACCAATGAAGGTGGAAATTTCGACCAACAAAGGTAGAAAAAAATTTAGGCATTGGTGGAAATTTCCACCAAAAAAGGTAGAAAAAACCCAAGTGTTGGTGGAAATTTCGACCAATGAAGGTGGAATTTCCACCAACAGCTAGGTGTAATTTTTTTTCAAGAATTCTATAAAATAATTTACATGTCTTGCCTATGATATGACATTTTACATGCATCCTACACTCTCTCATCCGACTGATGATGGATTATGCAGAGTGATCTGAAACCATGATTCTAAAAAATACACACAATCAAATCCAAAATGAACTTGCACTACAAATGGATTGTGGAAATCTAATATTGTTAATTTTCCATGCATGTCTACCAGGACAAATATATGTTTAAGTTGTGATTGTCCTGGTAGACATGCATGCAATTTTACCAATATCAGATTTCTAACAATCCATTTGTAGTGCAAGTTCATTTTGGATTTGATTGTGAGTGTTTTTTAGAGTCATGGTTTTAGATCACTCTATGTAATCCATCATCAACTGGATGAGAGAGAGCAAGATGCATGCAAAATGTCATATCATACACAAAGCATGTGAACTATTTTATAGAATGCCTGAAAAACATCGATAGTAACTAATATGAAGAATATTTAATTAGTTATATGATTGAGACAAATCATGTACCAGTGAGTTGGTCAAAATTTCAAGCAAAAAAATTTTGACCAATGGGTTGGTCGAAAATTGGGTAAAAAATTTGACCAATAAAGGTCAAAAAATGAACCCAAATGTACTAGTGCAAGTATGCTTGCCAAGTTGAATCTTTGAGTTCGATCATCAAGTCACCCCACCAAAGTGCCTCATCAAGGTCAATCTTTAGGTCTGCTCATCGAGCTTGCTCACTAAGTCAGCTCACCATGTCGCATCTCTAAGTGGCCTCGCTAAGCCAACTCGCCAACTTGGCCCACCAAGTTGCCAATTTAAGCCCACTCACCATGTTAGATCGCCAGGCCGACTCCACAAGTCAGCTCACCAAGTTGACAATTAAAGTACACTTGCCAAGTTGACTGTTCAAGTGTGCTCGCCAAGTTGACTTAGAGTTTGTTCATCAAGTCACCCCACCAAAGCACCTCATCAAGGTCAGTCCTTAAATCTGCTCACCAAGTTAGCTCACCAAGTTGGCTCACCCACATGTCCCACCAAGTCCCCAAGTCTGCTCACCAAGCTGACAATTCAAGTGCGCTCACCAAGTCAACTCTTTAAGTTTTCTCACCAAGCCCATCCCCTAGGTCAACTCTCCAAGTCAGCTCACCAAGTCACTCCCACCTAGTCACCTCAATTAGTTGACTCTTTCAGTCAGCTCACCAAGTCTACTATTCAAGTACGCATGCTAGGTCAGATCGCTAAGCCAGCCCACCAAGTCATGTCACCAAGTCAACTATTCGAGTATGCTCACAAAGTTGACTCTTTAAGTTTTCTCATCAAGTCACCCCACCAAAGCACCTCATCAAGGTCAATCTTTAAGTCCACTCACCAAGTCAGCTCACCAAGTCATTGCACCAAAGTCGACTCACTATCTTGCCTCACCAAGTGGACTCTCTAAGTTAGCTTGCCAACTTGCCCCACCAAGTCGACTATTCAAGTATGCTCACCAAGTTAACTCTTTGAGTTCAGTCATCAAGTCACCCCACCAAAGTGCCTCATCAAGGTCAGTCTTTAGGTCCAATCATTGAGCTTTCTCACCAAGTTAGTTCACCATGTCGTGTCTCTAAGTGGCCTTGCTAAGTTGGCTTGCCAACTTGTCCCACCAAGTTGCCACTTTAAGCGCACTCACCATGTTAGATTGTCAGGCCAGCTCCCCAAGTCAGCTCGCCAAGCTGAAAATTGAAGTACGCTCACCAACTAAACTCTCTAAGTTTGCTCACCAAGTTTGCCCCCTAGGACAACTCTCTAGGTCAGCTCACCAAGTCACCCCCACTTGCCCCACTAACTCGCCACTTTAAGTTAACTCACCATGTCAGCTCACCAGGCCGACTCCCCTAGTCAGCTCGCCAAGCTGACAATTCAAGTACACTCACCAAGTTGACTCTTTATGTTAGCTCACCAAGTCTACTCCCTAGGTCAGCTCACCAAGTAACCCCCACCCAGTCACCTCAATGAGTTGACTCTTTAAGTCAGCTCACCCAGTGGTTTTACCACCTTGCCTCAACAAGTTGGCTCCTTATGTGTGCTTGCCAAGTTGCCCCACTGAGTTTCTTCTCTAAGCCCACTCACCATGTTAGCTCACTTGGTTGGCTCACCAAGTTGAATGTTCAAGTACCCTCACAAATTAGGCTTGCCAAGTCACCCAACCAAGTCATGTCACCAAGTCGACTGTTCAAGTATGCTCGCCAAGTTGACTTTGAGTTCGCTCATCAAGTCACCCCACCAAAGCACCTCATCAAGCTCAATCTTTGAGTTTTCTCACCAAGTCAGCTTGCCAAGTCACCTCTCCAAGTGGCCTTGGTAAGTTAGCTTGCTAACTTGCCCCACCAAGTCGCCACTTTAAGCCCACTCACCATGTCAGATTGCCAGGCCGGCTCTAGAAGTGAACTCGCCAAGCTAACAATTCAAGTATGCTCACCAAGTTGACTCTTTAAGTTTGCTCACCAAGTCTAGCCCCTAAGTCAACTCTCCAAGTCATCTCACCAAGTCATCCCCACCCAGTCACCTCAACAAGTTGACTCTTTAAGGTAGCTCACCAAGTCAGCTCACCCAATCATTTTACCACTTTGCCTCAATAAGTAGGCTCTCTATGTGTGCTTGCCAAGTTGCCCCACTGAGTCACTTCTCTAAGCCCACTCACCATGTCAGCTCACTTAGTTAGCTCACCAAGTCTACTACTCAAGTACGCTCACTAGGTTGGCTTGCCAAGTCAGCTCACCAAGTCACCCCACCAAGTCATGTCACTAAGTCAACTTTTCAAGTATGCTCACCAAGTTGACTCTTTATGTTTGCTCATCAAGTCACCCCACCAAAGTGCCTCATCTAGGTTAGTCTTCACCAAGTCACCTCACAAAGTGGACTCACTATCTCACCTCACCAAGTGGACTCACTCACCAAGTTTTCCCCCTAGGTTGACTCCCCCAAGTCGACTCACTAAGTGGGCTCACCAAGTCACCACCCCACTAAGAACCTCTGATTATTTTTTTCTTTGGAAGGTGAAATGAGGGGACAACCCAAGCACAGAATGGAAACAACAGGAAAGGGAAAATTTTATTAACTATGAAAAAATGCTAGTACATTCAGTACAGAGAAAATAGACTTTGAAACATGCCCTAAGGGCATACAATAGCATAAATCTAGAGATAATTTCTTCTCCCAGTACCTCCTCTCAAACTCCACTCTGAACTACCTTTTACAATGCCATAAATGTTCTTAAATAGATGCCAGAGAGTTAAGGATTAGGAATACATTCTAGAAAGTGCTAGTTGAAATCCACTAACCAAATAGAAGGCTCTAGAAGTTGCATTAGAAGTCGGCACAAAATTAGAAGAATCCAGAAAGGGTAATCGAACTTTCGAGAGGCATAACTTTTGAACCGTAGCTCTGATTGACGAATCGTTTACATTTTTGAAAAGCTCTCAAAGTTCTCTATAGCCCTATGGACCAGCTTTTCTCATCCCCAATTTTTCATCCCTATTCAAGGTCATTTAATGCCACTAACCTGATTTTGAAACATTCTTAGGATGTCTCCAGAAATTGAAAAACTGCGATAACTTTCAAACTATGGGGCCTTTTGACCCGATTCTTTTTCTAGAATGCTCTAAATTACAATGAAAATCATCTGGCCAATTTAAAAATTCTAGTTCACCAAAATGATGGCTCAATTACATAATCCTATTTTTTTTGGCATTTACACATATCCCAAGGTGTTCAAATACTCTATCCTAGAACACTGATAGTGGAACTGTGAGAGTTGGAACCTTTATTTGACCCAAACGGGTATCCAAAAATAAAAACACATGAAATAGAAACTAAGTCTAAGTACATTTTTTTTGGTGACACAGGATTGCCCTTATACCTCTAGATGCTCTAGCATCAGACACCCAGGGTAGATTGAAAAGTGACCTTGTCACTTTATGAATGGTAGAGAAAATCCCAAATGGGAAACCTCAGCTGTTGATATCCAAGTTGAGTCCTCTATCGGTCTGTTGGTGTTTGAAAATGTTACTTATTTCCAATTACCCTAATGAGAACAAGATGCATCTAGGGGCAGCTAACTCCCATTATGAACACATCCATTCAGACACCAGGCCAACTATAAGGCATGACCCTTCTTCTACTTCAGGCTCTGCAAAACCTAGGCGGGTAGACCTGTAGATTCTTTATATGGTACTAGTTGTCAAAGCATACACTGAATCTAATATGAAGTAGATAAAACCCTTATTTCTTCTATACTCAACCATGAATCATAAGCATGAACTAGCTAAGAACATAACTCATGAAACTGGTAAGCTAAGTGCGGGTTAACATTGAATAGCTTTCAACATAAAAGGGAAAAGTGATTTAATATGTTGATATCAGCAAGACCCAAGTATGAGCAACATAACTTAATGATCCTATCTCTAACCAGTGCCTTATCTATTGGGTAATTAAATGAATCATAACCATACATCTCCTGGAAACCTCAAATGCATCTCTACATTAAGATCCCTGACCTCTCTTTCACCTTGTGAATAGACATCTGCTACAGAAGGAATCTAATACTCAGAAAATCCTATCATGAAATCTGCAAACCCTGTGACAAATATCAAGCAATTACATGGTTCTTTGTTCCATAAGCAAGACAATTTAACCACATACATTTCAAAATGTAATGCAACCTAATTCATGCTCTTTGATCACAAATTAGAAGAAATAACAGAGCCATAATCAGGAGACAAGATTCAAACTGAACTTCAAAATTTTGCTGCACTTTATTTGTTTTCTTTGAAATCAAATACATGAAATGTACAGAAAATAACTCATAGATCACCTAATAGAAAAGAACTATCTGCATAAAACTTAAATTGCTGTTCAATACAAGAAGAAATGCTAAAGAATGGTCTCTCAGTGCAAAAATTGGAACCCCCTCAATGACCAAAAAGAAAGCAAGATATAGCCTAGAGATGAATTCCCGGATTGATATGCAATTGCCAGGTGTCCACTTGAAATCCAATCCTCTATAATTGAAAAACCTCTTTCTTCTTTCATCCCTTCTGATCTGATTTTGTTTCATCATTAATCTGTAACAAACTTACAAAATATCGTTGCCTAAATGATGAAAACCCTTTACTTGCCAAAATATTTGATTGCCCCATGAAAAAGCCAAAGAAAATGAGTTTTTACTGAGTAAATCAGAACAAATTCAACTCTAACTACATTTCCATTGCCTTCTATTGATATCTAGGTCACTATCTTGACAAAAAACAAATCTGAACTTCCTAGTATGAATATGGTTGCACTTTAGATACCTGATAGAAAACCTCGCGTAGCTCAAACTGACTGATACCTGTGCAAAAATTGACTTCAGAATCTGAAAGTTCGTCTTCTCTCGATTCCAACGGTATATTGGAGTGCCCAATTCGGTTAAAATTTGCCCCAGATATGGCCGTTTGAAAATCAAGCCTCTACTCAGAGGTTTGAAACATATATTTTTGCAAAATTTAAAACTTTCATATAGTTTAAACTATATAAAGTTTCAAACTTTATTAAAATGAACCTGACGTGAGATTTGAGAAAAAACAATAATAAAATATTAAAATTTGAAAAGTCTAAAATTTTTCCTCATTTTCTCTCGGGTCAAACTTCTGTTGACCAAGTGCCACGTGTCACTCTATGATTGGCCTACATGGTCTGCATCATCCGCCACGTGTTGTCTCCTCGCTACTTCGCCATGCTTAACCAGTGAGCAGCTTCGGTTAGCGAGGTAAAGCGAATCATCAGATTTGCCACATGGCACAATCTGGTGCGCTCCTGCCAGTTGCTCGCCACATCACTGCCAAATCACTCTATCGCTGCCATGTGTCATCCCCTGATTCGTTGGCTTGTTGCTCTGTCATTGACTAGTCATCGCCTATCTTGCCATCACCATGGGACCCACTGCCACGTGTTGCGAGGTCGCTATATCGCTATGGTAACCTCCTTGCACCTTCTCCATGGCGACATAGCGACGATCGTCCGATTCTCCATGTGTCATGATCTCACACTTTCTCGCCACATCAACACATGTACAATCTGGTTCAAAATTGTGCATCATGCGACTCTGCTGACGTCAAACCTCCAAGTGGCATCCACTGACGCGTGGGCCCACGCACATGAGCGCTGCCCTTTCGAAGAGCGCTGTCTCAAAGACAACTAACGACTAGTGGGCAGAAGTATTTAAAGTGCCTACTATTTCAATACCCACTCAATGTGGGATAAAACGATTCACGTTTTCTACTTTCTTTATCCCATGTGAACGGCTTTCACCATTACTACAATTGCTTCTCATCTCATGCGTGAGTTCTGCTCCTCCTAAAGATGTGGATCCTTTTGCAAGATGTGCTTTCCTTCTGCGGTTTGGCTGAGACGTCCTCTGTGTTTCTTTTATGATGGTGCATTCCTTTAAAAAGCAGTAAACTGGGTTTGGATTCGGCTCAGAAAATTGGGCAAATGAACACATGGGGAAATGAAAACTGGGGCGTTAAAACTTTGTCACGAGGACAATATGAATCTGCGATTTTGGCTCACGACGAATAACTAGGCGCATTTGGCAAGCGTCTAAAATGGGCTATCTGGATTTGCAGGACAGGAAACGATGACACCATAACAATTTTTACAAACGGAATGACCCTGGAAAAGTGTGCAAACAGATTCGTCAAGGTTTGAAAATTTGAAACATAACAAGTCTCTGACACCTATAATGCAATGCAATAGGAATTTCAACATTTGGATCAACTGGTCAAAAGTTATTACTCGTCAAATAGGGCTTCCCAGGATTTTGAATAAAGTGCATCAGCATGAAAATAGTAACTGACCAACTTCAAGGGATTCAAAACCTATTCAAATGGACTTGAAATGATTCAAAATCTGAAACATAGGTTCTCAGGCATGGATATTAGACACTCTCAAAGGGGTAAGTCATGACACATTTTTGGGTGCGAGATATTCGGGTTCAAACATAGCCTCCTGTCGCTGTTTGACACTAGGGCAGAATTGCAAATTTGACAAATGCTTGAAACAGGACTTCGTTAAATGACTCAGAAACTCAATTTAACTTCACGAAACACTTAGGCATGTTGAATGAAAAGTGCTAGGAGCATAAAACACCTCATAGGGTTCAAAGGTATAGCCGGGTACAATCTCATTTAAAAGCATTTATAGGGCTAATTTTTCTCAACAGGGCTCAAAATTGACCATGCAATTTTTAGCGCCAACACGGTCATCCTTTCCACTTGAGAAAATACTCTTCATACTACCCATTTCTAGTACTCCTACCCATATGATGATCTAGAATGTCTTCTATCTCCTCCTTCTTAGAAGTAGGAATTGGACATGGCTCTAACATCGGCTCCTCATCTGCACCATCATCATGATACTCTGTTAAGTTTGCAATGTTGAAAATAGGAGAAATGTAAATACCATCTAGCAACTCCACCTCATATGCATTTCCTGAGTCATATTTCTTTAGAATTTTGCAAGGGCCAAATTTCTTCATTTTCAGGTTGTTGTAAGTACTTGTTGGAAATCTTTCTTTTCTTAAGTGTACCATGACTAGATCCCCAACTTGGAATTCCTTATGTCTTCTCCTTTGATCAGCCCTAGCTTTATACTCTTGATTCATCCTGACAATGTGTGCCTGGACCTCCTCATGTAGATGCTTGATATGTTCAGCAAATTCTTCAGCTTCAGCACTTGTCCTCTCCCCTTGTTCTATCTTCCTCAATTCTGGTGCAGTCCTTGGGCTACTTCCATATACAATTTGGAATGGTGATTTTATAGTACTCCTATTTACAGAGTTATTGTAAGAAAACTTTGCTTGTGCTAGAATCAAATCCCACCCCTTGGGCTTATCCCCAACTAAAAATCTCAGCAAATTGCTCAAACTTCTGTTTACCACTTCTGTTTGGCTGTCAGTCTGTGGGTGATGTGTGGAACTAAATTTCAAGTCTGTTCTCAACTTTTTCCACAATGTTCTCCAAAAATACCCCACAAATTTAGTGTCTCTGTTAGAAACTATACTCCTTGGGAGGCCATGTAGTCTTACCACCTCTCTGAAAAACAAGTCTGCAATATGGACAACATCATGAGTTTTGTGGCATGGAATGAAATGTGCCATTTTGGAGAACCTATCAACCACCACAAATACTGAATCATTACCCCTTTATGTCCTCGGCAATCCAAGAATAAAATCCATACTTATGTCCTCCCATGGGTTTGATGGAACAGGCAATGGCTGATATAGTCCAGTATTGTGACTAAATCCCTTGGCAACTTGACAAATTTGACAACTCTGTACAAACTTCTTCACATCTTGTAAAATCTAAGGCCAAAAGTAATGTTCTCTAAGAATGGAAATGGTCTTATCTCAACCAAAATGTCCTGCCATCCCTCCACTGTGTTTCTCCTTAATCAAATTTTCTCTCATGGAAATCCTTGGAATGCATAATTGACTACCCTTGAATAACATACCATCCTAAATTAGATAGTCTAACCACTTAATTCTGTCTCTAGCAACAAGCTCTTTACAAGATTTCCATGCTTTAGAAAAATTAGGATCCTCAGGATATAGATTCTTGAGTTCATCAAACCCAACTACTTCAACCGGCATTACTGCAAGCAACAACTGTCTCCTACTTAGTGCATCTGCAACCTTATTAGATTTTCCACTTCTATGCTTCAACACAAATGTATAGCTCTGCAAGAACTCTACCCACTTCATATGCCTCTGATTCAATTTACCTTGGCTATTTAGGTACTGGAATGCCTGATGATTGGTATATAAAACAAATTCATTTGGCAATAAATAATGCCTCCATTTCTTTAAGGCCTAAACTATTACATAGAACTCTTGATCATAAACAGAATACTTCTTTTTTGCATCATTTAATTTTTCACTAAAATATGCAATAGGCTTACCTTCTTGGCTTAACATAGCCCCAATAGCACTGCCACTAGCATCACAATCCACCTGGAACACTTGTCTAAAATCTGGAAGTTCCAACACAGGTTGTTCTATCACCTTCTTCTTCAACAATTCAAAACTTCTCACAGCTGCCACAGTCCATTTGAACTATTTTCTATCCCCTCTTATTGTGTCAGTCAGGGGTGCACATATGCCACTGAAATTCTTAATGAACTTCCTGTAAAAACTAACCAAACCATGAAAGGATCTTACCTTAGTACCAGACCTTGGAGTAGGCCATTCCAAGATGGCTTTTACCTTCTCTGGATCCATTTTAAGACCTTCAGGTGATATAACAAACCTTAAGTAGACTAACTCCCTTTTTGCAAAGATACACTTCTTAAGATTAATTAACAGTTTCTCTTCCCTTAACCTTTCAAGGACACTATGAATATGCAATAAATGTTCTTCCAAAGTCTTGCTGAAAACTAAAATATCATCCAAATAGACAACAACAAATTTTCCCAAGAACTTCTTAAGTACCTCATTCATAAGCCGCATAAAGGTGCTTGGGGCATTCGTTAATCCAAAGGGCATGACTAACCACTCATAAAGACCCTCCTTTGTCTTGAAGGCTATTTTCCACTCATCTCCTTCTCGTATCCTTATTTGATGATAGCCTCTCTTGAGATCTATCTTTGTGAAGTACTGAGCTCCACTCAAGTAGTCCATAAGATCATCCATTCTTGGCAAAGGAAACCGATACTTGATGGTTATCCTATTTATAGCTCGAGAGTCTATACACATCCTCCACTCTCCATCCTTCTTTGGTGCCAATACTGTAGGTACTGCACATGGACTCAGGCTCTCCCAAATCAAGCCCTTCCTCAATAGCTCCTGAACCTATCTATTTAGCTCCTCAGTTTTAGTAGGAGTCATCTTGTGAGTAGCCTTGTTAGGAAAACTAGCTCCTGGGATTAAATCTATCTGATGACTAATTTGCCTTACTGGTGGTAATCCTTCTAGAACATTATCAGAGATGATATCTCCAAACTCACCTAGTAAATCTAAAACTTCAAGTGGTATTTCACTACTACCTTCTTTATCTTTCCTAGGGATCAAAGCATAGCACATACGTTGATGTTTCATGCCATCCAAAAAATTCCTTCCATCAACAAGACAAATCCTAGCACTGCTACATACCTTTTCGCCTTCCTTTTTCATGAGCTTCAATTTGTGGAAAACTCCATCCTTTGTTAGAGAGTATGTGTTTTCATGACCATCATGTACTGCATGCCTATCAAACTGCCATGGTCTTCCCAACAATAGATGGCAGACATCCACTGGAATAACATCATAAAGAACTTCATCATGGTAACTCCCAATTTTGAACTTCACTAAACATTGTTCACTTACTAGGACCTTATAATCATCTTTCACCCAAGCAATATGATAGGGCTGGGGGTGTTTCTCCCTCTTGAGCTTTAGCTTAGAGACCATCTCCTTTGATACCAAGTTATCAGTGCTACCACCATCAATGATCACATCACAACATTTATCCTCACACTTGCACCTGGTACAGAATAAACTCCTCCTTTTTCCTTGTTCAATATCACCACTTAGTAGGACCATTTCATTTACTAAAGTCTCTCCTCTTTCTATATCCTCTGAATGTGATGATTGTGCATCCTCATCCACATGAGCAACCCTAGCTTGACCCTCAGCTCTCCTATCTGTCCTTCCTTGTCATTGAGGGCATTCAAAGGCACGATGACCTTCTTCATTGCAATGGAAATAGGTACCATGGAAGCCTCCTCTTCCTTGTCCATGTCCTCTACCTCTTCCTCTCTAATTTCCAAAGTCTTGATCATGGGAGTAGTTGAAACCCTCATTTCTCTGGTTCTTGCTAGTACCCACATCTTGATTTTTCTTTTGGGTTTCATTTTGGCCTCCAAATGACCTACCAATACCCCTTCCTCCTTGACCATGCCCTCTTTATCTCCCTTCAAACCTTTTATTCAGCTTCTCTTCAACTCGCAGGGCAAACTAGTATGCCTCTTCAACATTGGTCATTCTTACCAAACTTAATTCCTCTTGGATGCTAGGTCACAACCCACTTATATAACAAGCAACCTTATCCTTATTTGTTTCTGCATGCCTCACTCTAATCAGAAGTCAATAAAAACTCCTCTGTATATTTCTGGACTAATTTTCCTGCTTGCTTTAACCCATGCATCTTCTTAAACAAATCAAGCTCGTAGTTAATAGGAATGAACTGCTTCTTCAATTTGTCCACCATATGATCCCACCTTGTGATCTTATCCTTTCCTCTTCTATTTCTTTCCAATTGAACCTCTTGCCACCAAATTTTGGCATGGCCTTTCAATTTGGCCTTTGCAAACTTAACCCTATCTGGATCCTTGATATCCTCATACTCAAAGTACTCTTCTAGTTCATTGATCCAATCGATCAACTTATCTGGTTTCAAATTTCTTGAAAATACACCCACATCAATTTTAGGTCTTTTCCCAAACTTAGTAATGGCCCTAAAAAGCCTTTCCTCTGCTTGATTTAGAACTTCCCCATCAAATTCCCCTTTTGGTACAATTTCTTCTTCTTCATTGTCATCCTCACTTTTGTCGCCTAAGGCAACATTTGTTCCTCTATGGAGCTCCTCCTGCAACGCAGGAACTTGCCTTTGGAGGGCTCTAACCTCCTCAAGATTAATAGATCTGGCCCTTCCAACACACTCTCTTCATGGAGGCATCTTTTTAACTCAAACCCACAACCACATAGTCTTGGTGCGAACTGCCTCACAATCGGCACTCTGTCTACACACTCAGGAAAACTAGCACTGATACCACTTGATGGGGACACAACCCAAGCATAGAATGGACACAATAGGAAAGGGGAAATTTTATTAACTATGAAAATATGCTAGTACATTCAGTACAGAGAAAATAGACTTTGAAACATGCCCTAAGGGCATACAATAGCATAAATCTGGAGATAATTTCTTCTTCTAGTACCTCCTCTCAAACTACACTCTGAACTACCTTTTACAATGCCAAAAATATTCTTAAATAGACCCCTAAGGGTTAAGGATTAGGAATACATTCTAGAAAGTGCTAGTTGATATCCACTGACCAAATAGAAGGCTCTAGAAGTTGCATTAGAAGTCGGCACAAAATTAGAAGAATCCAAAAATGGTAATCAAACTTTCGGGAGGCATAACTGTTGAATCGTAGCTCTGATTGACGAATCGTTTACATTTTCGAAAAGCTCTCAAAGTGCTCTATAGCCCTATGGACCAGATTTTCTCATCCCTAATTTTTCATCCCTATTCAAGGTCATTTAATGCCGCTAACCTGACTTTGAAACATTCTTAGGATGTCTCCAGAAACTGAAAAACTACGATAACTTTCAAACCGTCGGGCCTTTTGATCTGATTCTTTTTCTAGAATGCTCTAAATTACAATGAAAATCATCTGGCCAATTTAAAACTTCTAGTTCACCAAAATGATGGCTCAATTAAATACTCCTATTTTTTTGGCATTTACACGTATCCCAAGGTGTTCAAATACTCTATCCTAGAACACTGATAGTGGAACTGTGAGAGTTGGAACCTTTATTTGACCCCAAATGGGTATCCAAAAATGAAAACACATGAAATAGAAACTAAGTCTAAGTACATTTTTTTTGGGTGACATAGGATTGCCCTTATACCTCTGGATGCTCTTGCATCATGAAAAGATCTAGCAAGTGACCTTAACATAAACTTGGAACAAGATTATCCATCAGCACATTTTATCAACATTGGTTAGGATGAAACATAAAATAGGGTTTGAGTTACTTTGTTGGGTTTTGCTCTGACTTACATGAGAGTGCATCTATTTGAAATCTCATCTTCATCTACAAGCTTGAAATACCTAAAAATCCCTTTGTATCCATGCTTTCTATAATTATTATAAACTTTGGTATATATAGAAGTGGCATGTAAAGAATGACTTGTCTTGGGCTTAGTGGTGATGTGACCAGGCTGATAAGGATTCAATGGCCATGACTTTACTCTTCTTCCTATTTTTCTCATAGTCTTGAGCACCATCTTCTGATCTACACACCCAACAACTATTATCTTGTGCATGCTCATCTCTATGTCCACAGTTTGCACACCTACAGAGTTTTATGACAAATTATCAGCCAAAGTTTGAATCAAAAGAAAAGCATAGAAATTTTGGATGAGAGTTGTGCCTTTCAATTTACAAAGAGCTTTACAAATAGTTCTCTCACAGCCCTTGCAATGCAATCTCACCTGCAATTCAACAACCTACCCACAAAGAAAAATAAAAAAAATTTTCATTTTTCACTAAAATGTATCATACAAATATAATTTACTAACAATATGTATTAAAGAGATGGTTCTTTCAATTTATATTCTTATCTACTAAAATATTAAGATAGGGGAAAAGAATGAGAAATTGATTACCATTTTTCTTGTCAAACTAATATGCAATATAATAACCCTAATGTTTGACAAACCTTACTAAGCAATTAGTATTCCTTTACATAAGGAATCATGGTGAGGTAAAGGGAAGTGATGAATCTGTGGAAGAGTAAACATGTACAACATATATAGTAAAGCAGCCTTGAAGGTTATGTTGTCTTCTTCTTACTTGGTAACATTTTCAATTCGGTTAATAAATATATTATCACAACTAATATATTATCACTCTTTGGATGTGTTATGGAAAAGTAATGGGACAACATATGGATAACAATGTATGGGAAAATATATTGACATGGGACAACATGTCTTTTGAAAACATTTTTCATAACCAAGACAAGAGTGTGATAGAGCTAAGTGATGCAATAATGATGTATGAAGAAGGGAGAATGAAGAATGAAGAAGTGTCAGTAACAAGTTCTGATTTTGCTAACATTCTATTTTCTTTGCAAGAAGATGACATTTTCTTGTCTTATGATGACAGTTTCTTTAGTTCAACCATGGAGATTCCCAGGGTCCTATCAAATGGGTCATACCAGAAAACCCCTCTATTCTACAAACCTCAATGGGTGGTCCACATTGACTGTCCAAGCAACTGCTTCCTTAGGAAATTGGCATAACTGATTTTGACATTATGTTTGGGATGAAGTGGCCAATATTAGTGGAAGCTTTGAAGACTGAGATTCATAGTACTAATCATCTCAAAGACACAGTCATCAAATGGAGTGATGGTTGTAGCAATCCATGTTGTTCCCAACACACAGCTTGAAGATTCTATTATTATGCAAGCTCATTGGGGATTCCATTTTCTGTTAAAGAAACCTAGTTGGGAAATCTGAAAAGAAACTTAAGTTGCAGAGAGGAGGAAACAAAATTAATTGAAAAAATTGCAATGTCATTGCTCATGTGAATGACTCATACTAGCTTGACAATGATGAACTAGCACCTAGCATGCTCCAAAGTCGGAGTGGATGCCTTCTATGTAGAGCTATGTGCTAACTATGCAAGCTTACAATAAAATTTTAAATTTCATCTCAAACATTCAAATATTAATTTCTAATTTAATTTCAATTCAAATTCACTCATATTCTAATATCATTTTTTACAACTAAACTTGGTGTGGAATAATAGATCGGAATAACAAAATACACAATAATAGATAGCTATACTCGATTCCTATTCTCGAGGCCAAAAGAGCCCTTATCATTCAAAGAGAAAGAGACCAAAGTTAACTAGTGTGAAGAATACTTATCCTCATGTCATATCATAGCCCAAAGCTAAGCCAACTCATGTAGGTAACTTTGATTTTAAAGTGCCAAAAATTTTGTTTACCAAGGCTTACCTATCATTTTGCTGTTTGCTGTCCCATCATTTTGTCTAAGACAAGTTTTTGTACTTACTATATTATTATTATGTTTTCAGGAGACTTCTATATTGGACTTCAAACATTTATAGTATGTGTTTAATATATTTCTCTTTGTAATGCTATGTTTACAGTTTTTTTCCTTGAATGTATAGGGAGTGGAGAATATGTAACAAAGAAAGTTAGAAAACAGGGGTTTTGCTGTAGTAGAGCAGAATAGTTTGAAAATTTAAAAAAGAAATTATCTGTTTCTATAGTAACAGAAAAATATTCAACTAAAATAGAGGACTATTTTTTTTTTTGTATTTGACGTGTAGGGAAGCAGCTCTATTTTGTAAAGATAACTTTGTATCTACTGATTATATGCAATATATAAATTGAAGAGTTGTCTTCAACTCTGTTATTTTTCCTCTATCTCTTTCCATCATATAGAAGCTGTTGCTTGATGACAACTCTCCTTTTGGAATGTAAATTTGTTTCTTGTTGGCATTGTGTCTTATTTTAAGATTTAAATAAGTGTCATTTGATTTTTTGATCATCTATGAGATAAATAGTTTTACCTTCATGCTTTGTCATTGTTATTAAATTACTATTAGACTCTTTGCTGGGAGTATATTGTGCCAAATTACATGACCTTTTCACAGCAATTTAATTTGTCATATGAAATTATGCAGAATCCAAAATGAATTCAATTTCAATTTTTTAACAAATCTATATACCAGACCTTGTTACCCAAACTAGAATTGGTGTCTCCGATGAAAGTTAGCATTTAAAATGATTACAATGTTTGAACATAACTTACAAAGGACATCCCAGTATTTTATAGTTTTCACTCATTTCAAAAATAATTTTACCAAATTCATCTTAGAACTAAAACAATGGATTCCAAATGAAAATCATAAATAGAAAATGTAACTTACGAAGTTGTATTGACAAGATGCATTACGCGCTGCTTATAAGTATGACATTGTCCAACAAGATCTATAATCACTTTTGGCTTTAGACCCTGCATATTGTAGCTATTCCAATTACAAATCTAAGCCTTGTAAAATAGCTTCAATACTACTAATGCATGTATGAGCATATTCATTTTTTTTATGTCATTGAAAATCATTATGTTGATATTTAATCCAAAAATCTACCCTCATATTATAAAGTATAAAAAGTAAAATATGCTCCCAAATGTTGCAACATATATTAAATGGAAAGCATCTACAAAAGAAGCCCTAAAGAAAAATACCATGCAGCTGGGAAAATATGCTCAGGATTGAAATAAAGACTTTGAGTAGCATAATAGCTATAAGGAATTCAGTCTTAACATGAAACTTAGTAAATTAGTTGCAAATTTATCTGGCTAATGGATCCCACAGTTTGGGTATGCTATTGTGCCCATGAAGTATTTATCTTTACAAATGTTCCATAATTTTCTCCGACTCAATAATTTCCTCTCATCTATCAGATAAGAGAAATTCATGAACTTTGGCTTTTGTACGATCTCCATTTTTGCTTAATAACTAATACTATCCATAAGTTCTAATTTGGCATTAGAGAAAACCATGTCCTTCTAAATATAAAACAAGGAAAATTCATAGAAATTGTGAAAATCCAAATAGTGAATGATTTCATAACACAAAATAATAACAATAGTTGAACAAAATGTGCTTGAGTGATAAATGCACATGCTTGTTTGAGAGACAAGAAAAAATATTAAAACTAAATAAAATACCTACTCCAACATAGGTAATGCCAGGTGGATGTGTTTCATGACATAGACAAGAGAGATTCCCATTCATCAGCCTTGGGCAAGCCTACAAAATAGATTCCATGCAACCTTAGAACTCATTCGCATGCCAAATGAGACTATTAATCTCTCTGAGAAATTAATGAACGAAAAAGATTCATCTCAATACTGTCAACATATTCACAGGGATATCAAAAAATTGTTGTGTTCAATAATTGAAGCAAAGAAAAATTTGGTTTATTGTGCAAGTCTAAATAATGCTATCATTTTATATTTATAAAAACACTTACTGGGAAAAATAACGAAGTGTTCTCCCCTTAGATTACTTCCCATTTAACAAACCAAGGAAAATGCAATAGATATGTTTATCAACAAATAAATAACATCAACGAGAGTAACCATGCCATCTCTTAGCATTCTTAGTATTGCCATTAGCACATAAAGAACTGGGCTACATTTCACAATGACAAAACCTTGAGCAGAATTCACTGTGGGAAGAAGCAAGTTATGTTTCCTTGGCATGTGTTAGCTAGCAATCATTTCATATAACATCTTATAAAATAATTCCTAAAGCTAACCACATTTTGAAATGAGATAACAACTGATATATATCATTTCAAACTCAATTTATTCCTATTTGTGCATAACATTAGTAGGTTAGTGTTATGCCAATAGAATGAAATTTATGTATCCTCTTGACTCTAACAAAGACAAAGGGCCATTCTTTTCACTCTTTGGAGGTAAACCATAAACTCTGAAGAGACACTAAGCCAAAATTATTGGGCACACAAAGGTCAAAAAACATGGCAAATGTATAGGACAAATAGAGTCAACTTTTATGAAAATGATAAATATCTCCCAACAACAATTGAGAAAGGTTCAAAGCACATGCCTCCTCATACATCTTTAATAGCATTTCTGGATGAGATGTTATCATAGCAAAAAAACACTTAGTTGCTGCCTTCCAAACCTTCCAGTTGATATCCTCATCATCGCTATATTCATTAGCACTCTCTCTACATCAATAGAATAGTATTCACATGTTGGTAATAAAATTCATAATTACATAAAAATAAAAGACACCATTATTCAAAAATTAAATTTCTCAAGCAAATAATTCTCTTAAGAAATTTTAACATACTCATCCTCCTCTCCATTACTCTCTTCTATATCTTCTTCCATATTATCAATGAAGTTTGGATCACAACTTATGTAGTCCAAAGCAAGTTCCAAAATCGTATCACAATAAACAACCACATTTCTAGCACAACATAGGAAAAAACTCTCCAATGCCTGCAAATTGCATCTTTAAGATGATTATTTATAGATTTTTGAATAATAAGGGTTTTCTATTTGAAGAATAAAATTTGAAGATGCATTTCACAAAACATACATATACTTTCAATATAGATGATATGAACTTTTAAAATGAAACCACTAATGTTAACAAATAGTGTGAGATGAAAATGCATAATTTCTCTACAACCAAACTCTTTTAACACCTGTAAGCTATATTCTCTTAGCTCCTCATCAGCTCCAGGTGCACTTTTACAATAGTTAATAAGCAGGGGAATAGTTTCATTTAGATGCAGTCCAAACCTGTACCCAACAGCTCAACTGCAAGGGGAAAGGACATCTATTAGAATAAGACTATAGCTTATATAGCTAAAGGCCATTGATGATACATTGATGAACACGTGGACTACAAGATTAAAAAATGGAAACAAAATATAGAATCACATTTTTAAGTAACATAAAATTTCACAAATATTATATTGTTTTTATATTTTCTATATCAGTTACAATATTCAATTATTTTTCAAAAGGCCTTCACTTTTTTAGCTTCTAAAACCATTTTTCCCATAAGAATTAACCATTAACTACCCAACATGGCAATATATTATTAGTAAGTAGGAGATAATTTCCACAGCAAGTCAAATTATGATATTGCTATGCGGATTCAACTTTGTAGATTTTAAGTCAAACTCATTGACCCATGTTTCATGAGTAATAGTTCACAAGGACTCATCTCTCATGAGAATTAATGGAATGCTTAGTACTCTTTGTAATTAGATGATGCTCATAGGTGGTGGATAAGCTAATATTATAATTTATTAACTATAAACTAACAATATGGATCATAAACAAACAAAAGACTAGTAGACTGAAAATGTGTTCTTAGCAACAATAGTTGTCTATTCATTTAATGTGACAAGAATGTATTTAGAGCCATGCATGAGAATCTCAAAAGAAGTTCATCCTTCCCTATTTGACTATCATGGCTATACTAGGATAACTGTGGTACAAGGGGTGAATAGATAAATCTGTCCCTACAATTGGGACTAACAATAGAATCAAATAAATAAGCAATATTAGAGAGAGATTTAAAAAAAATAGATCACCTAGAAGGCTCTTAAGGTTGGTGCTAGATGACAAAATTAGAGGTTTAAAAGCATAGTTGAATTACTAGTCACAATGGGAAATAGAGGCTTGTTGCCTACCACTTGGAGAGCTAATGTTGATCCAGAACTGTAACATTTCTCATTCCTATACATGTGATTTGAGATATAACAATGCCTTAATATTGACTATGAAACTTAGTCTTTGCTTCTTTATAGTCAGTTTTGCAATTTATATTGCCAAAGCTTTGATGAGAAATATCATTCAGTGTGAATCTGTAATCTACTCAAGTAATCTGGTTCCAGATGTTTGGTGTAATAGGATCACAATGTACTAGTCATTTGAGTTCTTAGTTTTCAATATTGGAATCAAAGTTTCTTTTCAAGATTGAGGATCTGAGGACCAAAGGAACCACATTTTCAAGAGTGGTGGGTCTTTCCTTGGAAAATTTTCTAGGACCAAAACCATGGTGTAATGCACTCATAGAACTTGAATGACTCAATCTTGACACTGAACTTGTCATTGACATTTGTGGGCTTTGTGCTCCTCCCATATTTTGCTGCTCTTGCTCCCTCATTGCAACAATGTAATCATATGTGCTGACACCCTATTATTGACATTTCAACCAAAGGAAATAAGCATAAAAAACATTCATCATATAACATAAGGAATACCAAAAAGTTGAATATAGAAAATATCAATATTTCAAATCAAACTTTTGACAAGATTATCAACCTTTCTTATGAGTAAAACATGGAAGAAGAAAAGTTTTCCAAGAGGAAGCATTGTAATCATAGATAAAATAGTGCATGAACCTTGTAAAATGACCCAATTGAAAAGCTAAACACTATGTGATAAAAAGATTGTTTTACATAACTCATTATCACTTCAATGGGAAATATTATAATTCTTATTTGCACATAAATTTGAAAATGAGAGGAAAAATATGCAAAGATTTTTGCACAACTCACCAAGACAACAACAAATGGTCCTAGTGAGAAACTACTACCCAGCTTAGATACAATCTCCACATCAAAGTGACTCTGATTAAGGAAACATCGCACTATTACAAAGAGTCCAATTTACCACTAAAGTATAAGCTACAATCCAAGCCCAAGATGTACAAATCATATACTTGTCAATAATAAGTGAGATCCAAATGGACTAAATGATTGCTTTCTATAAGCTAGAATAAAATCTTAGACCTTAAGGTGGGTTTGAACCAAGCAGAAGGAAGGCTCAATCAAAATGCTCCTGGATTTGGAACATGATGGTTTAAGCACCATGCTGTAATAAGCTAAAAATTAATGCAAATATGTTGGCCACCTATTCTTAGCTTAGGTGCAATGTATAAGGATCAACATATGGTTGCTATGGCTTACAACTCAAGCTTTAAAGGAATTGGTTTGATTTAGTTCCACTTTCTCTTCCCTAGATTCTGTCATAATGTGCAGTGAAAAATATGGAGGAAAGGTCTACCAAGGATACTCATATTTGTATCATGAAGTAATTATAAAAATCTATATAATAGGGATCATTTTTCTTTTTCATTTTGAACATTTATTGAAGAAAAGAAAAAACCAAGTTTACCAAGAGAAGGGTAGAAATCATCAAGACAAAAAAACACCTTGTAGTTCCTTCGTCCAATACAATTGTTAATCCACTGCATCAACAAACACTAATTAGTGCAAGGATACTACATTTTAACTTACGTTGTATACATTATCTAAGGTAGAATAGAAGAATAATGTAATTGTACATAATGAAAATAAAGCCATAAGTTTAGGAAATAGTTGGCCATCCTATACTCAGAAATTATGATCAAAACTATCAACGCATTTGTCACATACTCAGCAGTGCTTGCTATTTTTAAAGATCTAAAAAGGTAACAAGTGAATTTAGAACTAAGCTCTCAAAATTGTGTCACTCTGAGCTCTCAACTATTTCCTCTTGACTGATCATCTAATAACTACTAAATGAGAGCTTTGGGATAAGCTATAGGCATCCATCAAAGCATAAAGGATTTTTTTAGACAGTGTAGATGAAGTAGTAGCATTTTCCTTGGGAGACATGCTTGCAAAATGGAAGCATAGATAAGTCATGTGAACTGTTTGAAAGGATGCTTGAATGTAATTTGGTCATCAAAAGTCATGGTTGTTGGATCTGCACAAAATAGATATATTGAGAGAATATATTTGTTTGAGTTGCAACTACCCTAGTAGACATGCATGCAAAATATGGAATCCTAGATGAATAGTTCAACTAAAGCTTCCCAGAAATCAGCTCTTACAAGCCAATTGAAGCTTGTGAGTGAAAGAAGCTTTAAGTCAATAAGAGTAAATGATATGGGAGAAGAAAAGTACATAAAAAATGTCTCCTAAAATAGTACCAATAATCCTAAGGAAGCATGTGTTTGTGTCCAAAAAAGAAACTTTTGATATTGCCAAAAGTAGTCCAATTCTCTCAAAATATAGTTATATTGTGCAGGCCATGGTAAAGATTCAACTACAATTAAAGATTTAGCTACAATAGAAATAGGCATAGCTGAGGTGTCTAGCAACAAAAGGAGTGACAAATCTCCAAAAGGATACAAGGGTGCCATATTTAACAGATCATCCCACCCTTTGGAAGAAAGTTATTATTTTGAAATTTTGTACGCTATCTATCTAGGTTTGTGATGCAGGAGCATCAAGGCCAAGGATGATGACATGAGAAGACAAGGTGTCAAAATGACCATATTGGGTCATTAAATGTGATAAGACCTTGTAAAGGTCCTTTTTGATATGTTTGTAATCATTAAAGTTCAAGTTGTAAGCCATTAATGGCATCATAGTGAAAGGAAAAGGAATGTACCTAAGGGTTATTAATGTAATGTAATGAAGTGTCAAGGGGTAGAGTCCTAGGGTGTACTAGGAAGTATAAATGTGGTCAAAGGTCATAATGTGCATGCAATTGAAAATATTATGTAACATTGTCAACAAGGTGACAATAGGTCACATAGGACACCATGATGAGTCAAGAGTTTAAGTGAAGGTGTTTATAAGTCTTTTGAGCATAGGGGAGTCAATTAATGTTAGAAGTTTCATAAAGGTTTGAGTCATCAACGTCCAAATTCCTAAGAGTCAGTAAAGAGTCATTTTGAAAAGTTATTTAAAATGTTATTAAACTATCACAGACAGTTAGGGAGAAGTTGGTCATTTTCTAAGTGGTTAGGTAGTTTAGAAAGGTAAAAGGAGTTTATATAAGCATGCAAATGGATGTAAAGGGTGTGTGTGTCAAGGATCATTTGTAAAAGCTTTGAAAATTCAATAAAGAAACCAGTATTTCTCTGCCAGTTTGAATTGTCATAGAATAGTGACTTACATTTTGGTCATCTTTTAATTTGTGTAAGTTTTACTTTGTATCTGTCTTTCCTTTTTGAACACACCAATGCATTAGAAGGTTTTAAATATCCTTATGATTAGAAGTAGGTCTTCTGCTAAAGAGTTTTTTGTACAGAAAAAAAACAAGTGACTGTCTAGATATTATTGTTGAACAACTCAGGGCAATAATATCCTTCTAGATGAAAATGTGCAAAAGGGCCTCTATGGCCAACCTTCCTTTCTCCCAAATATATTTGTAGTCATATGGTTGCCATCAGATACCTACTTTGAATCTTCCCTCTCCTATACATCTACATATCGAGGAATAATTTTGACTAGATGAGCTTCAGTGTTAAACACCTAGTGGTCAAGGGATATGACAGTGGATGGTGAGAAAAGAAGATACAAGTACTTCAATGTTTCTGCTAGAAAAAAACTCTGCATCATATCATTTGAAAACTTGCAAACCCGAGAGAGTGTATATTAGATTGTATAAGGGAAACCACCAGGGCAAAAAACTGTGCCATTTCTAAAGTTGTGGATGAGATTTTACTCAACAAGATGCTTTAGAGATTTAATTCTTTTAAGGAAATCCCATTAAACATGCTTTAGATTTATCAACTACTCATGAATATGGTCAATAGTGTTTGTGGTGTAGGCTCCAATTGTAGGGGGTTTGAAGCATTTCTTAGGGGACAATAATTAAAAAAAAGGGAAAATTTAAAATAAAGAGGATTTTAAAAATTTATAATACAAGAATTCACCACATTTATTATATGACCATACATATCTATGTTCTAAGTTCTTAAAAAAGCCCCCCATATCATTGTTGGGTCCAATTTGGGGCTGGATAGTGTGGGTTCGGTCAGGTTGTCTAGATTTTCCTTGTGTCCACTCCAAACCTGACCGAACCCAAGTAGAACCACAAACTGCCCTGTCAAAAAGCTGAAAGAACAACATTTTTTAAAGCATATTTAAAAAAAAAACTCTGAAGTATCCCAATTATGCCTTTAAGTAGGAAAGTTTAACCTCTTTTTTCTCATTTCACAAATGCAAGTGAGTAAAACAACATTTTTGGTTCCAAGCTAACACTATTCTTTCAAGGTCGCTACATTTTTCTTAAGGGTGAGGCAATCAAAGAGTGATATACCAAAAGGGCACATTTATCTATCAAAGGTGAATGAATCATATCAGAAAAGAATTCAAGATTTTTCAAATTTTTGTAAAACCCTTTTATAGATACTACAAGAATTATGTCAATTTTTGTGTTTATTTTGAAGTTACAGGATTGTGAATTTTTAATGTCTCTTCGTGTTGTGTTCATACAGGATGGTAGAAAGTTCTGGTTTAGTTGCCCCATGTGTAGAGATCATATAAAATTAATGCAAAATCACCTCTTTGGAAACATACAACAATTATTGACTCATTTCAATGTGGCAGGGATTCTTGTTGGCAACTCTAGCTAATGCAAGAATGAATATAAGAGCTTGTACAGTCAAGTGAAAGATCACCTATGCACCATTACCAAATCAGGAATGAGATTTTCTTCAAAGCCAAATAAAAAAATGTTCTGAAAGAAACAAGAGTTAGAATTATTAGAAAACAAAAAGATGTTGACATGGTAAGTACTAAATTAAAACAAAAAGTGCAAGGATTCAGAAACATAATACTAGCTTTGAGCACAACTTGTTGGCCACATCCTTTCATGCTAGCAATCTCTAGTACAGGAAAAAGAAAATGGTGAGAAAAGAGTTGCAATAGTGGGAAATAGTGTATGTTTCCCAACAATACTTCAGGTACAACAACTTCAGGAGTGAGTGACATCCTACAAGAAAATGTAATCTACAACTGTCTACAATTACACAAGATGCTAAATAGTAGTCAAAGGGGTAGCTATTAGTCTAGATGTCTTATCTAGGTATCAATTTCAGATCATTCTAATGCTGTCAATGATAATAATAACTAAGTCCAATCATGATACTCGTAGTTTCTTAGTGGCTACTTTCATTGTAATGGTCATCATGATAATGAATTAAGCTTATCACATTGTGATTGTGATTACCCACTGGGAAGCTATCTCCAACCATTTTCAATTAGAAGCAAACATCAGTAAAAAAATAGAAAATCCCTAATCAAAATTAAAATCCATCATCATGAAAGATGATTTCCTACCTCTCACTTGTGATCATATAGATATTCCTTAACATTGGTTAAATAAACAATAAAAAATTACAATTGTTTACATTGCTACAATGTTCACTGTGCTCTGTGCATCATAATGTTCTCTTAAACTTGGACATGTCAGATAAATGTCATTGGAACATTCTTTTAAGTCAAGTAAAATTGACTAAGCTCAAGCAAGGAAAATATTTCATGTGAACATTGAAAAAATCATGTATATAGGTAATCTTCTAGTAAATTGTGAATAGAAGTAAACAAGTACTTACATCTCTTAGTCCTAGATATCTAGACTCAACACAACAGTTTGCCTCAAATGCTTTAAATATCTCCCACCCCCAATCTCAATAAATTTTATTTCCAGTTGTCTCCAAAGGTACATGAGTGTATGTTTGAATTTTTATAGGAAATACACATCACTATTAAGGTGAAACAAATAAACAATGTGGGGAACACTGTTTCTTATGCATTCAATCTTTCTTTGTTATCTATGTATACATTTCCCAATGAATTGGACTAGGTTGTAATTAAATAAGGTTTTCTACATACACATACACTTATTCTATTTATTATTTATCTTATAAAAATAATGAGTCATTTAAATTTTTAGTGGTTTCTTTGTGTAGCATCATAAATTCTAACCTTGTACATTTTACACTATTTTATGAGCCCTTGTCTTAGTATGTGGTATCTTGGCTCTTATCAAAGCCCATTTTTGACTAAACTATTGCAAATCCAATTTCATATCCTCACATGATGATCCAAACCATTATCCTCAACAAAGGATATTTGACCTCCCACTTGCTTCTCTTGTTTTGGAAGGTTAATGGTGCCTAGAGTGCTATTGACTGACAAATTTGGGTCCATTTTCAAATATGTTAACGTTAGGTTATATTCAATAGTTTCTGGTCTCTGAACCCATTTATTAAAATGTTTATCCTATAATATTGAGCTTATCCTACACTAAAATCCAAGAAATTTTAAATGCTTTTACTTCTAAGGATAGTAAAACTGATGTTATACCAACCTGCATATTAAAACATTTACTAAAATTGATATTTAAGCATTCCCCATATGGCCTCAGCCAGTTATTGTAGGATAAAAGTTTTAATATCCAGTTTGAAGTACCAACCTGCATATTAAAACTGATAAACATTTTAAATCCTACAACTAATGTACCAATCCACATATCCTACAATAAAATCCAAAATAGTTGAATATTTCTATGCATTGATTCAATTCTTGCAATAAGTGAAACAAAAAATCCTCTTTAATACATCCTCACCATGCCCAGTAGAGTAAAAACCATGCCCAACAGAGTAAAAACCACACCCACCACAAAGCTCCATGAACTTCAAATCACCAGAGTAAAAACCATGCCCTAAACTTCAATTGAACACTAGAAAAACCCTTATAGCTCCTGCGCACATGTGAAAGAAAACAATGACAGATGCAAAAATTGCCCTTTTCACATGTTAAGCTCGTATTGGTCAAAATTTTGACCAACACGGACATGGAATTTAAGAAAACCATATTTTTTCTTTCCATATTCTAACCAATCTAAAAAAATTTAATAGATGTTCAAAAATTTTGGTCTAAAAATGGGGTCAAATGCACTAGTGTGTTCACCTTCAAGTACATAATCAAAGTTCTTCAAAGTTGTATCATAAGTTCAGTTCCTTCTAAGGGATTCATTATAAATTCTTATGAATGGATATGTGTATGTGTGTAAAAAGATAAAGATATTATTAAGAAGTTAGGGGCATTGAGAAAGACTAGATGGATAAGTAATGCCTTCATTTTCCCAATCCAAGCATTGTTACAGAAATCGATCTATATGAAAAGTGGCAAATTTGGAGAGGGCCCATTTTTGAAACTTCAAGAATCAATTCAGCTCACCATAAAATACCCAATATCTATCATTAAATTTTGGGTTTCGCAATTCAAGCACGCTTATTGAAAGGCATTATATTATCGACACAGGGCTCTCAAATTGCCAAGTGTACAAAAATATCTAGGAGTTTGCAACATAAGAATTCATGCTCAAGATGTTAAATTTTGGATTACCCAATTCAAGCATGCTTATTGAAAGGTATTATATTATTGACATAGGGCTCTTAAATTGCCAAGTCTGCAAAACATTTAGGGGTCTGCAACATAAGAATTTATGCTCAAGATGTTAACGTTTATACTTCACTTTGATAGCCTCTCTTCAATTTTTATCAACATAAACTAAGCTAGAAAGAGTCTAAACCATGAACAGTCCATGACAAATAAGAGTTTTTCCAAGAGATATTGGGAAGTTTTGGATCTCTACAAGTTGTGTTTCACTATCCAGGGCTGCATCATTGGCCTCTCATACAGCCCAAGATCAAGCCTCAAAACAACATTTTGTCTCATTAGAAATCCATGTGACAATTATAGTGTAGTACATCTTAAATCATATTAAATCCTCTGGCTATCGATAGTTTGGCTTAAAATTAAGCATTGCCTAAATATGAAATGTCAGGTACTGGTAAAACCTAAGATTAATTGTTTACATTTAGCCTACATTAATTCTCATTGCAAATGTGGGTTTCATGGAGTAAAACTAATCTTCCTTACTTCCTTAACCATTTGGAAGTATTTGGAAGTAAGAGATATATTGATGAAGAGTTTGTTTGCTTTCATTGTTCTTTGATTAAGACCATTAATGTTTGCTAACTTATGCAGGAGAGAAACAAATTTAGGTCTTATTTTCTCTCTAATCTCTATCTACCGGATGAGGGAAAATTCAATATGATATAGATGGAGGAAAGAAAGATAATGTTGATGAAAGATCAAGTCATACTACCCTTAAGGCGAAACGGGGAAATACTGAAAATATAATCTTCCAAGGCTCCATCTACACCTACATAATATAATGGGCAAAAAGATACCATAACAATTGAGTTACATATGCACAACTTAACTATCAATCAAGGCATCTTTTATCAATGTCCTTGTTTTTGTATTCATTCTAAGTTACTATTTGGTCCAAACTGGTTATAGGTGAGTAAATTGCTCCATTTGTACGGTTATCAAAAAGAGTTATAAAAGTGAATTAAAGATGCATTTAGTGTCTCTGTCAAAAGGTGTTGTGATGATTACACAATAAAGATAACAACAGAGCCCCACAACTAGTGAGATGAGTTCCCATGAAGACACTAAGAATTCACACCCATGTGACTTAAATAATCAACTCCATATTCATGCATTGTGATCCTCGTGATTGACTTAACTACCATTTTCTACCCAATTTTTCTTATAAAATAAAATTAGGGGCAATAAATGTTCATCATTAGTACAACTATACATCTAAACTTTTAGGGCTGAAACAAGGGATTGAGTAGTAGAAATGTATGTGACAGGACATAAGTCAAGATTTTTAATAATACTGAGTTGGTTGCATTTTTAACTCTTACAAATTTAGAAAGGTATTCTCCCTCTTATATTGACAACAATTTGAGTTACAAACACATGATAATATCAAGCACACACTACAAATTTTATTTATCGTTTACAAAACTATTCTATTAAGTATTACTTATGCACTGAACTACTACTTTACAACAAGATAAATTGCAACAAGATAAATTAGAATCTTGCCCTAGGAAATAGGATCCCCCCTCCATAAGACCCCACCCTAAGACAGGTCAGTTTGTCTGAAGGCTAAAAGCTGATTACTTTTGGTAAAATTTGCATATCTACTTATTGCCTATTTAATTTGTTCCAATGGGATTAGCAACACTTTGTTGGAGCTAATCCTTCTATAGTTCCATATCAAATATTAAAGTGTACCATGAATGGTCTATAGATTTTGAGATATTTAAAAGTGAATTCCAATGACTAGATTTGTAATACTTACGCACTAAACTGCTACTTTACAACAAGATAAATTGCAACAAGATAAATTAGAAGCTTGAAAATTGCAACAAGATAAATTAGAATCTTGCCCTAGGAAATAGGAGCCCCCCTCCATAGGACCCCACCCTAAGATAGGTTAGTTTGTCCGAAGGCTAAAAGCTGATTACTTTTTGGTAAAATTTGCATATCTACTTATTGCCTATTTAATTTGTTCCAATGGATTAGCAGCACTTTGTTGGAGCTAATCCTTCTAGAGTTCCATATCAAATATTAAAGTGTACCATGAATGGTCTATAGATTTTGAGATATTTAAAAGTGAATTCTGATGACCAGATTCGTATTACTTACGCACTGAACTGCTACTTTAGAACAAGATAAATTGCAACAAGATAAATTAGAATCTTTCCCTAGGAAATAGGAGCCCCCCTCCATAGGACCCCACCCTAAGACATGTTAGTTTGTTCGAAGGCTAAAAGCTGATTACTTTTTGGTAAAATTTGTATATCTACTTATTGCCTATTTAATTTGTTCCAATGGATTAGCAACACTTTGTTGGAGCTAATCCTTCTAGAGTTCCATATCAAATATTAAAGTGTACCACGAATGGTCTATAGATTTTGAGATATTTAAAAGTGAATTCCAATGACCAGATTTGTAATAATTTACATGGCATTGCAATTACAAAATCTACAAATTAGGAGATAAATTCTAGATTTATTCATGATGTTCATAGCTATTTGATGGTGTATGGTATGTACATCTCCTAGGAATTCAATAACTCAAAGATACAATATGAACTTGGGGGTGAATTTTGGTTTTATCCTATGAAAACTAATAAAATATCGAGCCTTATTTGGTTGGGCAAGAGTTCAACAATATGAATGCCATTATTTAAAGTATTGTATATGGAAGTTACTGAAGTGGTACGATGAATTGCTTTTGTCAGATACTTCTATACTTCATCTAATCAACTGCCTGGATTTCCCACACTACAACCCATCTGATTTCTTTTGCCTTTTTTCATGTTCACACCTTTTCCTTATCCCATCAGGTGACTCTTGGAATAGACTTTTCTTGGCGTAGAGGATTTTTGACAATATGCAATCACTGGATTTTTATAACTTGTTGTAACCTTGTACTTAACGGGAATTTTGTTTATCCAAAGCACATTTTATTAGTTGACACTCTAGAATTATCTTTACAATATGAAAGTCTTGAGCCTATTTTATCATTTTGTGACTTATCAAGTACTTGGAACTTAATGATTTCTATATACTAATTGCCAATTTTGCAAGTTATGGACCCCCATTCTACTTAAAAGCGTACAGTTTATGCTTGACAATTTCTATTAACAATGGTTATACTACCAAAAATTTATTAAAAGATTATGGCATATTCTTTCAATTAGAATAGACTAATTTTTTTGAATAGAAATAATTATATTTCAAACCATATGGTCTTATGTAAGGATATTAATAAGAGAGACGTTGATCATGTCACATAATATGATTATTCTTTGTGAAATAGAGAACAATAATGAGAGTAGTATGCAAGTCTTCTGCAATTAACATAGATGCACCATTAATAGCTATCAAAGGCCAATGGCCAAAGAGGCTACAAAACTATGTCAAAGAAGGTGTAAACCTGTAGTAATTAATGCATCTTTGTGCAACAAGCACAAAGTTGATCTAAACAATATAATTTAAAAAAGATATCAAAATTGATAGGAGATGTCTCACCTAAGAAACTAAATTTGAAGTCTCAAGAGGTAGTAGTGATCAAACCATGATATTTATATGGGGAATCAACATAGTTGCAAAGAAATCTACAATAAAATGGCCATAAAACTATGTGAATGGGTTTGGATCAAATTCTGTCAGAGATAATGCTGCTAATTTGCGTGAAAAAGAAAATGGGAGTAGCTATGGCATATTAAATTCTTTGTTTTCAATCCAGAGTTTTCCAACACCAAGAAATCTCGAGATTCCCTGCATGCAAAAGAAATACAAAAAAATGAATAGTGCATTATATTAGAAATATAAATTTTCCACAACTTTATCCTTGCACTTAAATATATGCTAACCCTGAACCTAAACATCATCTATAAAACAACTTTGTGACCTAAAAGAATTAACAGTGGCTCTATTTTTCAAATTATGATGAGTAGAAGAGAAAGAGAAAATATAAAGGCATTGGATAGCTTTGGAATCTACCTCTGCAACTTTTTGATAGATAAAAAACTTGGAATGATATCTAATGACCATATTCTTACCTCCTTTCTCCTCTCCTGTTGACCCTACACCAAACTCCCACCCACTACAGTCACTGTGCGCACCAAAACAAAAACACTACCGTGACTTTTTTATTATCCACATCTTATGTTCTGAAGGTTGAAATTTAAGCAATTTAACCATGGTCAAAATTTTGACCATGCTGGGCCCATTTTTTCAACAAAAATGAATTTAACAACCCAAATAGGCCTTTGGTAAAAATTTTTGGTAAAAAACGGGGGCCTAATGCACTAGTGACTCTCATCTTAGCCAAATTTCCAAAAACAAAATCTTAGGATATTTTTAGGACATTTAGGATACTACAGAAGATTCATTAAGGAATTTAGCCAGATTGTGGCCCCATTATACAACCTCCTCATACAGGAAGCAAAGTTCATGTGGAATACAAATTTTAATCATTCTTTTCAAAAAATGAAGGAAGATTTTTATAAAAACCATTATTAAGATGTCTAGACTGGGCATTACCATTCGAAATTGATGTAGATGCATCAAACCTTTCTATTGGGAAAATACTTAGATAGAAAGATGCAGTAGTAGATAATTTCATTTATTATTTCATCAAGAACTTGTAGAGAGATAAACTTAACTATACAATGATGAAAATGAAGTTATTGGCTGTCATTTATGCATTAACAAAATTTAGATATTAGATAACTAAGTATGAAATATTTGTCCACATATATCATGATGCCATTGAGTATATCATGAGTAAACATTCTATCAAAGAAAGGTTGGCTAGATGGTTACTTCTTATCAAAGAATTGGACATCAAAGTTATAGATAATCTAAGTAGAGAAAATGTGGTAGCACATTTTTTTGTCCAAGATACAAGTCCCTAATGATCTTGCAACCATTGATGATAGTTTTCTAGATGAACACATTTCCTCTATTTTAGCTCAAAACCCATGGTATGTTGACATTGCCAACTATTTAGCTACAAGAAAGAAATCCAACCCACTTCTTCCCAATGGATAAGAGATCGTTAGCTAAGAAGAGTTTTAAATTTTCTTGGATAATAGGTTGGATGCTCTATACAAGACCTGATCAAGTCATGTGAAGGTATGCCAAAGAAGATGAGACATATGATATACTCCATACATTTTATAATGAGCCTTGTGGTGGATATTTTTCTGCCAAAAGGACTTCCTTAAAGATCCTCACCATCAATTATTATGGCCCACTTTATACAAAGATACAACTAGTATACTAGGAAATGTGATTATTGTTAATGAATGGGTAAGCCAATGAAGTTGAACAAAATACTATTGAACCTTTAGGTGGTTGTCACCCCAATTGACAAATGGATCCTTGATTTTGTAGGACATCTAATGGAAAAACCTACATACTATTCTACACTTATCATGTAACCAAATGGGTTGAAGATCAACCAATAAGACATGTGGAAGATAATAAGGTAGTTAAATTCATGTATGAGGTAATATTTATAAGGTATGTTGTATCCAAGGAACTTGTTACTAATTAAGGAGCTCAATTCACTTCCAATTTGACAACTTCCTTGATGAATGAGAATAAAAAGGCATGGAAATTCATCTCCTTATCATCTATAGGACAATGAGTAGGTTGAGATTGGAAACAAAGATATAGAAACTATAATGATAAATTGGTGGCAATTCACAGAAAGGATTGGACATTCTAACTTCCTAAAACCATTTGGGCATACAAGACAACATGGAAAACCATAATTGGGTTCATCCTATTTAAATTGATTTATGCAAAAGAAGCGGTCATGCCTATTTAATTTGAGAAAAAGACACTTCACACAATATTAGAGTTAAATATTAATTTGAAACAAGCAAAAAGAGACCATATTTTGCAAATAAATGGGTTGGGTGAGCACATGAAATCTACACTACACAATATAGAGATAATTTGAT
This sequence comes from Cupressus sempervirens, assembly GCA_028749045.1. Classification (NCBI taxonomy): domain Eukaryota; kingdom Viridiplantae; phylum Streptophyta; class Pinopsida; order Cupressales; family Cupressaceae; genus Cupressus; species Cupressus sempervirens. The sequence continues at coordinate 522,775,849 of CM053788.1, forward strand.
GGTAATAGAAAAGTGGCATGGAAAATTCATCAAGGACAAAAGGTTTGAAGTTGGTGACTATGCATTTATATATGAATCCTGCTACCAAAATACACCTAGAAAATTCCAAACAAGGTAGCTCAAGCCAAATGAGATATTTGCAGTTTTATGATAATAGTGCAGTCCATCTTTCTACGATTGATCTAGTTTGGTTCAAACTACTTGTCAATGGTCATTGAATTAATCTATATCAAAAACCTCAAAGTAAGGAGAAGTTCTTGTAGTAATTTTAATTAGAAGGGTATGTCACCTCTTCTGTAGCTGAGAGCATTAAGACATGTGTCCAAATTTCAACATCTCTTTAATATTTTAAAAGAGAATCCATAATAAATCTTTCATGTACTCTAAAAGAAAATTTCTCCTTCATAAATACCATCACATCTTCTCTCTCCTCATCATTCCACATTGTGGCCAATCAATTTAGAAAGAGTTTCCAATTCTAGTAGTACAAATACTAATTTATAAGAATGTGGAGGTAAGTAACAAAATTATCATTTATTTCATAATTCAAATTTTATTTAAACTTTTATGTACATAGTTCATTCTTACAAACATGCTAATAGTGGGACTTATCTATTTATTTTAAGTGAAGGAGGGGGTGGTACAAGTCTAGTTAGTTCAACTAAGAATATGTGTCATATCAAATTATGAGGGATTTTTAAACAATTAAAACTATTGTACATGCAATACATTGATTGTATCATGATGAGAGATGAAAATAATTACAAAGTATGCCACTTCATAACTCAAAATGATGATTCTACAAGGTGTGTTGAATGACTAATTATTGCATTAATTGCTATCATTATCCCCTAATATGATATAACTATGAAATCTTGCTTGAACACATTTTTATTCTATTCATTCCTCTTTAGTTAATTAAATTTGCAAATTTCTAGTAAAGCACCAAGAATTATAGTTTTTGCCACCATGGGAGGAGACCTAATTTTCCATGAGTTGACAGTCCACAATGTTATACTATCTAATCATATACGTAGATTGAAGTTTGAAGCAAGGCAATTTTTAGTGGCTAATAATTGCCAACTGGCTAAATTTAGAAAATTTTAGTGAATAATTTAATATTTAATACAACCTAAATTACCACATATTTTTATAAAATTTAGTTCTAAAATATTTAAAATCGCTCAATAATTTATTTTATTAAAAAATTAAACTCAAAGATTTTCCATAATATTCAATACATGATTAGATTTGATTCACCTAAATAATATATATTATTGGAGAAATGAAAATTAATTTACCAATAGTTATCATAATTACTAGTTATATTAGGGATATATAACCAATATTTAGTTTTCATTATTGATTTAAAATATAATGTAATGATCCTTATAATATTCCATGAGGTAAAAAATGTTCAAATTTGATATGTAATATTCCATGGTGATTATTGAAATTCCTATTATTACTGAGATTCGCCAATATTTTTTACACAAAAAATATGATTCCAAAATAACCGTCATTATAAATAATAATTTAAATCAAAAAGTTAATAGAAATAAATTTATATTTTGAAATAATGAAAGATTCACCAATACTTTATATCTTTTTTCTAGAGAGGGGTCTCTTAAAGTTTTTTCTTGGATACATTGAAGAATGGTGAATATTGTGTGAAGGGATTAAGGGTGAAATATAGGAAAAATATTATTGTAGAAGCTATAGGATTACCTAGGGAAGGTGAATTTTTTTTCAAATGATCAAAACCCTCAAATGACCAAAGTCAAGCTTTATGCACACACTAACCCTCCATTGGAAGTTGATAAGAAATATGAAACCAAGAGATTTTGTTTTTGCCACCTTATATACACTGTGTAATTTATATTGTTCAATACATTACCTATGACGGTTGTCATAGTTAATTACATTGAATCCATTTCATGGTTTTAAGTTGTCAATGACATGACAATTGCTTAGTAAATTTACCTAATTTTTTTATTTTATCTTCTTCTCAAATGGGAAAAGAAAGTTTTAAAAGGTACCTACAATTATGATTAGATCATCATTGTTTGATTAAACTACTTATAGAAAGGGCATTAAAAAAATATTCTATAGTTTCTTGTGAAAATTTTATGTTATCAGAACAATTTTTACAAGGGAACATGGGACCAAGTGGGTGGTAATAGGAAGGATGGTATATACTGAGGAAGGTACTAATAAGATAATAGAGAAACCCCTATCCTTTACTAGTGTTACATCTAAAACAACTAGTTAGACCCCAACACAAAATAAAAAGAAAGGTGGAGGGTCTTCCAAAGCTTCATCCTCTAGACATGGAAAGAAGAAAACATCTTCTTCAAAAAAATAACTCAAACTTCTTGGTCCACTATTAAAACTATGGCTTCTAAGCATAATAAGAAAGGAAAACCTATTGAAAGGGTAAGGAACTCTTTAGATAAAATATTAGAAATAAATGTTGATATTCTTTGGGGAGTATCTGAGGTAGTTTATGAGATTATATGATTCATTCATGACTGTGTTTATCATTGATGTCAATATAGTATTATTTATGTGATAGATAGCTATGAAGTAGACTAAGATTGAGCTAGTACAGATGTTTGGTATTAGTTGGATAATTGTATGGTTACATACATGTTCTACAGTGAGTCCTGAATACATAGTTAAGTACACTAGAAAAGTTATGAAGATAGATGTAAGTTACATGATGTTTGATGAAGACTGTTCCTAGATAGAGGAAATAAGAAGTGGTTAATTATCTTCATGTTATATCTTTTAACATGGCTATAATCATGACATACAAAGTTAGCTACAAGAAGAAGATAGTTACTTGGTAACATGATGAAGTGTGTGAGGTCTAGATCACATGTGTGAAATAATTTTTGATTACTAATAGATGATAGTACTATGTGATTGTCAAAATAAGTGTTTATCTTATTGAAGTCCTACTTAATTAATTGGGAAAGGCACATAGCCAACTCAAGTAATTATTTTGAGGACAATATAAGGGAAGAACATTTACTTTGTTTGAGATGTGGATTAAAAATTGTAATGGAGATCAAGAGAACAAGAATAGAGCATTTGTTAAATGTCAGTAAGCAATCTAATGGATTATTGGATACAACATTCGTGATATGATCGAGATAGAGGATTGGTCTAGTATACAAGACAAAGAAAGAGGAGAGTACTAGTATAGTTCATTCTATTATTCTACAAGGAGTAATATAAAGATTAGTTGGATAGTGAGTTCAGTGCTCTTTCCCTTGAAGTTATTTAGATACACTAGTACATTTGAGGTCATTTTTCGACCATTATTGGTCAAAATTTTGACCCAATTTTTGACCAAATCTTGACCAAGTTTGACCTTGAAAATTTTTTGGTCAAAATTTTGACCAACCTACTAGTTGGTCAAAATTTTGACCAACCTACTAGTTGGTCAAAATTTTGACCAATACGTTGGTCGAAACCTTTCAAAAAAGTTGGCACAAGTTTTGCCAAGCATTGGTCAAAATTTCAACCAATGCTTGGTCAAAAACTGCCAAGCATTGGTCAAAATTTTGACCAATGCTTGGTCAAAAACTACTAGGCATTGGTCAAAAATAGCCATGCATTGGTCAAAATTTTGACCAATGCTTGGTAGAAAACTGCTAGGCATTGGTCAAAATTTTTTTGAGGCTCACACTTGTTGAGGTCCACTTTAGCAATGACCCTTCCTATGAAATTGTTCTATAAAACCTTTCTAAAGAGATAATGTGTTATGAGCTCTTCATCAGTGGGATGGAACATGAATCTAGGAGGTAGTTGTGCATCACCCATATCATGACTGTAGCTTAAGGTAAGAGCCTCTATTATTGAATTCTCTTAACTTTAGTTACAATCATGATATGGGTGATGCACAACTGCCTCTTGGATTCATGTTCCATCCCACTGACCAAGACCTGATAACACATTATCTCATTAGAAAGGTTTTACAAAAAAAATTCACAGGAAGGACCATTGCTGAAGTGGACCTCAAAAAGTGTGAGCCTCAGGGAGTGTTTAATTCCCTCCTTTATTATTCACTATGCGTATAATCCCACACACCCATTTGATCTCGAATGATGATATGTATTGAATGCTAAGTGTCTATGCTAAGCACTCCAAAATGATCCATTTCATGCCTTCATCTATACACAATGTCTTTCTAGTTTCTTTCTACTCGCATGCCCATTTCATTTCATATGATCATCTAAAAATTGTGTCACTCTAAGCTCTCAACTGTTTCCTCTTGATTGATCATCTCATAACTATTGAATGAGAGCTTTGGGATAAGCTATAGGCATCCATCAAAGTATAAAGGATTTTCTCAGATGATGTAGATGAAGTAGTAGCATTTTCCTTGGGATAAATGCTTGCAAAATGGAAGCATAGATAAGTCATGTGAACTATTTGACAGGACGCCTGAACGTAATGTGGTCATCAAAAGCCATGGTTGTTGGATATGCACAAAATAGATATATCAAGAGAATATATTTCTTTAAGTTGCAACTGCCCTGGTAGACATGCATGCAAAATGTGGAATCATAGGTAAGGCATTTGAACTGTTTTATTGACTGCCTCCATGAAATGTCGTCTAAGGCAAGCTCTCCATGTTCTCTACACCCCACAAGTAAATCTACTCTAATAAAAGAGGTAATAAAAAATTAGTTCACTTTGAATTTGTAACCTTGGGCAGGCTCTTAGCAACATGCTTGCATTGAACCTTTGACATAAAGGAGAAATAGACAAGCTCACAACCCTCAGGAAGGCTTTCTTAGATAAGAAGTTTCTGAGCAAACACAAATCCTCACTAATAATGCTGCTGCATTTTTCTTGTTTAAATCCAAACAAAGTTGTATTATCTTGGGCAGAGGAGACTACTATTATTTGTGGTTAAGGATCCTTTAGGTCAGTAGAATCACATGCAAACTAGATATGACATTGCAGTAAGCAAACTATAATAAGAGCTAGGAGCTTGCCTAGTGATTAGGGCTTGAGACTGGACACTGCATGAAGCATTTGTAGGCATTTGAGTCTGAAGCATCGCCATCACAACATGCCAATGTGGGCTTTTTTTAAAAGCTTTTGGCTGGGATAGATAAGGCCAAGTTTTTGTGTGCAAAATCGACATACTATGGCTTGAATTTTAGCTCTTAATTTTCTATTTATTAATGTATTATCAATCATACACACAAATCAGGTTGACAAATAAGGTAATTTTTACATTATGCTGTAGTAGGATTCAACTGCATAGTTTTTTGAATCAAAATTTTTGACCCATAATTCATCAAATGCGGATCGTGGAAAACCATCTTGTGGGCATGAATGGTCCACTTGTCACTTTTCAATTCAAGCAATTCTCTAAGGGGTAAGCATCAAGACTTCCCAAGAGGTGACTTATCTTGGAACTACTCCAACTAAGAATCATTAGCATTGTACAAGGATGGGTGACAAGCATTTTGGTAATTCTTTATGTCTTGTTAGATAAAGATGTAATCATGTTTAGAAAATAGAAATCCAAAACTAGTAACGTACACTGCAAAAACCAAAAATTTCATGTGACAGGAATAAAAGGATCACTAATTTTAGTATCCCAATGTTTTAAAGCTCCATTCCATTAGAAGTGAGCTATTTGTGCATAGTAAACAACTTTTCCCTGCCTCAGAGAATCATTTCAATATTATGATACATGTAAACACTATATCCATTATGACACATATTTGAGGGAAATGAGAATAATTTAAGATACAAGATAGATAAATAGTCATTACCAAAACTCTATATTAAATTTATTTTGTATGAGAAACCATGCCATTAATTCACTCCCTAATATGTCCAGTTGCTGTACCCAGCAAAGGAGCTAGCTATTAGTGCATCGCAAATTGTAGTTTCCCAATCATGTGTAAAAAGAATGAGATGATTAGAGGTATGAGAATAAGATAATACCATCACAATGCAATTTTAATAGGTGTTGTGAGACATGAAGTGAAGATATCAGCTGAAAATTTAGGACTCTGAGGAAGAATCTCATCTACTCCACAAGCTGCAAGTAATATACAATCCTTCATTGCGACTGTAGAAGAAATACCAAAACCCAAGTCTTGATGCTGCACATCAACCAAAGACACTGTCAAGAAATATATTATATATACTCAAACAAATAATTAACTTATAAAGGGGCATATTTATTTGTTTGGATTAATCATAGAAGATTCCATGTGCTTCATAATTTATTGAGTAAAACTTATCTCCAGAAATGCATTTACAACCATACTAGTAGTAGAATGATCAAAAACATAAATTAAGGGTTTCCCAAACCATGATTCTAATTCATAAATTGATAGGGGAATGTATTGTGTGTAATCCTACACTAAAAAAAAAAGCCTTCAGCCACCTAACAAGATTATAAGAGATATAGAATTATGTTCTACTAAGCACTTAACATTAAATGTAACCTTGTTAAACAACCATGATACCAACATTCCAAGATGATATGCTCTTAGTATCCCAGTGGTTACTAAAAATTGTAGAGGAGTCAACTAACAATGAATCTCATATTTAATTTGCATAAAATAGGAAGGACATGAAAATTTTGAATAGTTTTCTTCAAATCTTAAATTACACCAAAAAAATTTACATAAAATGCCAAGCAGCCCCACTGCTTTAATATCAACATTTTCTTAGCAAAAACACAGAAAAGCTTACCTCTGCATTCCTTATTCATGATTCTAATGACGCAAAGTAGTCTTGTTGTTGGCAGGTATAAACTAAATTCTAAAGGATACAATGTTGAAGTAGCTTCAAAAAGATCATCCGAAGGACATGATATGCTCAGGCTGAAGGAGCTTTGAGATTCATTACCATATTCGAGAATGGGCTCATATTCAAACTTCTAAAGATTGAAGATGAGCCCATTCCTGAGTGTAGTAATGAATGTATAACCTTGACACCCATCTCTTTGTAGACTTGCACACAAGCTTTAGAATACTAATGACACAATTCATTTGTCCGTACTATTGGAGCAAAAATACTATTGTAGAATCCAAAAAAGTTGGGCCAAACAGGTAGATTATAGAATCATGAAATTGTGAACCATTACACACACACAAGAAGAACAATACCTTGAAGCACTACTAATCAAATCTTCATTAACAGGTAGGCAGCTTAAAAAAATCAAGCATGTCGACTTTGAGAGGTCCTGATTAAAGAGGGTTGCTGAACTGCATCCTGGGTGAGCCAAAGCAATAAATAAATTAGATTGAGAATATCCAAAATTTGCTTATAGAGCAGCTGCAACACCAACTTCCATATCAAACACATGAATAAAATATTGAAATGCTAAAAAGTATATGACCTCATCTCTATGGTAATCATACTATGGTTTTGCTGCTGTTTGGAGGACAATAAGACTAAGTCAATGTTAACATATTATAAAGTCTCTTTAGGAACAATGTGCAAATTTTACAATTTATACAACTATACCTCAAAAACCTATTCATATGTCTTTTGTCAGTCGGTGATATGGAAAAATGAAGTAGTTCACAATAACAATAAATAATGGAATCATATTCACTATACTATAGTAATTCTTACTATTGTATATTTTTAACACTCAGAATTCAACCAAATATCTTAGTAATGATAACTTAAAATAAATCAAAATGTATATATAAATTTATAATATTATTCAATACTAACTGTCAGAGAAAGAATGTGTGTATTTCTCATTGATTGTGCCAACTGTTGGTGGAGTTACAACAATTGGTGACTCGTAAGCATCAACACTAAGGAAATCCATTGTCTACTCAATTTTTTGGCCCTGAGTATCAATATTTTAAAGTCTTGGTGGTGAAGGTATCAATGGGAGTAGACCTGTTCACTGATTCTTTTCAGTATTATCAACTCTTTAATGAGCTTATGCACTGGATCTTGACCTACAATGCATAAAATACTGTTATTTCTCTTTTGATTTTTCTCTATAGAAGCCTGTCAAATCATAGTACATGGATTTAATAGATGAAAGGAACTAGTTGAAAGAATTTAATGAGTAACTACATTATTTAAAAATTACACAAACCCATGGCATGTGTAAGAAACATCTTGGCAAAGCTTCTACAAACACTTTCAAAAATACTAAATTACCACTTGTTTAAATCAACAATCACATTTCTATAAGAACTAGCCATCCATAGATAAGCTACCTATGAGCTAGTTGTGTTAAATTATCCTCAATATCATCTTCCTCATGGTTGACAGTAACAAGAGGAGCCGCATGAGTTGATGTTCTTTTTCATGTAACAGGAGACCTTGTAGTAATGGAGTCATGTTTCCCTAGCACATGATCTAATTCATCATTCAATGCAAGACCCTAACCAAGAAGATCCTCATCCCTACATTAAATTTGAAATAAAGGTGAACCAGCTAGATAATGGGCTAATAAAACATGCTTCATTTCTAGTGAGAAGCATTAAAAACTAGTTCACTTTGCATTTGTAACCTTGGGTAGGGTCTTAGCAACATGCTCGCATTGAACCTTTGATGTAAAGGAGAAGTACACAAGCTCACAACCCTTAGGAAGGCTTTCTTAGATAAGAAGTTTAGCAACATGCTTGCATTGAACCTTTGATGTAAAGGAGAAGTACACAAGCTCACAACCCTTAGGAAGGCTTTCTTAGATAAGAAGTTTCTGAGTAGACACAAATCCTCACTAATAATGTTGTTGTGATTTTCTTAGTTAAATCCAAACAAAGTTGTATTATCTTGGGTAGAGGAGATTACTATTGTTTGTGGTTAAGGATCCTTTAGGTTAGTAGAATCACATGCAAACTGGATGTTACATTGTAGTAAGAAAACTCTAATAAGAGCTAGGAGCTTGCCTAGTGATCAGGGCTTGAGACTAGACACTGCATGAAGCATTTGTAGGCATTTGAGTCTCAAGCGTCACTAGCTCAAAATCAAATTGAAAAGGAAACTTGGCAAACAAAAATCAATAAAAATAGTCTTCTTGAGTAAACATCAACATTATATGAACAATACCATTACAATGCACTATACTTGGTACAAATATATTGTTGGTTGAGTATAAAGAACATTGGTGGGTGAATTCAAGTCCAAGCTGCAAAAGCAAAGACATTTACATAAAAACCAAGCAACCTTGTCTGGCAAGAAAAGATATATAGAGATTTTTGACTGAAATTACAAATTGATGCTAAAAAACTTAAACCATAAGAATTGTTCTGTAGAATAATAAAGAAGAAAGATGATTAATCAAACACCCGAAGGATACAATGTTGATGCAGCTTCAGAAAGATTGTCCAAAGGACATGATATGCTTGAGTTGTAAGAGCTTTGCGATTCATTACTACACTCAGGAATGGGCCCATCTTCATTCTCGAGTGTAGTAATGAATCTCATATAATGCAATCTCATCTATGAAGCATATTAAAAGCTAACAGAGCATCTTCGCTAGCTGATCTCCCTTACAAGCCATAGGAGAATGCCGAAGATAGTCATGATGCTAATAGGCATATCATGACTATCTTCGACATTCTCCTATGGCTCTTGTGGTTCTACTCTTATAACATGATGTCTCCTCTTCTTTTTTCAAGCATAAGGCTGATGCGGCCCCTTAATAAGAAATAAACGAGTTTAATTTGGATTATGTACAATATAGAGAAAACCAAAATGTAATAGAAATTTTTAATAGAGAAATGAACTATATAAACTTATAAAGCTCATAATAATAATAGGCCATAAACAAGAGCTAAATTATGAGTAGACAAAGTTTAGACACATGAAGCGTACTTGATTGATCAAAATCAAATCATTGCCAAGCCTTTTAACCACTCCTTAATAGCACTTTCTCTATCACCAAGTTTGCAGTAAGTTTTCTATTTATTTTTGGATCTAATGTTAATATGGAATCTCCATCTAGAAATTTCTTCAGAGCCTGAAAGATTCATACATGAAGTGATCAAAAACTCAAAATCTATCATGAGAAATAGAGCTCCAACACTGATAGTTTATACATCTGCTAAAATCATAACAACCCTGTTCAAGGAAAAACATCCTTTAATTCAATATGGTTCACAAGAAAAGACTCAATTTATACAATTAGGATGAAAAAAATTATTAAGGGACATTGATTGTGAGCACAACAAATATATTGTTCATAGAAATGGCAGTGAAACTGACATTTGTATTTGTGCCAAGTACAATTAATTATGTTATGTATCACCACATGGGTACCATATGCAAAAGAAACATTAAAAGCCATCATAAAATACTACCTTTGATTAGTCTCTAAAACATAACAATCTTAGATGATGGAACTTCAACATCCCTGGAAAATAATTCACATAAGATGTTAGCTAGCTCTAAACTTTAGTTCAGGCAATTCCTAGACAACATTTATATTTCTTGCAACGCATTCAAAATTCAAAACTATTATATTAGAACATGTGACAATTACAATTAATATGTTTCATGCAAACTAAAAGTCAAACCTATAGTCAGTGTGACAACTGATCTTAAAATCATATACAAGAATTTTTACAGGTTTCCCATCTTTTAAACCCCTTATGTTCTAAAGAAGAGCACCATAGTTGGTCAGTGCTGGATCTGCCAATAAAAATACAGGGAGAAATCTTAACAATATGATTGAGACTGCATTTTTTTTTTCTCAGTAAAAGATGCAAACATCCATCTTTACCCACCATCTTTAACTAAGTCATCTTGATGGTTTGTGAAACATAACTAAAACACAATAAGTAGTGAGGTACCAACTACACATGCTTTATATTTGTATAGACAACTTTATTGCAGTATTTCTATGGGTAGAAAGAAAGTGAAATCACATCTTAAATTTTTTGATAGTTAGCTAGGATGATTTGGTGGTAGGGGAAAATTGCTTTGATTATTAATATCTGATTTAGAAAAGTTTCTTTGACTTTTGAATTCTTTTAGTGGGCTCCACAAGATATCAAATTTAACCACTCTATTGAGAAGTACAATGGCATAGTTTTATCAGGAAATTCAAAGTTTAAATCAAATCTATTCTGATTGGGGTAGTTGATGAATCCCACAAACAATCAACAAATGTTGATTCAGAAATATGAATGTAACTACTATATCTCTAAAAACAAATAAATTATAATTTTACATGTAAATCATTAACGAGTTCATCCACTTGCACTTTGTAGCATGATAAATGATAACCTCTTAAACAATAGCACAGAGACTTGAATTGATTCTTCACATACTAATATGTTCCTTCAAATTTCATGGATGGTATACTCTTTTTGTGGTAATCAAATCAGATATAACAAAAAATATGACAACTATAGCTAGAAATTCATTGTCAATAGTATTAATAAAATCATGATTTTTACCTCAAATCTCTTCTATGGATGAGTATCTGTGGATAAATTATCGGAATCATCATTGGAATCTTGCATTCTAACCACTAGAAGATGATTAACTTATTTATGTTTCTATGTTCTCTACTACCTTTCTAATTTTTTAGTTCTTCCAAATACTATTGTTCTCTTTTATTGCACTTGCAATGCATACAAATTTTGTCTCTTTTTTCAAAATTTTGGCACTTTTAAAGCCCTAGATCAAATTTTAGAACTCTACTCTAATACGAAAATATCTCGTGCCATCTCCAAAGCCTCACAACTGAAGTTTGGCATCTCCCACCAGAAAACATAGTTTTCCAAAATGCCTTAAAAGGTAACAAAAAATAAGACACAAATAAATAAAATAAGCCTGCATAATGTTTCATGTTGATAATTTGGATGATACAAAAATTCATGTGAAGTTATAGTGATTGGATCAATTGATAGGATAACCTTCTTAAGGGGCATAAACAATTGTACAATAGATTTCCCATTATTATAATGATCTAAAGAGAAATTGCCTTTACTAGGTTGTAAGTTATTGTTCTTGTGTAACAGATTTACCATTCTTTCAAAGTTCCATGTCATGGTATTTTCTAAAAATTATTAAATAACATTGAAAAACACATCTCTGTGTTTTAATGATCTAAAGAGTGTAATGCCCTGCCAAGGGATCCAAAGAATTAACCTAGAATTTCACTAAGTTTAGTAGCATTTTTTTTTCCATGAAAGTAAACACCACGTATAACCTATGCACAATAATAGAAGCAATAGTAATGTCCATCTAAAAGTAAACATAACAAACATAATAGATTACATTCTTAAATATCCCTTAACATTGGATTACATCTACAAACATCTAACATACATGAATCCATCTAGTACAAAATCCACGTGAAATAATAATGATAAGTCCAATGTTTATGTATTACATGTCAAATACTCAATCATCCACTGTACATGTCACAGGGTATGACAAGCTCAAAAGAATATACATACATAGAATAAGGTACATCTTCCTATTCTAATCCATGATACATCAAAGTAAAGATAATCACATGATATACATGATACATCATCATAGAAGACATATACATCCATCATAAAGATCAAACATAATAAACTAAGTGCACGGTTCCTCCCAACCATTAATAGCATCATTAGACCATCGTAGATCCTAGCCATCCCTCCATGCATAACATAACAAATCACTGAAGAGATCATCGGTATCAACATAGTAGGAATGCCACTCCTAATATATACACCATCATATGTAGAAAGTAGTTTAAATATGCAAATAAAGGCATAAGATAACATCATCTAACATATGCTAAACATCAATGAAAAAGGATACATATCCACCATCATGAAGGATGCAACAGCCACGATGTCTCAATGAATCTCAAAATGATAAGAGTGGAAAAACACTACTACCCAACCGTGTGGTACCTAAGTGGTCCACTCCCACCATGCTGAGGAGATAATCTCAAGTCCCAAATAGGCTATCCATAACACATACACAAATCTCCATAAGTCTAGGAATCCTAAAAGTATACTAACTCAAAGGTTTCAAACACAAAATTTGACATCTAATCCCAGAGGCACACAATGACATGTAGGAACCTACTATGCAAGCAAGAAAGTGTCATCACAATTATCATGTACAAGTTACCCTGGTAGTTAGCTAAACTCCACAGGTCCATACTAATTTCATGCGGCCACTAGTATCCTCTCATACTGATGAGGCATACTACGGAATGCAAGGTCCCAACCATGTGTCTCACTACTCCCATCCTAGCCTGTACAAGCACTCAAGGCATGGGTGAGAACAAAACTCTTATCTTTTTAGGTTCATTAAGTTAGTATTAGGTGTGAATGTTATCACTTATTAATCCAACTTACAATGAGTTACCCTGGCAGCCTCTTAGGGCCCCGGCCCCCATTGCAAGCCACTTCCTGTCACTACATGCAGACATCCTACCCTAATGCTCATGGAATCATAAATCTCAAATCACAAAAGATCATCCATAATAAAATCATCAAATATGCATAAAAGCATCAAATCTCCATGAGCTAACATCCATAGAAAATCATGAACACAACAGCTCTCTATTGGCAACTGAAGTATCACTAATATTCAAAGTATCCAATGGTTCTGAATAACCAAAATATATCTCAATCAAACTGATCGAAGACTCCAGAAATGGTTGAGTCAAACATGTCACATCATGACATCATCAAGAATAAATCCACATCATAGTCCCATCATGGTGACTAGAAAATAACCAAGGATAACTGATCGATTACCAAAAATAATGGTTAAGTCAAGTGTCTCATACATAAGAATCTCAACTATAACAATCAAAAATCACATCCAATACATAGAGCATTCCATCACATAACCATGGTTGGGTTAATAAAGATCGAGATTAAAACATCATCATGACATCACAATCGCATAACTCCTAAGCCTCTAGTAGACGTCCTATAACTGGTCAACACTAGTCAACCCAAAACCCAAAACAATAGCATAAAGAATACACAATGTAAACACATGTTTTGGTTTTGCTAAATTTACAATTTGAATTTAAATGCAAAAGTCTCGGTTTATGTTTCCAAGTTTAGAGAAAGAATTTGAAGGAATATTTATACATTTAGAATGAATACAAATCCATTCTTTAAATATAATTTTAATCCAAACGTCCCCCACCAAATCAATATTTAATATACTTAATAAAAAAATTAATTTAAATCATGAGCCTTTGATATAAATCAATTATCAATTTACAATTATAAAACAAATAATCGTATTTACATATTATATACATACTTATATATATATATATATATATATATATATATATATATATATATATATATATATATATATATATATATATATATATATATATATATATTATTAAAATATATACATATAAATACATATATGAATATATAAATTATTTTATCATTTAACAAAATCGAATTAATCAAATTCGATTAATGCCAAAATTAAAATCGAATATGGAAACCATTTTTAAAAAACAACACACATTTATATAATATGACTACCAGTACGCAGGACCCTGTGGTCGCAGGGCCTGCGTCGTCAGTGGTACTACGTACCATTGCCATCGTAGTACCTGCGATAGCGGTACACTGCGACTGCAGTTGGGGGTGCGGGTCTCGTCCCCCCCGACTCAATGTTTATAATGTTTATTATTTTTTTAAAAATCGGTAACGCGATTTTCATTTGCGATTTGGTTTAAAACGTTTCTTAAAATATTTTCGCCCACGGGTATGTTATTCGGTTTTTTAAGCAAATTGAAAATATATCAATACAACTTCAATTTTTTCAAAATTTCCCCATAAACCTTTGATCTCCCAAAATTTCCAATAATTAATCTAATGGTTTGACTATGAATCTCAATGCTAGCCCCGTGTTCTTTTTAGATCCATGCATATAAAAATTCTCAAATAAATTAATCTACCCATATTGAAAATGCACAATAAATTATGAAATTTTTCAGAAGACATATGGAAGACACGAAGAAGACAGGGAATGCATGATGCAAAAATAGCATAAGTAAAATCACAAGAATCTACCCAGATTCTAATGCTAATTTGCTCTTCTTCAGAAACCTGCAGAGCAAGCTCCTCCCTTCTTCAGAGTTCTCGAGTCCTCCAATGCTCCAATTTGCACTCCAACCGCTATCTCTAAGC
Source organism: Cupressus sempervirens (assembly GCA_028749045.1). NCBI lineage: Eukaryota > Viridiplantae > Streptophyta > Pinopsida > Cupressales > Cupressaceae > Cupressus > Cupressus sempervirens. Next base: position 522,791,004 of record CM053788.1, read on the forward strand.
CTCTATGAATGCCTAAATATAAAGAGCTTTCAGGAAACATCTAGAATGCTTCTAGAAATAGCTGAAAGGTGTCACCAACTAAGCATGGGTCTTTTCCAACCTTCAAGATGAGCCATAGGGTTGTAGACACCATGTGCTTAACTGATGCACTAACCCCCATGTTGTTGACACTTGAGAAATAGAAAAGTGCATTAACTCCCATGCAAGCTTATAACTCCAATTCACTTTTTATATAATTTCTATTTAAATATTTATAACTTCCATTTTAATCTTTATAAATTTTATTATTATTATTTATTTGTTACTTTATTATTATTTTTATAACTATTATTAATTTTAATTTTCTTTTATTTAATTCTTTTTCCTCAATTAATTCTCATTTAATTAATTATAATCAAAATATCAAATAACATGATATTGTATATTAATTTTTTCAAATAATTAATTTATTAATTAAATTTATTTATTAAGACTTAATTAATAGAAAATTCACCATAGACTTCCAAGAATAAAATATGAAAACCCATCATAGAGCAAATCACTCAAAATCAGTCTAAAGGGTTAAAAATCATGAATCATGTTATCCGACACATTCGGTGGGTAAAATATCCAGATACTTGTCCTACCTCATTAGGAAAATTGGCTTAAAGGTTTGGGATTTGGACTTGAGAATTTATCTCCCTTCTCTTATCATTGAGATAGTATAATAGGGTACGCTCATCCTGGCAATTCAGGGAAGTCGATACCCGATACCTACAACCAGCAGAAAAACCATACATGTACATACAATATATAATGCTAAGCTAAATAGACAATGGCAGGAAGTGGTAAATCGTGTAGATTCTGACTAAGCAGGTGACTATGACTCCCTTCCTTAACCACATTAGAGACGCCATACAATAGGAAAACATGCACACCATACACATGCAAGTATGGGGTAAGTATCCATAATAAAACACATGAGATAATAACCATCAACTAATCATCAACAATATCTGAAAACAATATAATGATCATCATGTATGCATGAAATGTAAAGTCTAAATGATCTCATCACATAACCTCTAAATCCATAACATAATGTCTGATAGTGTCAAAACAATACCACTAACATAAAACTAGTCCATCATAGTCTGATAAGAATAGCAATAATATGTCCAAAAAAGATGTGAATGAGGGTAGGCACTACATCCACCCCCCTTGGGTTAGGCTTACTCTTGGAAGCCTACAAATAAGTAGGGATATAACTCTCTCAATCTGGCTACATCCTCCCAAGTAGCTAAAGAATCATCAGTAGGGTCCCAATGGACCCTTACCTGCTCGATGGTTCGACCCCTGAGGGTGAACTCCCACTGCTCCAGAATACGAAATGGCTCTAGAGCTAGCTGCCCATCCTCTACCTACAATGCATTCCAATCAAGAACATGTACAATATCAGGTATATATTGCTGAAGCACTAAAACATGGAAAACATCATGAATGCGAGCTAGGTTGGGTGATAGAGCAAGGCGGTAAGCAACCGAGCCAATCCTCTCTAGAATCTTGAATGGTCCCACAAAGCAAGGTGCTAGCTTAGAACCCTTTCCATACCAGATTGGACTCTTTCGTGGTCGCATTCTCAAGAAAACCTTATCTCCCACAGCAAACTGCTTATCAGTCCTATGAGGATCGGCATACTTCTTCTACCTATCCTGTGCTATAGTCAAATGCACATAGATACGCACCACCTGTTGCTCCATATCACGAAGCATCTCAGGATGCAACAGGATGTGATCCTCAAGGCTGTCCCAACTCAATGGTGTATGACAAGGATGTCCATATAATGCCTAAAATGGTGCCATGCCAATAGAACTATGATACCCATTGTTGTAAGAAAACTCCACTAGGTAGAGATAATCCTCCCAATGTGTTTGCCTATCTATCACATACATCCGTAACATATCCTACAAAACTTGATTCACCCTCTCTGTCTGACCATCAGTCTCTAGATGATATGTCGAACTAAAGTTTAACTGTGCTCCAAGCTCATGCTGTAGCGATGTCCAGAATGCAGATGTGAATACAGGGTCCCTGTCAAAAATGATCTTTCTAGGAATACCATGTAATCTCACAATATCATGCATAAAGACATTAGCTACAGAAGCTATTGTGTAAGAAGACCTAATTGGTGAAAAATGCACCACCTTAGTCAATCAATCAATGGTGACCATGATAGCATCATGACACCGAACAATCATAGGTAATCTTACAATGAAATCCATGGAGATGATATCCCACTTCCAAGAAGGAATGAGATTAGGCTGCAAAAGTCTAGTTGGGTGCTGATGTTCTGCCTTAACTCTCTGACACTCAAGGCACCTAGCCACAAAATCAACAATATCTCGCTTCATCCCAGACAAAAAGAACAAACCTCTCAAATCAGCATGCATCTTCTTGACACCTGGATGTGTTGAGTAAGGTGTACGATGGGCTTCTGCTAGTATCAAGGTGTGAAGCTCATCTAAAAATGGCACATATATCCTCCCCAAATGTTTTAAAAGACCATTTGATTCTCAAACATAACCTACAAACTTACCTTCCAAAGATTTCCCTGAATCTATTTCTCTGCACACTTCTTGATACCAGGAATCCGTAGGGAGTGCCTAAAGAATCTGACTCCTCAAATCCACACTAAGGGTCATTGATGATACCACATGTCTCCTGTGACTCAAAGCATCTGCCACCACATTCTCCTTACCCTGAATGTACTTAACCTCAAAATCATACTCGCATAGAAACTCCATCCATCGCCTTTGGCGAGCATTCAAATTAGGTTGAGTAAAAATGTACTAAAGACTATGATGATCACTGTGTAGCTCAAATTTGTGCCCCAACAAGAAATGTCTCCATCTAGTCAAAGCATGAACTAATGCTGCTAACTCAAGATCATGTGTAGGATAATTTAACTCATGATCCTTGAGCTTGCGTGATTCATACGCAATCACCCGTCCTTTCTGCATCAACACTGCCCCAATCCCTTCAAGAGAAGCATCTGTACATACCATGAAATCACCTTCTAGATTAGGTACAGCTAAAATTGGTGCACTGGTCAAAAGCTCCTTGAGCTTCTAGAAAGCACATTTCTCTGTCCACACGAACTTCTTTCATTTCCTCTAAAGAGAAGTGATAGGATGTGCTATCCTAGAGAAGTTTTGGAAAAATCTACGATAATAACTGGCTAAACCCATGAAACTACGAATCTCTAACACATTAGTCGATGTTGGCCAATCTATTATCGCTTGAATCTTTGCAAGATCCACTAAAATACCATCACCTGAAATAACATGCCCTAAATACTAAATCTCCGATTTGAAGAATTCACACTTAGCTACATTAGCATAAAGTTGATTGTCTCTCAAACACTGCAATACCAACCATAGGTGTTCCTCATGCTCCTTCTGAGTCTTAGAATATATGAATATGTCATCAAGAAACATGAGTACAAACCGATCTAGATAAGATCAGAACACACCATTCATCAAAATCATGAAAATCGATGGAGCATTAGTCAACCCAAAAAGTACCACTATGAACTCATAATGCCCATAGCAAGTTCAAAAAGTGGTCTTGTGAATATCTGCTTCCTTAATGCGAAGCTGTGGTATCCTGACTTAAGATCAATCTTGGAGAATATTGTAGCTCCCTTGATCTAATCAAATAAGTCATCAATCCTAGGTAAAGGATACCTGTTCTTAATAGTCACCTTATTCAACTATCTGTAGTCAATACAAAGGCGCAAAGAACCATCTTTCTTCTTCACAAAGAGCACTGGAGCTCCCCATGGTGATACACTAGGTCGAATGCTCCCTTTGGCCAAAATTTCCACTAGCTAAAGATGTAGCTCACCCAATTCCTATGTTGTGATGCAATGAGGAGCTTTAGAGATAGGCTATGCTCCAGGAATCAGATCAATACTAAAGTCAATGTCCCTCTTTGGAGGCATGCCTGGAATCTCACTTGGAAAACCATCTGCGTACTCCTGCAAAATTGAGTGATCTAAAGTCTCCCTCATGGAATCTTCCTCATCAAGATCATTTACCATAATAGCAAATATATGACATCCCTTACGAAAACTTCGCTTCAATTGCATAGCAGAAATCATCCGCAAAGATATAGGCCTCGGTATCCCAACTATCTGCACATCATTCCCTTGGTCATCCTGACACAAAATAATCTTCTTCCTGCAATCTATACTAGCTCTATGAGATCCAAGCCAATCCATGCCTAGAACCACATCATAGGAACCAAGGGGTATGACTCAAAGATCCACTGCCGTATCAAAGCTTCCTAAGCTAAGCCCACACTTATGAACTACAAAATCTGTGGAGACCTTAATGCCTGAGGCTAGTTCCACTTGCCAACCATGATCTTGCTTCACCACATCCAGCTTACACTTAGAAACTATAGATGGTGAAATAAATGAATCTATAGCTCCTGAATCAAACAATACTACAAGAGATATACCTCTAATAGCACCTATGGTCTCAACCACTGTTCCTTGATGATATGCCTAACGCTGATCAACTACTGCAAAAACTCTATGAGCTCTACCTGCATCACCAATTGTAGGCTCTGAAACGGTAGGTCTAGGTCCTGAAAACTAAGGTGCTCACTGAGGAAACTGAGTTGCATAATGTCCAATCTAACCACATGAAAAACATTCAGTATTTCTGCCAGAACCTCTTCCAATAGGTGGTACATTTGATTGCTGATGATTGTTCCTGCTCACAAAAGATTGGCTACTCTGAGCTGGTTGATTGGATTGATTTTGTTTATTGCATTGAGCATTGTGGTTGTTCTTGGTGTTAGAACCCTTGCCACCACCTTGAGCTTGATAATTTCAGCCCTTCTGTTGTTTTGTCTACTGAGACTACTGTTGATACTGTTTCCCCTTAGAGAAAGAAAACTTCTTGTTACCACCTGAATTGTAGTTGCTTTTAGATCCTGATGCTGCTGGCGCTCCTACAAAACCACCTTGACTAAGGTTAACACTTTTCTTAACAAGGATAGCTCGATGTACTGCATCCTTGAGGGTTTTTCGCTCAAATACCTTAACTCCCCCAATAATACAGTTATTCAAACCCCTAATAAAATGTTGTGTCAATTGAGCTGAATTTTTGCTTAACCCTGAAAAAGATATGAGCTCATAAAACTTATGCTCATACTCGGTCACTGACAAAGTGTACTATCTGAGATTATGAAATTCATTAGCCCTTTGCTGTTTCCATTCCTCTGGTAGGAATTGTATATGAGAAATATGTTAGCAAGTAATACTAATCTATCAAGAAAACAAAGCATTAACTAGCATAAAAGACATAACATATATGAGAGACAAAGTGAAACCCTCAAATGAGAATATGAGCCATGGAATGGCTCTCCCAATGAGGATAGTCACTTGATTTAGGGATGAGTCTATTTGATAGGATTTGGGATGTATGCTCAAGCTTCAAACTAGCTTCAATGGAGATTTTTGGGATTTTTGGTGTGGATGCATGCAAAAGTATGGATTTGGCTTCAAAATGGCATTATAACTTTACTTGATGGATTGTGATTGAAAAGGCTTGGGAGGGGATCCAATTTATAGGCTAAGGGCTTGAGGGATGGAGGGATAAGATGGAAGGAAAGATGAAAGCTTAAGGAGGGCTAGGATGCACTCAAAAGGGAGCACATGGACTGTGCTTGTTTAGCACCAATCAGGGAGTGACACATGTCACAAGGTGAGTGGATGGAGGAAAGGGGAAGGATGAGTCAACAAAGGAGGCTCAAAGGATAATATCTTCATAAAGACCCTTCATTATGGCTTGTAAGAGCTTGTAAGAGTCTTTATGGCTTTTGTAAGAGCATTCATTGTTGGGTGGTTGGGATATTTTGGAGGGAGTTGAGATTTTTGACTTTCCTTGGCTTAAGAAAGTCTTAAGCTTGCTTAGGGAATGTGAAAAAATTAGGGGGTGGATTAGGATTAGGTTTAAGATTAGATCAGGGATGTTAGAGATTTGCAAGTGGATGGCATTCATGAGGGTGGGTGAGTTAGTGGCTAAGCTTGGTTAGTATGGGTGGATGGGGTGGATTAGGCTAAAAAGAGGGTTTAGGAATAAGTTAAGGGTTATTAGATTTGAGGGTTTTATTTATCAAATAGGTTTATTTAATAAATGGAGATTTTGAATTTAGATAGAAGAATAGGATTTAATTGATAACTAATAGGTTATTTTATTTATCAATTAGGACTATAGATGATTAATTAAATTAATCAGCTAGGGGATGGCAAATGATTAATCAAATAGGAATTTAATTAATGATGCCTTTAGAGATAACTAAATAGGATTACCAAAGCAATGTAATCAAATTTAGGTGTCTACATTTTGCCCCTCTTTGACATAGTGTTGAGACAACACTATTTCAAAGAGGTTTGAATGAAGACGACATGAGGAAGATGTTTTAGCAATGAGGTTGCCCCAGTCTCGGATAAGAAGAGGAGAGACTAGACTTAGATGATGCCCCCTCAAGAAGATAGCGAAGAGAGAAATGGGGCTCAACGGCTTCTTGAAAAGTACAAGAATTCAAGATGAGCAAGGAGATTCAGATTGGCCTAAGAGAAGGGGCTGAATTAGCTCAAACTCTCACTACGGGAGAATGATAAAGGGCTATCAGATGCACAAGAGGAAACAAGCTTAAGACTTTTAGGATTGGGGGGAGGATGAAGGAGCAGAGCGCTAAAAAAGGAATCTATGATGGAGAGATGGATGAGGGGATTAAAAAGCTGATGCAACAGAATTTCAAAGAGTCAGATTGGCAAAAGATGGGTTTCGAAGATCCCTAGGACTAGGATTGTGGATCTTGAAAGATGAGGCTTGGTGGATTGATTTGGATTGGTGGTTCCCTAAGACTAGGATTGTAGATCCCTAAAGCTAAAGGTGAGGAGTGATTCAAAGAGATACAGTTGCACAAGCTGGGGAAGGAGAGACAGATGTTGGAGATGGATGGGGGTTAATGGAGAGGAAGGGATTCCATTGAAGCTTTTTGAGCGGGGGGATACTTCAAAGAGAAGTACCACTATGTAGTTGAGCACTATATTTGCTATACGACTATTGGTTAATTGCCAAGGTTACCAAGAACATCAAGGCCTTTTCACCAACCGTCCAAAGGACTGACGAACTAACTCAAAACAAACACACAAGGATTGCCCCAGTATCACACATGAATCCTAGAGGAAGTAGCACGGAACCAACACTGGCTAACCCACAAGCAGAAAAGAAAAACAAACAAAAGACATGATCAAGACCTTACACTCTAATTGCCCCATTCGCAGCATACCATGATATGGAAGATCGTGGCAACCTTGAGGAGGGAATAAGGAGATTTCTTGGAAAAGATACTTCAAGACCCAAAAGGGAAGATCCCAAATCAAAAGAAAGTGAAAATCCAAAAGAGAACCATTTGCCAACAAGATGGGTAGGACGAGGTACTAATGGACCAAGATCAGACATGAGGAAAGCTATATCCTACAAGGACCTATCGGAGAGCACCTAAGCTAGTGGATTTGGATGAGTGATGCATCTGGCAAGATGAACTAAGAAAGATAGCACTTTGGTGATAGGAAATCTAGCTAAAGGATGCATTGGAATAGCTAACCAAGGGTTGTGCGATGTGTGCAAGATGCTGATCAAGGAGGAACTGACACAAAAGCTGGATAGATACAATGGTACTAAGCTAAAGAGGATGTACAAGCTGATGGACCAAGATATTTACAAGCTAAAGCTGATCGAGATATTTACAAGCAGGCAAAAGCTCAGGATGATAGGATAGCGGGATGGTTTGATGCTGTGCAAGATGCGAAAGCTAAGGATGGGGTGATAGAAGAAGATATGGATTTGGCAGGATGCATCCAATGATGATGAGAGATTTTGTGACCAAAGATAGCTAGAGGACCAGGATGAGATGGCGGGATAGGATAATAGTTAGCTAGGATTATGATGGATATAAAGAGATGACATTGGGTTTGCATGAGGATAGCCTAGAGCTAGATACCAATGATAAGGGAGGATGGACAAGGCAAGATCTCCAAGGAATATAGTGCCCCTAGTCAGAATATGACATGTGGAAGGAGGTTGTATGATGGATGTGATAGCATTGAAGGTAGGATGGAAAAAGCTAAAGGGGCTAGGGAGATGGATGATAGTTATGATGTTTGGCTGAAGCTGCAGGAGATAAGTGGATGGTGTGAGATGGAATCTGGAGGATGGAGGATAGGTGGATGGATTGGAAGATGGAGTTGGATGTCAAGAGATGACCAAAAGCATGAGGGTGATAGGCTAAGCTGGGGATGGCTGGATTACGCATGACACTTGTTTGCCAAGTTTTCATCATGGTACTTGTCCGAGGCACTTGAATTACCAAGTTTTCACCAGTGGACGCTTTATTTTTCTTTCTTTATTTTTTTGACTTTTTGACTTTGGACTTAGCTGGAATGATTTTTTCTTTCTTCAGCTATTTTTGGCTTTTTTGGGATTTTTCACTAGCTATTGGAATGTTCAATTTTGTTGCTAGCTGTTGGTACACCGAATGTGTGATTTATGCAATAGATTGGATTAGATGGGATTGATGGTAGGAGATGGAGGGATGAAAAGGTTGGAAAGGAGCATGAGATGGAGATGCTTGCAAGAGCAACATTGGCACATGTTGGGATGGGTGTGAAAAGAGCAGATGGGGGATAGATGGTAGATGTGGGCTTGATGGTGGATTTTTGGGAGCACGCTTGGGGATATAGGAACCCAGGATGGAGTTAGGAGATGGGGGACATAAAGTACTAGATGGGGGATTAGCAATGGTGGATGCCATTATGCATTGGGTTTCAACTTTTTTCTTTGGGATCCACATGGTTTTGGATTTTTCGTTTTATAGGCTTTTGCATTATTTTGTATTCTTTGATTGGATTTTTTCTTTTTGGAGTATGTCTTTTAGAATAGACATATGATTGCCTAGGATATGGATTTTTAGCTTTATGCATTTTGAAGTTGGCATTTACATTGCTGTGGTAAGCTTTGGGAAGATGGTTAGGAGAAGCTTTGTGAGATGGAGAGGATATGGAAGAGCGTGTAGGGGGATGATGATGGATGATGTGCCCTGATATGTGCCTTTGTTGATCTTGCATAGGAATGGAGGGAATAGGATTTGAATGATGGCTGATAGGAGGATGTAGGATGGTAGATTTTGTGACATAGGGACCCAAAATAGATTTAGCGGATGAAGGGGGGATATGGTAGGTTGTTTTAGGTTGCAAAGATGGTGGAGGGGGGATGACATAAGATTTCTTGAAGGAGTGATGGGAGGCTGGCACGGTGGGTTTGGAGATAGGCTTGGTTTGGGGGTGTGGTGTACCAACACCTTTAGATGATGAACCTTTGGATACATATCCAAGACCATAAAATCCTGTATTCTTTTGTGCAGTAATAGGCTTTATGATTCCTTGCTCTTGTGGTCCTAAACCTTGACCTTGATAATGCCATCGATTGAACATTTGGACTAGTTGAAGATACTTTTTGCTTGCAGAAAATGGTGGAAGTGCTATCTCAGATGTACTGTGACTAGGAGATAATGTTCTTAATTCTTCTGCTGAGAGGAGGCCACCATGGATGAATGTAAGTGAACCAAGAGGATAGATTATAGATGGTGGAATAGCTTGGATAGGTGGTAAGATGGAAGCATGGAGCGGATGAGATGGTAGGATAGGATCTTGATTTAGCTGATGGGATGAAAAGATATCCTGCAGCAGAGGAGGTATGGTTTGAAGTTTTGGAGATGGAGGGGATGGTGACTGCGCTATGGATCATAGACATGGTGCAAGGATATCTTCGTTTATGCTCTGGGATATGTCAACATGCTTTTGGGTAGGATCTTGATAGGATTGGATTGGGATGGATGGTGCAATAGGAGGTGAAGGGATGGATTCTTCAAAGGTAGTGGATGGATAGATGGGAGATTCAGTAGTGGATATGGGTGAGTAGAAGATGGATGCATAAGGATCATTATGGGAGATTTGGGAAATACTTGGAGGTGAGGTGGATAGGATTTGGAGGGATTTTATAGGTGGTGGGATTTTGATGCTTGTGGGAAGTGGAAGGATTTTAAGCAATTTGATGGATGGTATGGGGATGGTAGCTATGGGAGATGGAGGTGACATTATGGATGGGGAAGCTTCATTACTGACTACTTCACATGGTTGGATTGGATGACATGGCTTATCGACTGCTGGAGGCTATTTTTCTTGTATTTTCTCTGGGTGATTCCTTGGAGATTTGTTTGTCAAAGGTGGAGGTGGATTGACAGGAATAGCTAGTGTGATGGGGGTGAAAGATTGAAAGCTTGGTTGATTGGGTGATGGAGGAGAAGCTGGGATATTAGATGGCATGACTAGATAGTTTGGAATAACTCTGGGATTTTGGGGGATGGTTGGTGGAATGTTTCTAAGGCTCTCAAGATACCCTTCATAGTCAACCAGATTTTCATCATCATTGGAATAGGAGGTGGCAGGAGCAAGGACGATACAACCAAACACATCATGATAGGATTGGTACTTCATGCTTTGACAATGAGTTTGATGGGGATGGGGTCTTGCATATGGATGAATACGAAAGCTCATGGTCAGATTTGGATTAAGCTCAGATTTTGGATTGGTTGATGAAGGATTTCCTAGGGAGAGTCAAAGCTGTATGACAAACCTAAGGAGGATTGGATGGAGATTTTTGGCTTTCTGGTGGATGGAAGAGTTTAAGGGCATGCTGTCAAAAAGTGAAAGTTTTTCTTTCCTATGTGCAGGATTGGTGGAGATTGTGTCAACTTGAGGATAGACTAATGATCCTATGGGCATGACACAAGATTGACCACTTGTGGATCCCAACCTTTAGCTCAAGGTGATGAGGGATAACAAGTGACAAAGCTAGATTACCCTAGACAAAGCTCTGTCAAAGGGATAACCTTGGTGAGGTTGGTGGATTGGTCAGATTGATTGGATAGCAAATTCTAGCAGAGTGACAACAACTCTTTAAAGGCTTGGGTGAAATTTTGGATTGGGTTTCTAGTTGGTTGGGGGGGGGATGATTTGGATGGACTTTGGATTTGGGATTGTTCTAAGGCAGAGAACTAGATAGATTCGGTTGTAGCGGGGGAGCTTGGATGATTTTTTGATGAGGCAGTGACTACGCTAAGTATGCCTTGAGCTGGGAGATTTTTTCTTTCTTGAGATTTTGACCAAAGTTGGCAAACATATTCAAAAGCTATGAACAAACAAGCAGACAAAATTTTGGAGCAAGTACATCAAACACACCAACATCCTAGGAAGCTTTCTACAAGGATGAAATTTGGTTTAGCTAGGGAGTCCTCGATATACATATGGTACGTGAGGCCCACATCCATAGATGAAACCAAAAAGATGTCACACAGCTGAGAGGAGCGGTAACCCACTTCTCCTCTTTCACTTCTCAAGGGTATAAAGTTCCTTGAGGCTTAGCCCGAGTGACAAAATCTTGATTCCAAGAGAGGTGTCTTTGGATTCACCTCCTGATCTTTATACTTCATCGAAATGCTGGAGTTGAGGTCATCCCAAGGGGTGATGAAATCCCCAAGCAAGCCTCCTAAAAAAAAGAAAACAAGGTTTTGGATCCTAATCTTATGCACCCAAGATGGCCTCGAAAGACGACAAGGGGAGTGAAGACTTGGATGACCTTGGGCTAAAAAGCAGAGTTCTTTTCCAATTGATGTTTTAAATTTTGTAAGCTATTATTGAAGACACTCGTGATTATGGCATACAATGTTCATTCCAACTTGACAACATCGTCAACATAATGAAAATTGAGAATTCGTAAACGTAAGAAATGCGAGCGTCATTGAGATACATCAAAACCATGCAATGTTCATTGATTGTTAGGCATTCAAGATTGTGTTAGAGTGTTTTAAGCCCAAATTGGAAGTGTGAGATATTGCAATGGTTAATTGATCCTTGGCATTCAAGATTGGATTTGTTGTTTTAAGCATGCATTCCAAGAAAGATTGAATTTAAACCATTGCATTCAAGATTGTGTTTGAGCAACATTCATTCAATGAAAGATGTGTTTAAACATGCAAGTTCATTCTAAAAAAAACTTGCAAAAAACATGATTAGGTTAGTAGGATGCTCCAACCTACAATAAGACAAAAAAAGAAAATTGATTAGTCACCCAAAATCTTCCAAAAGGAAAGTTTAACTATGGGAAATTTTTTTAAAACTTTTTTTGCTATTTTTCCTAGGCGTGAAAATGCTTAAAATGGTTTAAATCCTATGGAACCACTAAAAGTCAAATTTTGATTTATACTCTTTTTTTTTAAAACTAAAAAGTGTAGAAATAAAGATTTTAAAACAGAAATGCAACATAAATAGGCGGAGACGACAGTCTATCAAGCAGAGACGCCAAACTACGGAGACAGTGAAATGCGGAGACACTAGTATTCGAAAATGACAGAGTGGAGATGATAGGTCAGATTTGTGGCGCAAAAAATAGGTGACAAGTAGAGATGCCGATTTGTGCAGACGCAGATTTTTGCAGATGATGATTTGGGTTGGCAGTGGCGGAGACGACAGAACAGGTTGTGGAGACGATAGAGTTGCTGGTGGAGATGCAGATCTGCAAAGACGACAGTTGAGGATGCATAGACGACAGTCTAGTGGCAGCGCTGACAATAGAAAACCAGGTGGAGATGCCAAACTACGAAGACGTTGATTTGATTGCATAGATGACAAAGTAGCCGGCAAAGATGACAGTTTGCAGGCGCAGACACCAAACGGTGGAGACGACACTGCGCGAAAAAAATTGAAAAATGCAAATTTTTTTTAGAATTAAATTTTTTTTTTTTTGCTATTTTCGGATTTTTAGATGGTATTTCTTCTTCCTAAGTGCATTCTTTAACCTGCAAAAATAAGCAAAACACCCTACAACACACTCAAACAAAAATAAATATTAGATGGTTAGAAAAAACAACATATAGATGAAAATGGATGATTAAATGACCCATAGTGGGGTCCCACCGGGCGTGCCAAAATTTTAATGAGAAATATGTTAGCAAGTAATACTAATCTATCAAGAAAACAAAGCATTAACTAGCATAAAAGACACAACATATATGAGAGACAAAGTGAAACCCTCAAATGAGAATATGAGCCATGGAATGGCTCTCCCAATGAGGATAGTCACTTGATTTAGGGATGAGTCTATTTGATAGGATTTGGGATGTATGCTCAAGCTTCAAACTAGCTTCAATGGAGATTTTTGAGATTTTTGGTGTGGATGCATGCAAAAGTATGGATTTGGCTTCAAAATGGCATTATAACTTTACTTGATGGATTGTGATTGAAAAGGCTTGGGAGGGGATCCAATTTATAGGCTAAGGGCTTGAGGGATGGAGGGATAAGATGGAAGGAAAGATGAAAACTTAAGGAGGGCTAGGATGCACTCAAAAGGGAGCACATGGACTGTGCTTGTTTAGCACCAATCAGGGAGTGACACATGTCACAAGGTGAGTGGATGGAGGAAAGGGGAAGGATGAGTCAACAAAGGAGGCTCAAAGGATAATATCTTCATAAAGACCCTTCATTATGGCTTGTAAGAGCTTGTAAGATTCTTTATGGCTTTTGTAAGAGCATTCATTGTTGGGTGGTTGGGATATTTTGGAGGGAGTTGAGATTGTTGAGTTTCCTTGGCTTAAGAAAGTCTTAAGCTTGCTTAGAGAATGTGACAACATTAGGGGGTGGATTAGGCTTGGGTTTAGGATTAGATTAGGGATGTTAGAGATTTGCAAGTGGATGGCATTCATGAGGGTGGGTTAGTTAGTGGCTAAGCTTGGTTAGTATGGGTGGATGGGGTGGATTAGGCTAAAAAGAGGGTTTAGGAATAAGTTAAGGGTTATTAGATTTGAGGGTTTTATTTATCAAATAGGTTTATTTAATAAATGGGGATTTTGAATTTAGATAGAAGAATAGGATTTAATTGATAACTAATAGGTTATTTGATTTATCAATTAGGACTATAGATGATTAATTAAATTAATCAGCTAGGGGATGGCAAAGGATTAATCAAATAGGAATTTAATTAATGATGCCTTTAGAGATAACTAAATAGGATTGCCAAAGCAATGTAATCAAATTTAGGTGTCTACAGGAATCATTAATAGAAACTCTCTAGGAATAACTCCCATGCAACATTGCTCATATCGATACCCAACCTCTTCTCCTCTATCACCCACCAAGTGGCCCCAAAATTCTCTAGATTAGTGATCGCAAATCTTGCCTTAACATTGCTGTCGAACTCTTGCATGGAAAAAATCCTATCCAGAGAAATAAGCCACTGCTCGGCCACATAACTAGAACCTTTCCCATTGAAAGGATTAACCCTGGATCTTGAAAGATCCTTCATCTAAGTAGACACAATGGACCTCTGACGATCCTTTCGAGGACTTCTAGATATGGGTCTATGCTCTTGTTCTGTCTGGTGCACTTTGGGCTATTCTTGAATAGGAGGTAGACATTCTAGAATAGTCTGCATCATCTGCCTCAAACCAACCTCTTCAGACTCAGCTTGGTCCTCTCTACGACTCTCTTCCTACTGCCTACTAGAGTGCTCTTCCTTGCTCTCTACATGAGCCGATCCCTCATGGGCAGACTCATGGACACTGATAGCTCTACCACATCCACAGCCTCTACCACAGCCTCTACCATGGCCTCTAATAGAAGACCTAGTCCCAAATACCATCCTACAACAGTACAAGGTACTAAGTTCAGTTCTATGTTTAGGTTTAAGTTAAAATTTCCAGTTTTGAAACTAAGTGTTGAAGTATGAAAAATATTCAAGTAACAATTCAAGTTTTGCTTCAGTTCACCTTGTTCAATTTTGAAAAAATACACTTAATAGTTCAGAGTTCTAGTTGTTCCAAAATACCCAGAGCTCCCAATGTAGAAACTCAGGCTCTGATACCAAATTTAATGCCCCGCCAAGGGATCCAAAGAATTAACCTAGAATTTCACTAAGTTTAGTAGCATTTTTTTTTCCATGAAAATAAACACCACGTATAACCTATGCACAATAACGAAAGCAATAGTAATGTCCATCTAAAAGTAAACATAACAAACATAATAGATTACATTCTTAAAGATCCCTTAACATTGGATTACATCTACAAACATCTAACATACATGAATCCATCTAGTACAACATCCACGTGAAATAATAATGATAAGTCCAATGTTTATGTATTACATTTCAAATACTCAATCATTTACTGTACATGTCATAGGGTATGACAAGCTCAAAAGAATATACATACATAGAATAAGGTACATCTTCCTATTCTAATCCATGATACATCAAAGTAAAGATAATCACATGATATACATGATACATCATCATAGAAGACATATACATCCATCATAAAGATCAAACATAATAAAATAAGTGCATGGTTCCTCCCAACTGTTAATAGCATCATTAGACCATCATGGATCCTAGCCATCCCCCTGTGCATAAAATTCCAAATCACCGAAGAGATCATCGGTATCAAAATAGTAGGAATGTCACTCCTAACATATACAACATCATATGTAGAAAGTAGTCTTAACATGAAAATAAAGGCATAAGATAACATCATCTAACATATGCTAAACATCAATGAAAAAGGATACATATCCACCATCATGAAGGATGTAACAGCCACGATGTCTCAATGAATCTCAAAATGATAAGAGTGGAAAAACACTACCACCTGACTGCGTGGTACCTAAGTGGTCCACTCCCATCGTGCTGAGGAGATAATCTCAAGTCCAAAATAGGCTATCCATAACACATACACAAATCTCCATAAGTCCAAGAATCCTAAAAGTATACTAACTCAAAGGTTCCAAACACAAAATCCGACATCTAATCCGAGAGGCACACAATGACATGTAGGAACCTACTATGCAAGCGGAAAAGTGTCATCACAATTATCATGTACAAGTTACCTTGGCAGTTAGCTAAACTCTACGGGTCCATACTAATTTCATGTGGCCACTAGTATCCTCTCATACTGACGAGGCATACTATGAAATGCAAGGTCGCAACCATGCGTCTCACTACTCCCATCCTAGCTTTTACAAGCACTCAAGGCATGGGCAAGAACAAAACTCTTATCTTTTTAGGTTCATTAAGTTAGTATTAGGTGTGAATGTTATCACTTATTAATCCAACTTACAATGAGTTACCCTGGCAACCTCTTAGGGCCCCAGCCCCCATTGCAAGCCACTTCCCATCACTACATGCAGATATCCTACCCTAATGCTCATGAAATCATAAATCTCAAATCACAAAAGATAATCCATAATAAAATCATCAAATATGCATAAAAGTATCAAATCTCCATGAGCTAACATCCATAGAAAATCATGAACACAATAGCTCTCTATTGGCAACTGAAGTATCACTAATAATTGAAGTATCCAATGGTTCTCAATAACCAAAATATATCTCAATCAAACTAATCAAAGACTCCAAAAATGGTTGAGTCAAACATGTCACATCATGTAATCTTCAAGAATAAATCCACATCACAATCCCATCATGGTGACTAGAAAATAACCAAGGATAACTGATTGATGACCAAAAATAATGGTTAAGTCAAGTGTCTCATACATAAGAATCTCAACTATAACAATCAAAAATCACATCCAATACATAGAGCATTCCATCACATAACCATGGTTGGGTTAATAAAGATCGAGATTAAAACATCATCATGACATCACAATCGCATAACTCCTAAGCCTCTAGTAGACGTCCTATAACTGGTCAACACTAGTCAACCCAAAACCCGAAACAATAGCATAAAGAATACACAATGTAAACACATGTTTTGGTTTTGCTAAATTTACAATTTGAATTTAAATGCAAAAGTCTCGGTTTACGTTTCCAAGTTTAGACAAAGAATTTGAAGGAACATTTATACATTTAGAATGAATACAAATCCATTCTTTAATTATAATTTTAATCCAAACGTCCCCCACCAAATCAATATTTAATATACTTAATAAAACAATTAATTTAAATCACGAGCCTTTGATATAAATTAATTATCAATTTACAATTATAAAACAAATAATCATATTTACATATTATATACATACTAAGGGCATTCCAAGGCACATTTAACATCGCTTTGCATCATGATATCAGCAAATCGAGGGAATTCAAAATCTTTGATCTTCTGGGTGCAGAAAAAATTGCAATACTAGAGTGCTCTAGATTCCAAAGAATTTTGGAAAACAAGAACATTTCAATAAAATGCAAATTTGGAACCTAGACAACATTTTCATCATTCATGTTGATCAATATGACATTGAACAACACACGATTCTTAGATTTCTATTGGCAGTAAGTACTTTCCAGTTTTTGGTTCAAATGACTTCATACAATCCAAAAACTATGGGGTAGTTCAAAATGCTTATATGCCAACCTAATATTGGAAAACCAACATTCTCTATCCTTCCCATGATTTTTAAGAAGTCTCAAAACCTTTGAGTGTTTTCCACTCTGTTCATTATCTTCATGAGTACATGATGTCTTCCTCTCATTAATTGTAGTCTACTCCTGCCATTTCATAAATAAGAGCTCCACTTATCTTCATTATCTTTAGACCTACATGATGTCTTCAACTCACTACTACAACATGTGAGTACCTAAGTCAAGTTATGCAAATCTAGTAACTACTACTTAAGGAAACTTTTATAGTTTATACTCATAGGATGATTTAAATATCAAAAGAAGTAGGTATGTGGTTAACAAGTTTCCAATCACTTCTTGGCTATCCAATGAGAAAGAAACATGCTTTAAAATATACAACCTCACAGCTATGATTTTAATAACCCTTTCATGAGGCTTCCATAGACCTATACACTTAGTAGAAGTGTGCAAAAAAAAAAAGAGGTAGCATGAAACAAAAAATAGATTGTGCACAAACATAATGAAATGTCTTCTGCCTTAGGAATTCAAATTCAATTGTTGAATGAAACTAAAAACTTTGTGCACATGTTATAGAAAAACTTGAATGGTGCAAAGGCTTGTGCAACAGATAGAGGTCTATACAGAGAATTGAGCAATGATAAAAAACCATTCACCCTATGTAATAGTGCTAACAAATTGTATAGATCATGCAGAAGCTTTATTAGTAACACACAAACTAAATTATTTGCCTAAGCTAACACAAGGCACACAAAAAATTCTAATTGAAAGCAGAACAGAAGGGCAATAGATACAAGCCTTGAATTTGTTTGATGCGTATCTATTGAAATTTTTTCTAGAAATTTGCTAAAAGATAGATTAAGCCATACACAAAGGAGAAGCCTTGCCTTGCTCTATTTATCCATTTCTAATTGAAAGTAGAACAGAAGTGCAATAGATACAAGCCTTGAATTTGTTTGATGTGTATCTATTGAAAAATGTTCTAGAAATTTGCTAAAAGATCAATCAAGCCATACACAAAGGAGAAGCCTTGCCTTGCTCTATTTCTTCACAAGATGCCCTTGGAACTAGATACATCTAATTTGGTCTCATGAAAGTAGAGACTTATTCTGAGCTACATCATGTAACATGCACATGGATATAATACTTGATATGTTAAAAAATGCAAAGGATAAACTTTGTTGAGGTAAAATATATCAAATTGGAGATTAAATCCCAAGATAAAAAGGAATTCTAGAACTTTTTATTTTGGGTTCATGAAGCTTAGAGCTCAAATGAAACCTTGTGGCTTTTACACTAATCTAGATTAATACAAAGATTAAATGGATATTCACATAGGTCTCCCACCCTAGCTCATAATATCTTGCAAGAGGAAACATGTCCATTAATAGCAAGCAAAATGGAGCACACCAAATTTCATGACTATTCCAATCTCCAAAAATATATATGCCTACCAATTTACATTGGTTTTATGGTCACAATTTGCAACTTATAGCCGATGAACCCTCTAAGCATGTGTCAAAATGACCCCTTGAACCTACCTAACACAAAGAGCTTCTGTATGTGAAGGGAATACCTTAGTTGGGAGGGGGGTTTTCTACAAGCACAAAGGTTGCATCTAACCTTCAATGCAAGCAATAACTATCCAGATGCCTATATAATCTTTGATGGCCTCCTTGTCAATTAAGCAACTAAGGAAAACCATTTCATGAAGATCCACTTCACTGATGAACAATAATCCAAATATCTAACATGTCAGGAAAAATATGGAATTGAAATGAGAAATGGATATCTTGGTGGCCAATTGAAAGTAAGGTGAGTGAGAAATCATATACTTCAGGGTAAAGTTTTGGTTGTCTCTTGAATTATTGAAATATGGTCAACTTCTAATCCATAAACATTGAAACTTGTTTTGGCTGTTTACATTTGAATTTGCTAGTTAAAGTTGAAACTCATTCTATCATCATCATCAATATATTGTGCTACTGTAGAAGCAAATTGAGATGTGTCTGGGAGTAATGATATTAAAATACATGTTGGTTTATGGAGATGCCAACATGTAGCACACGTCCCTTATGTTGGTGTTATTGGTCATATTTGAACTTGTACCTAACTATTTGGGTGTATGCCAGCTTTGAAATTTTAATAGTTTGAAATTAAAAGCACTTTTCTCACACATAGCAGTTGGATGTTTACATCTTGTGGAGCTTAGGTAAGAAAAAAATATAGGAACTGATTGTACGCATTTGAGATCTCATGTTGCAAATATAAGTCGAATGGCCTCTTCCAATAAGGAGAGCATTATGTGGCATTTCCCTATCTCTAGGGCTTATCCTATTAATTAGTACATTTCCATTACAATTTGGAGTATTTCTATCATCCTTAGCTAGTTCTGTGACATCTAATGTCAAAGTTCTGATTTGAGCAAATTAGAACATTTTTTTTGTTGATTTTTTCCCAAATAGCTCATATTGTTGAAGAAGGATATGCACCCAGATAGGCCTTTAGTCAAAGAGATCTTAGATTCATTTCGAAGATAATTTCACAAGCTTCTTAAAAGGTGGTTATGGTAAATATTTGCAGCAGCACAAAGGAAGTAATGGTCATCTAAAGTTGGCCTTGTGATCCTATTCTTCATGTACTATTTGTACAAAAAATTAATGCAAATTATATATATGTTTCCTCTGGCATCTACATCCAAAAAAAAATCCCTACTTCTAGAATACACATCTGAATCGATAACTTAGCAATAAAGGATGAAGTTGAGTTTGTTTCCCAAACCACAATGGTGGAATGGATACCCCTTCTATCCTTCACTCACAAAATCCCTCCAATGATCCATGCTTGCCAAGTGTGAAGGTATAAAATACAATAAGGGATGAAGTTGAGTTGTGCTCCACATCACAATGGTGGAATGGATACAATAAGAGATTCTATTGAGTTTGTGTCCCACATCACAATGGTAGAATGGATAGCCTTCCTAAGTAGATTGTGTTACATTCCATTTTTCCATTATTTCTCATACTAATATTTTATTATGCTCTTTTTTGGGGATTCAAGAACATGAATGTTGAATGATTAAGATGTTGGTTAATCATTATATTAGGAGGATAAATTATGTTAAATGATAAATTTATACCTTTGAGGATCTTGTTAATAACAAGCATTATATTTTACAAAAAATGTGTTGATATATGTATACATGTTATGTTATTCGACTACCATATACTTGGTTAATGCAGTGGATGCAGGAGAAGTGCTTTCCCTAAGTGAGAGAGAGAGAGAGAAATAGAGTATCTTTGCGAAAAGGGAAGTGAATCCTACAAAAAATCCATGATCATCAAGAATATGAAATCACACATACTCACACACTAGCAATTGTTTTCTATGGAACTAATATGGTTAACTTTTAATTTGCAAATTGTAAGTTCTTTTTTGACTTCTTATCAAGGTTTGAACTACTCTCCAAACTCTTGCAATAGCATAGAATAAAATTTTGACTATGTGATTTTCTTTGGTACTAAGCGATCCTCCCTGTGCTACATCTATATCTTCTTAAGAAAAAATAATGTGTGGTTATAACATTTTTTAAGTCTGAAAGGATGCTTTTATGTTTATAAATCCGAGAAACAAAATCATGCATACTTGTTTATGCATATATATTTGTCTTCAAGATTTGAGTAATATATAAATAATGGAAAATCAAATACAACTAACAATCCATTATCTAACATAAACAAAATCAGCCCTTTCAGAGTGAAACAAAGATATCTATAAAAGAATAGAAAATCACCAATTTTAGATCGCCTTTATGTGCTCCAATATGAAGAGGAGTCCAAAGCCTGTCATATATTTCATGGGGGTTGGGCATAGATAGCTTGCAAGTCAACCCTCAAAATGAAAGCTGCCTTTCTTGAGGCATAATACACCCAACTCAAATTCAATTCAGCAAAGTGTTTAATTAGATCTCTCATCTTATCGTTTGGAAATGGAAGAGATCTATTAAAACCCCTACAATTCTTATTTGTAACTTTTCATTTTTTCCTAATTTAAAATATGAAGGAATGTTTCTAGCGATACACACACCACTACCTCAAAAGCAAGCAAAAGGGAGAAGTTGGGGAGCACAAGCGAAAAATGTAGAAGAAAACAATGCGAATCAAATGCCAAATTAAGAAAACCCTCACACCATGTTCATGCTCCAACTCCGCCTCCTTCACGTGTGCTCCGTGAAATAATCAAATTGAAAATGATTTTTCATTTCAAAGTTAAGCCCGTGTTGGTCAAAATTTCAACCAACACAGGCTTAGATTTTAAAAAAATGAAAATTTTCCTTTAGAATCTGACCAATCTAAACCTTTTTTATTGATGATCAAAATGTTTGGTTCAAAAATGAGGTTAAATGTAGTAGTGATAGTGGGTCGATCTATCTTCCACAACTCCTAATAGGGTTGGAATCTCCAAATAAGGGTTCAGAGTCTCCTAACAAGGACTGATATATACTGAATGCATTTCATAGAACCCTAATAGGGGCTATCCTCTTACAAGGAACTTCTATATTAGTACATTAGTTTGGGTATCATCCCCACTATGGTTTTCAATCTGATCAAGGGTTTCCCTACTTTCCCTCTCAATTATCTTGGTGGACAATATATTTCTAACAATTGGTATTAGAGATTTAGGTCCTTGAAGGAAAATCTTAACAACTTGAGGATATCTAAGGAAAACTATAGAAATGAAAGTCCAAAATCGGATGGGATCAACTATGATAGTTGGAAACCAAAGATGAAAATATTTTCTATGCATGGGTCCAGGGTATTGGCTAATCACAAAGAAAGGAAAGACAATAGTCAAAGAAGAAGACTTTGAGAAATGCACTAAAAAGGAAAGAGAGGCATTCATGTTTGACTTAAGAGAAAGAGAAGCAATTTTGATACCTCTTCTAGAGAATGATTACAATCAGGTAAAATCTTTGATTATAGCTCATATAGTTTGGGAAACCTTAAAATCTATCTATGAAGGTTATACGCATGTGAAATGGATTAGATTGTAGAATTGGATATGCTTGTTTCAAAAATATAAACTAATGGGAGATTAATCTATTAGATCATACATTGATATAGTATCATAAATTGTTGTAGGTATTAAAGCCTGTGGAGGTACTAAAGATGAAGATGAGATCATATGGAAGATCTTGAAGACTTTGACACCATAGTTCAAGTAGATAGAAATGATGATTGAACAAGTGATACTTTGCAGAAAAAAGTTCTTCAAAGAAACATTACTTGGAAGATTGGAATAAGTAGAAGTAATTTTGAAACAAAGTGGAGATCTACCTAATATTGAGACAAAATTCAACACATTAAGCATGAGGTTGAGGCTACCCAAAAGTATAAGCACTAGTGGAAACTTCACAAGCAATAGTAGAAGTAAATTAGAAGGAGATTAGAAGATTGAGAAAGGTATTGCACCACTCATGAAAAGAGAACCTGACAATGAGAGAATCTTTAAATGTTAGAATTTTAAATAATATTATTATTTTGCTTCTAAATATCCTAAGAGAGTTAAAAAGTTCAGAAGAAATTTTCAGTCTAGAAAGATTATAAATTGTTTGTATGCAAATGATGATGAATATGAATCTATTGAAAAGAGTGAGAGTGATGATGAACTAGGATTTGTTTCTATGAAGGAAGAAATTCCTACAAAAGAAGCTATGGCTTTAGTGTCACAAGTTGAAAGGAAAGTAGATTGGATTATAGACAGTGGTTGTTCACATCATATGACTAGTGATATGAACAAGTTTGTTAAGTTTAAAAACTATGATGGGGAATAGTAAGAATTGGAAAAAAAATATAGCTTTCCAAATTAAGGGAATGGTATCTATTACTCTTGATGGTAAAACTAACACTGATGATGTTTTCTTTGTTGATGGTTTGAAACATAATCTTTGAGTGTTGGACAACTAGTCGATAGAGTGTTGGAAGCATGAATGCTAATGACATTACTATGGGGGAGTATTTCATATATGTTACTATGGTTATATGTTACATTCATGACTAAGTTTGTAATTGATGTCAACATAGCAATTTTCTATGGCATCCGATAGAAGAACAATAGAAAGATCAAGTTGGTATAGATTACTAGTTGAGTATTATAACTATCCAAGGTTATGAAAGATATTTCTTAGTACCTAGTATATGTAGTTAATGTTAGAAGAAGAAAGGATAAGTCTAGAAGAAGTTATGTAGGTTTTGGTGATGTTTGTTCTAAGATAGAGTTTACAGAGGCATGTGCTGGTAAACTTGTTATATC
The DNA here is from genome assembly GCA_028749045.1 of Cupressus sempervirens. Classification (NCBI taxonomy): domain Eukaryota; kingdom Viridiplantae; phylum Streptophyta; class Pinopsida; order Cupressales; family Cupressaceae; genus Cupressus; species Cupressus sempervirens. The sequence goes on from CM053788.1 coordinate 522,814,865, forward strand.
TCTTATCAGAGTTGATATTTTGAGAATCAAGGTTTAGAACATGAAGAAGACATGTTTATGATGACATGGCTAACTTCTCTCATCATGATATTTCATGTATGGAAAGTTATTCAAGTTTCAAGTCAATAAATTTATGTTATCACTAAGTGTAACATGTTCTTAATGTGGTCCTATAATAATTAATTGAGAGGGTCTAACAACTAACTCAAAGAATTGTTTTGAGGACTTGGTATAAAAGAAGGATAGTTTCCTTTATCATGAGGTGTGAGACATGACATGAATTATATTGATGAAAAGATATTATAAGCAGAGAAAGAGAGTAGAATGTGAAGTTGAGCAGAGTAGTGCAAAAGTGAAGGAAAATTCATTGCCAAGGTTTTGCTGAGTGATCTGAGGTTTGATATTTTGATTAGAGGTTCATGACCTAGTCTACAAGGTTTTACAGTGATTGGTTTGATTGATAGAACAAAGGAAAGAAGAACATAATAGTAAACTACATGTTTGAGTAGTGAGCTCTTCTTGTAGTTGAAATTACATGTTTTGAAGTGGGCTCATCTTGCATGCATTGTACTACAACTCCTAATAGGGTTGGAATCTCCTAACAGAGATTCAAAGTCTCGTAATAGGGACTTTATGCACTAAATATTGGGACTTTATCTACTAAATATTGTAATAGATCCCTAACAAGTTTTTTTCCCTCTGGTCAAGGGTTTTGATAGTTAACATATCTAGTGTAATTTTCTATGTGCATCTTATTATATTTTTTGTTTACTTTGGTTGAATGGTTAATTTTGTTTAAAAAATATGAATGCTTTAATTGTTAGATAATTGATTCTTCCCCCCAAACACCCCCCCCCCCCCCCCCCCCCCCCTCCCCCCCCCCCAACCCTCCAACACACACACACACACACACACACACACCCTCCCTCAGTTATCTTGGTGGAATATTATTTCTAAATATTGGTATTAGAGAATCAAGTTCTTGAAGATAAAGCTTAATAGCTTTGGGAGATCAATGACGAGTTATTTTAGAAAAGATAGTCCTAAGTTAGATAATGGAAATTTTGACACAGAAGATAGAAATTCTTGGTGAAGAATACATGAAGATCAAGGAAGGTATTGATATGGTTATGAAAAGAGAAAAAGAAGGTATGGAAATTTTTTCTTTTTGGACATGTAATGAGTTTGGTCATTATGCATATACATGCCCTAAGAGAGGAAGAAAATATAGAAAGAGTTTTCTTTCTATTGAAGATGAAGAATTTAAAAAAAATATGAAGAGATTCTTGAATAATTATGATGATAAGAGTGAATTGAAATTAGAAGAGATCACTTTGGTAACTATTGTTAATCCAAAGGATAACCATAAAAATGTGGAAGTTATAATTAACAATGACTTGTAGAATGAGAATCAAATTGAAAAACTAAGATTCAATCCTAGAGTAGAAGAAAGAGTAGAGTTGAAGACTCTTGAACACAATGGCATTGTAGAGAGAAGGAATAAGTCAAGTACAGAAGCTACAAGATGTATGTTAGCTAAGAATGAGGTATCCAAGACATTTTGGAGAGAATCTATGGATATAACAGTCTACACCATGAACATAGTGCAAGTGAAGAAAGACACAAACACGAACCCTTATGAACTATGGTTTGGGCACTCACCTAAAATCAAGTATTTTAAAATTTTTGGGAGTAAGTGTTATATCAAAAGAGATGATGATATTGGTAAGTTCAATGCTAGAAGTGGTGAAGGTATGTTTCTTGGTTATTCATTGAAAAGAAAGGTTTATAGATGTTATAATCAAAGAACTAAGACTATTATGGAAAGTGCAAATGTGAGAATTGATGAGAAATTCAGGATACAAGAGAGAATAGTTGATTACAATTTAGATGATGATGTTGTTACTAAGCCAAGGAATGATGAGATATTTCTTGAGACTAACAATGATTTGTAGAATGAAGGAGAGCCAAGGCAAGAACAAATCTTAGAACCTTTAGTAGAACCAAGAGTTGAGATCTCAACTCCTACTTTAGGAAAGGATATGATAAAGAATCACCCATCTAAGAAGATCATCAGAAGCAAAGACAAAGGTGTGATGAAAAGAAGAAGAGTAAATGAAGAACTATTCTTGATATATAATGTTGAGCCTAAGAATGTAGATGAAGCATGTAAAGGTGATTATTGGAAACAACCTATGAACAAGGAATTGGATCAGATAGTAAAGAATGAGACATGGGAATTGGTCCCTAGACCAAAAGATAAGAATGTGATATGAACTAAATGGGTATTTAGAAACAAAATGAATGAACAAGGAAAAGTTGTAAGAAACAAAGAAAGACTAGTATGTAAAGGTTACTCGCAACAAGAAGGAATAGATTATGAGGAGACTTATGCTTTAGTGACTATAATAGAAGCAATAAGATTATTCTTAGCCTATGCAACATAGAAGAAATTCAAAGTATATTAGATGGATGTCAAGTCAACATTTCTAAATGAAAAACTTGAAGAAGAAGTGTATATTGAGCAACCTTAAGGATGTCTATTGACAGATGACAAGAACATAGTATGTAGATTGAGGAAAACATTGTATGGTTTGAAACAAGCACCTTGAACCTAGTATGCAAGGTTGGACAAACATTTGACAAAGCTTGGATATAGAAAAGGTATGACAGACAATAATCTACATTGCAAATAAATTGATGATGGTTTGATGATTTTGGTAATATTTGTTGATGTTATCATATTTGGAGGAAATGATGAAGAAAGAAAGAAGTTTATAGAAGAGATGAAGAAATAATTTTAAATGAGTATGATAGGAGAAATGAAATATTTTTTAGGATTGTAGATTGTATAGAATAAAGAAGTAATATTTATTTCTCATACTAAGTACTTGAAGGATTTGTTGAAAAGGTTTGGTTTGGAAGCATGCAAACCCATTGGAAAACCTATGGTAACTGGACATAAGTTATCTACTATTGGAAATGTTATGATAGGCTAAGTTACTAAGAGGGGAGGGGTGAATCAATAACTAATAAAACTTAATCCTTAATTAGTAATTAATCCTTCATGTGTATTCTAATATAATTGCATGCATGAGAAACTGAAAACATTAAAGCATTCGTACCAGTTTGACACACAATTCAGTGACCTAGAAACCTTCCAAATAGAAAGTAAAACTAGGGTGGTGATGATACCCACAATATTTAGTACTCTAGTATAAATCTAGCTTGTTAAGGCTCATAATAATAACTTTTGATGATTTTCCTTATTAGGAGCAATAAGGACTACTAGGTCCACCTTGCAAAAGGATTTACATACAATGAAGTATGCACTCAGTAAAGAGATTTACATAAGATTGTTAAGTCTACCTTCTAAAAGGATTTGACTGATCCACCTATTAGGATGAAATAGTAGCTGATCTCTAATCTACAACTTGGTTTGCTAAATAGATTCCTTTAAGTATAGTAATCACCTTGCTATGATACATAAACCTTTACTACTCCTTATACTATTGTAGCCTTTATAATTTTCTCTTCTGCTCTACTCTACTTCTTACATTACTTCATACCATCATATTGGATGTGATACAATATGTTACAAATATACCAAACCAATTTACAAATTACAAAGTTAGCCACAATACAAGTTTACAAGAAAACCACAAAGTTGGCCCAACTGTAGGAACTCAGGTTTTGAAGATTGGCTCGATGAGGTTCTAATACTCAACATCATCATGAAATTGGTAGACATAGAAGCTCCATCCATACTAATTACTTCAAAGTAGTCTTAAACTTGGTCTACACTAGTGAATTGACAAATACTATGAAACTTGGCATATAAATTGAATCGCTTGATTCACATTGCATAGCTTGGTCAATGCTATCACTATGAGCTTAGTATGAACTAAATTACTTGGTTAACATTGAGTATCTTGGGTAACACTAGACTCACATCACATCAACTATGAACTTGATAAGTACTACACAACTCGATTTGCATTAATAAACTTGACATACACTAAGATGCTCAGTTTATACTATTGATCAACACCTTGGTAGTAATTGCTTGGCACAAATTGAATACTATCCCTTGGACTCAGTAGCACCTGTAGAACTTGGTATATAATTACACTCTAAATAAGTGTATGTGACTAATAACAAACATGACTATAATTTCAACAATCTACAAAGGATAAAACACCTACTTTTGAGTAGAAAAAAGTGTAGATCTATGATTAGAGAATTCAAATTTCTAACTCACACAAGGCCAGATATAGAAAATGCTATTGGAATTGTTGCAAGATTCCAAGATGATCCTAGAGAAGCACATTATGCAGTAGTCAAAAGGATATTTAGATATCTAAAGGGAAAATCCAAGTTTGGATTGTGGTATGATAGATCTAATGAGTTTTCACTCTAAGTTCTCATATCGATGCTGATTGGGTAGGTAGTATGGATGACAGGAAAATCACCAGTGGCAAAGCTTTCTTTTTTGGAAGAAGATTGGTTTCTTGGTTAAGCAAGAAATAAGATTTTACATCACAAAGTAAAAAAAAAGCAAAGTATGTTGTAGAAATAAATAATTGCAATCGAGTCATTTGGATGAAGCAAATGCTAAAGGCTATAAGGATAGAATTCAATGAACCTATTGTCATACATTGTGACAACACAAGCATGGTAAATATGTCTAAGAATCTAGTGTTGCATTCTAAGACTAACCATATTTCTATTAGGTATCATATGTTGAGAGAGAAATTTGCAGAAAAGGAAATTAGATTGGAGTATGTAAGCACTAAAGAGCAGATTGCAAATATATTCACTAAGCCTCTTCCCAAAGAGACTTTTGAACATTTGTGAGGCATGCTTAGGGTTATGCCCCTTCTTAAATTAGAGTAGAAGATACAAGATTGCATTAGTCCAATGTGATAGAACACCATTATTGTTTGGATTGAATATTGATGCTTCCTATATGGGGGAGTATCTGTGATGGATAGAGTCATCTAGGACTCTTGTTGAATGTTGTTTTCAATAGTGTCCTTTGACACTTGAGCTAAGTAAGAATCAATTGTTGCAAATTTTGATGTAGAAAAGATGGTTGCTAAAAACTTTGACATTGATTTCAATGAGGGAGAAGTTTGGCATGAAAAATAGCATGGAAAAATAGTATGCATGATAGTTGGAGATGTTCAACATAAATACAACACAGAATGAAAATTTGATTAAAAGCACATTGAAGTATATCAATGTGGGAGAATGATTGATGAAGAGGATTTGAAAAGTAAGTTGAATAATCTTTTGTTGGTATTCTTGGAACTAGATATTTCTCATCTATGTTTCCATCAATGCTAAAGGGGGAGATATTCTTATGGGGGAGTATTGAAGATATCTTATTATGATGATATCTTACATTCATGATTTAGTTTGTCATTAATGTCAACATAGTAATTTTTTGTGGTATTTGATAGAAGAACAACAAAAAGATCAAGTTGGTATAGATGACTAATTGAGTATTATAACTATCTAAGGTTATGGGAGTACTTTTGAGTATCTGGTATATGTAGTTAATGTCAGAAGAAGAAAGGATAAGTCTAGAAGAAGTTATGTAAGTTTTAGTGATGTTTCTTTTGAGATAGAGTTTACAAAGGCATGTTCTAATAAACTTGTTATATCTCTTGGTAGAGTTGATATTCTAAGAATCAAGGTTGAGGACATGAAGAAGACATGTTGATGATGACATGGATAAATTCTCTCATCATGATATTGCATGTATGGAAAGTTATTCAAGTTGTAAGGTAGAAGATTTATGTTATCACTAAGTGTAACATGTTCTTAATGTGGTCCTATAATAATTAATTGAGAAGGTCTAATAGCCAACTCAAGGAATTCTTTTGAGGAAGAAATATAAAGGAAGGAAAATTTTATTTATTATGAGTTATGAGACATGACATGAATTATATAGATGAAAAGAAATTATAAGTAGAGAGAGAGCGAAATGTGAAGTTGAGCAGAGTAGTGCGAAAGTGAAGGAAACTTCATTGCTAAGGTTTTGATGAGTGATATGAGGTTTGATATTTGGATTAGAGGTTTTTGAGCTAGTCTACAAGGTCTAACAATGATTGGTTTAGTTAACAGAACAAAAAAAACAAGAACATAATAGTAAACTGCATGTTTGAGCAGTGGGCTCATCCTACATTTATTGTACTACAACTCCTAATAGAGTTGAAATCTCCTAATAGGGATTAAAAGTCTCCTAATAGGGACTCTATGTACTAAATGTTGTAATAGACCCCTAACAGGGTCCATCCTCTAACAAGGAATATTTATATTAGTACATCATCTTGTGGGCATCATTGCCACCAGGGTTTTCCCTTTGATCAAGGGTTTCCCTAGTTAACATATCTGGTGTAATTGTTTATGTGCATCTTATTATTATTTCTATTTATTTTGGTTGAATGGTTAAGTTTTTTTTAAGAAGATGAATTTTTTAATTATCAGATACCAAGTTATCTTAGTGGACTATTGTTTCTAACATAGAGCATATCAATTACAATTCATAGAGAAGACATGCACTATCAAAGACAAAGTTGGTAAGATGATTGGTATTGATACAAGATCTAGAGGTAATGTATTTCATTTAAATCCTACTGAGATGACATTCTTGGTTACACAAGTTGATAACAATTGGATTTGGCATAAATGATTTTTTCATATAAATTTTGACAATATTGTGAAAGAAAGTAGTACATTTACAGTAAGAGATTTTCCCAAAATTGTGAAGCCGACTAATATTGTATGCAAGGAATGTATGATGGCTCAAAAGAAAAACATTTATTTTCCAAGAAAGAAGTTCTTTAGTATAGAAAAGTTGGAGATTGTTCATATAGATCTGAATGGTCCTACAAATACAAGAGAATTCTATGGTGAAAGGTATTTTATGATTCTTCTTGATGACTTTACTAGGATGATGTGGGTAGCATTTCTTGAAGAAAAGTCTAAGGTATTTGAGAAGTTTAAAGTATTCAAGAATAGAGTTGAGAATGAATCAGGTTTGAAGATAAAATGTTTAAGATTTGATAGAGGTGGAGAAGTTACATCAAGTTTGTTTAACAATTTTTGTAAATCACATGGAATTAAGAGACAAATTACAACCCCTAAGACACCTGAGAAAATGGAATATTAGAAAGGATAAATAGATCAATATCTCAAATAGTAAGAGAAAAGATGCTTGACAATAATGTATCAAAGAAATCTTGGAGAGAGTTAGTAAATACACAGAATATATACCATGGACAAATGTAGATATATGAATAAGGCACCTTATGGGTTATGGTTTGGACATGCACTATTAGTTAAGTATTTCAAAAATTTTGGAAGTGAGTGTTATATAAGGAGAGATGATGATATTGGTAAGTTTGATGCAAGAAGTGATGAAGGTATGTTCCTTTCTTATTCATTGAAAAGAAAAGTTTATAGATGTTATAATCATAGGACTAAAGCTATCATTGAGAGTGCAAATGTTAAAGTAGATGAAAAATTTGGAATTCAAGAAAGGATACTTGATTATGATTCTAATGAAGAAAATGATTAGAGAACTAATCATAGAATTGGAAAAATTATGATTGAGATTAATAATGACTTGTAGAATGAGAATCAAATTGAAGAGCTGAGATCTTAGCCTAGAGTAGAAGAGAGAGGTTAGTTGACAACTCCTACCAGCAGTATATCAAAGAACAACCCTCTTGAATAGATCATTAGGAGCTAAAATAGAGTAGTTTAGATGAGAAATCAGATAAATGAAGAAGTGTGTGAATTATATTTGTTTTCTCAAGTTGAACCTAACAATGTAGAAGAAGTATGCAAAGATGAGCTTTGGATTCAAGCAATAAAGGAAGAACTAGATTAAATTGTGAAGAATGATACATGGAAATTAGTTCCTAGACATAAAGACAAGAATGTGATTAGAACCAAGTGGGTATTTTGAAACAAGATGAATGAGAAAGGAGAAGTAGTAAGAAACAAAGAAAGGCTAGTATGCAAAGGTTACTCATAGAAAGAAGGCATAGACTATGAAGAGACATTTTCCCCTATTGCTAGAATTGAAGCAGTAAGAATATTTTTTTGCTTATGTAGCTGACAAGAAATTTATAATATATTAGATGGATGTAAAATCAACATTTTTGAATGGAGAGTTAGAGGAGGAAGTCTACATTTTATAGCCTAAATTTTTTCCTTTTGATCGAGGAAAAGGATATGGTATGCAATTTGAAGAAGGCATTGTATGGATTGAAACAAGCACCTAGAACTTGGTATGCAAGATCAGACAAGTATTTGGCACAATTGGGCTTTATTAAAGTACTATAGATATTAATCTTTATTTGAAGGAAATAAAAGAAGGAATGTTGATCATTGTAATATTTTTTAATGACATAATCTTTGGAGGTGAAGATGAAGCAAGTCATAAATTTGTTGATGAAATGAAGAATGAATTTGCGATGAGCATGATTGGTGAAATGAAGTTTTTCTATAGATTGTGGAAAAAAATGAAGGTATCTTCATTTCTTAGACTAGTTATTTGAAATATTTGTTGAAAATATTTGGATTAAAAGGTTGTAAACCTGTTGGTACACCCATGATAACTAGTCACAAGTTATCTAGCAAATATGAGACACCTACAATGGAGTAGAAGGAGTACAAATCTATGATTTGTGGATTGCAGTATTTGACTCATACAAGGCTAGATATAGCAAATGCAGTTGGAATAGTCGCAAGTTTATAGGCAAATCCTAAAGAGTTAAACTATGTAGTAGTCAAAAGAATTTTTAGATATTTGAAGGAGACACCTAACTTTGGTCTATGGTATAATAGATCAAATGGCTTTACTTTATATGCATATATTGATATAGACTATGAAGGAAGTATGGATGATAGAAAAGTACTAGTTGTGGAGCATTTTTCCTTGGAGGAAGATTGGTTTCCTACTTAAGAAAGAAGCAAAGTTGTATCTCACAAAGAACAATATAAGTAGAGTATGTCACAACAAAAAATAATTATAATCAAGTTATTTGGATGAAACAAAAGTTGAAGGACATCAAGATTGAGTTACCAGAAGCTATTGTTATGTATTGTGACAACACAAGCATAGTGAGTATGTCTAAGAATCTAGTATTGCATTCTAAGACTAAGCATATATCTATTAAGTATCATATATTGAGAGAAAATGTTGTAGGGAAAGAAATAATATTGGAGTATGTCAACACAAAGGAGGAGATTGCAAATATTTTTAATAAGCCTTTACCTAATGACACATTTGATTATTTGTGTGGTATGCTTTGGGTTATGCCTCTGCCTACCTTTGAGTAGATGATGCAAAGAGTGCATTAGTCTAGTGGTATAGATAACTTTTGGACTAAATGTTGATGCTTCATGAATGAGGGAGTATCTATGGTTGGATAGAGTCAACAATGACTCTTGGTAATTGATTGAACAATGTCTATGGACACTTAAGCAGATTGGATAGATTGAAGTTACAGTTATGATACCTTTGTCATTGATTTCAATAGGGAGGATATGATTATGGAAAAAATCCTCTCAATATGGTGGTGCAGGAGCACCTTAGGATTTACTCCAACCCTAGTCTATATATATATATATATATTTTGAGTAGATCACAATCAAATAAATAGATTGGTAATTAGTAGTCCAAGTGAATTTTTGTTGGCCGTTGATTCAATGGGTTGAATCTACAGTGATGATTTGATTTTGGGTGACTTTTTGGTTGGGTGAGAGACTTTTTGTAGAATTCCCCAAAACAATGACACATGGCTAAGGGAAATTTAATTTAGGAAGTTTTTGGTTGAGCATGAGACTACCCATAGGGTGTTCTAGAAAGCTGACACATGTCTAACTATAGATCACATCATCACCACTAAAGTTAAAGGTTTATGTTACCAAAGTGGTAAAATGTATTTTTTGTGATGTCACGACCCTATTAAAGCTATTTGTGGTAGAAGGATTGATTATAAAGTTGTAAGAAACACTTATGTCATCAAGATAATACTTTTGACAATATGCTAGAGTGGGTAAACAACAAATGAATCATTGAAAAACTAATAATGGTTGCAAAATTTAGTTTTTCCTACTCTCTAGGGAATTTTGAGGAAGTGGATGGGCTAGAAAATTATATTAAAACCTAGTGGAATTTTTAATGCAAGGTTGGGATTTATAATCAATAAATGTGTGCAAGTGAATCAATGAATTACAATAAATTTTTTAATAGTTTCAGAGTTTCTTGATTGCATGTATGGACTAATGGATTGAAATATTTATTTTTTTGTTGGATCCTTATTGGTCATGTTATTACAACACTTTTTCATTTAGATTTCAAGTTTTTAGGTATTTATTTAAGTATTTTTTGAAGTTCATTTATAAATATTCTGTGTACTGGTCTATTTTTGACCATCTTTGCAAGAATGGATCCCTCATGAGTTTTTGTAGTGAGCTCTTCATAGGTTTAAGGAAAATGGGAGTGGATCTGGTTTACATAATGTACATAGTTTTTGGGGCCCTAGACAGTTGGTTAAGAAATTCAAATGTGATTCCCTAGACAAGCCATTGATATTTGGTTAGGCAATCACAGTATTGGAAAGAAGGTTTTTGGTTTTGAATGTGAAGGATACTTCAAACCCAAATTTTGTAGAAGGAGGAGGGGTGAATGTTGTGAATACAGGCTACAAGGTTTCATAACAAGTTTTCTTGAGGGAATGACCAAGAAAGACTTAGAAATGAAGTGGCAAGTTAGCCTATAAAGGCATTTGGTGAAGGAAGAAGCTAAAACTATTGGTGTAATTAGGTAGTTAGTAGTTAGAGGATAGGATAGAGATCCTTTAGAGATTAGGGAACTAAAAGAAACCCTAACAAGATAAGAGAAATTCTAAGTAAGTCCTTTAGAAAGTAAGGACTAAAGAAGCAAACTACCAAACATTACATCAAAGTGGTATTAGAGCAAGAAGATTTGGGTTTGTGGTTGTATGTTTTAGACTGAAGAATTAGTTGGAGAAATAATCATGGTGACCAATATATAGTTGGCCAAAGAGATTAGTGAAAAAAAAGAGAAGAACATGATTCTAGAGGAAGCTTTGGAAGTAATGAAGACCAAGTTGGAAGAAGTTACTAAGGCAATTAAGAATAAAGGGGAAGAAGGTGAAACCAACAATAGGGGTAAAGGAAAGGTTGATGAAGAAGACATTATCCCTAAAATTGACCCTTATATCAATGAAGAGCCATTCCTAAAAGCCATCAAAACCCTAGGGGAAAAACCTCTAGAAGGATTTCCTATATTTAGTTGAAAAATGGACCTTGAGTTGGTGATGAAATGGATTGAAGGGATGTATAGTTACTTAGAGTGTGAAGGTGTGAGTGAAGCATAGAAGGTCAAAGTAGCCAATTCTAGGCTAAGGGAATCAGCCTTAACATGGTGAAAGTACTATTAGCCAAAATGCCCACCCACCAAAAAATCAAATTCAAATGATAAGCTGCTAAATGATCACCTAGGGTTTCAAATTTTAGATATTTGAAAGGTTTTTGCAAAATAATTTAATTTTAGACATTTGAAAGGGTTTTGCAAAATAATTTAACTCTGACCATATCCTTTTATCCTAATTCTTGTAGCCCTTATTTTCATATTATGCCTTCAAGCTTTAAGTTGTGACCATGTGATCACCCCTTGGTCATACAGTCATGGCAAGTTAAGTGTTAACCAACATTTGGATTGTAAAGTAGCATATTCTTTTTTTTGTAGGTTTGTTGATGATTAGGCTCAAATCATGTTTAAGGTATAAATGAGGAAACTTCCTTATGATCACTCAGTCTTAGGGGTTACTGTTGGAGCCATGAGTTAATGGTGTGGATGTGCAACAAGCCAAAACATGTCATGTAGGACCTATTTCAGTGTGGTCACTAGGGTTAAAAGGATTTTTTAGATGATGTTGAGGTGGATGCTAAGTTGTCAAGTGGGCCAGGATATACCTTGCCTTCATCACTCAATCATATGAATTATTTGATTGACCTAAGTTAGATTTTAAAAGGTGCGATTTCTTTATATTATGCAGTCACCCCAAGTTAGAAATAACTTCAGGTCATAGTGGCAACAATGTGAGTGCAGTTAAGTTCTGACATTTGCAAGGTCATGGCAGTTAGTAAGAAAAGTCGAGGGAAAGCTATGTAGTGTTGATAATAGTTTATTCACTCAATAGTAGGAATTTTATGTTAGTCAAAGGGAAAGATGGTGAAGCCACGATCATATGAGATGGCCAAAGTAGGGAGACTTCACAAGGTGGAAAAACATAATAATATGACTAGTCCATATGGTGACCACTGGGGATTGACTCCAGTTGACTAATGATATGGATGACTTGGTGAATTGATAACAAAGGAAGTAGTTCTTGATGGAAAATCTGATCTTTTCAATCTCCTATAGCCACTTTCATCATTCCACATGTCTAATAAATGAAGAATGACACTCTATTGCTATCTGCTGGTCTATCTAATTAGTCAAAATGATAATGGCTACCATTTCTATCTTCTCAAGGGCTCTTTTTGGTGAATAAGTGATTTTCCTATGTCTAGATGTGTGCCATGATCAATCCTTTCCTAGATTTGTAGTGACTAATCTCTGCCATCTTGAATACAGTTGTTGAGTTTTTCCTTAGGCCAGAAGCTATCTAAGTTATGCTTGTACTATAAAAGTATATTTTTTAACCCTTCTCAAGGTTGATTCTTCTCTATTTTCCTTGGTATGTTTTGGAATGCACATTATAAATTCCCTTTTCCTTTGAAAAAATTCATGATATTCTTCCTTATCTCTTTTAGCCATTGATGTACTATGCAAGACCTATTTACCTTTCTTCAATGTATTGTAGTTGTCTATCATTTGCATAACTGTATCTCTTTTGGCCTATGAATGATATAAAGTGAATCTCTTCTTCCTTGTGTTGTTTTTCTAGTTGTCTGATCTACATGTGATTGATAAACTAAATCTATGTATCTTTTGATGTCATAATGGTTTAACTACACATGTATGGGTAGAGATAGGATTGGACACTCTATTTTGGTGCATCACCTCCATAGGATAGATTAGGTAAGTGTTCTATGCATGATTTCTTCCCTTTTCCTCTCCAAGTGTAGTTTAAGTGCATCTTGATAGGAAAGGAAGTTGTCCTTCTTTGGAGACTCAACCCCATAGTTCAAGTGCCACAATTTGGAGGTTGTTTCCACATTTCACAAGGTTTCCTTTAGGTAAAAACTTTAGGCAAGGGTGAAAGATTTGGTGACAACAAGTACCTCTAAAAAGAGAGAGAAAAAGTAGGAAAGAAGCCCATTGCAAATTGGAATGCTATGGTAACAAAAATGAAAGAGCAATACTCACCAGAGGACTATGAGGTTCAACTTCATAGGAAGAGCCAAAGTTTGAAGTAGAAAGACATGGACATAGAAACCTATGCTAAAGAGTTCCAAAAGTTGTACTTGAGACTAGGAGTGCAAGAAAAGGAAGGCATCAAGGTAGCTAGGTATCTAGGAGGTTTAAAATGGAGTATTCAAGAAGAGATTAATTTGTGGACTCCTACAATAGTTCATAAATTCTTCCAAATTCCTTTGAAAGTGGAAGAGAAGAACAAGAAGAAGACAATCTCAAACTTTAGATGAAGAGGTAAGGGCAAAGATGGAAGAGATTTTAGTGGGGATAGAGGCTTTAACACAAGTTGGAGAAGAAGGAGCATCAACCAAGGAAGAGTCTCTTATTTTTCCACCATGAAGTGTTATCATTGTCATCAAATAGAACATCTTGCCTATAGGTGTCATAAAAAATTCTCAACTTCATAAGGAACTACAAAAAGAGTCAATTATGTGCAGGAGAGGTCTAGTAGCCGCAACAAGCACTCTGAGGTACCCCTAGAGTCAGAGAAGGAGAGATTTTGATGACAAGAAAATTGATTAAAGAGCCAATGTAAAATAATGGGAAAGATATACAGAGTTATCATTGATTTAGGTTCCACTAATAACATAATTAGTGAGGAGGCAATCACCTAGTTGAAGTTATAGAGGATCCCTCACACAAATCCATATAAGGTAACATTGCTCAATTAGGGACAACATATACTAGTTGGAGAAAAAGCATGGGTGGAGTTCACTATTGGAAGATATAAGGATAGAGTACTATGTGACATTATTACCATGGATATATGCCACCTTCTACTTGGAAGGCCATGGCAATTTGACAATCAGGCTATACATGATAGGACTAAGAATTCATATTCATTCAAGAAGGATGGAGTAACTTTCAAGATCCAATCCTCTCTAGAAGAAGGATAGTTGAAGACCTCAGGACCAAGTGTGCTCATGGTTGGTGAGAAGGAGTTATTGTAAACACTAGAGGAAGGAGATGGAGTTGGTCTTGCACTAGTTCTAAAGCCTAAAAATGAAAATGTTTCCAAGAAGATAGAAATACCATATGAAGTGCAAGAGTTACTTGAGGAGTATAAAACCATTGTAAGTGATGGAAAACCTACCACCTTACCTCCAAAGAGACTTGTTAGCCACCAAATAGATTTCATTCCATGGGCTACCCTACCAAATAAAGTTTCCTATAAGATAACTCCTCAACAAAAAAACGAAATTGCCAAAAAAATCCAAGAGCTTCTTAAAAAAGGCCTAATTAGGAAGAGCATTAGCCCATCTATAGTCCCTATTGTTTTAGCACCCAAGAAGGAGGGAACTTGGAGGCTTTTTATGGATTCTAAAGCCATAAATAGGATCACTAGTAGGTATAGGTTTCCAATACCTAGAGTTGAAGATCTAATGGATTGTTTAGGGGAAGCCAAGTATTTCACCAAGATAGAATTGAAAAGTGATTATCATTAAATTAGGATAAATGAAGGAGATGAATGGAATTTTTTTTTCAAAATTGATGAAGATTTTCATGAATGGATTGTAATGCCATTTGGTTTATCCAATGGTCCATTTACAATCATGAGGCTGATGAACAAGGTGTTGGAAGATTACATTGGTAAGTTTGTTGTTGTCTATTTAGATGACATCTTGATATTTAGAAAAATTAAAGAGGAGCATATTAGACATCTGTAGATTTTTTTTAAGAAATTGTATGATGAGAAATTAATGATTATATTGGAGAAGTGTGATTTCATGAAGTAGGAGTTAGTATATCTAGGCTTTGTTCTATCTCAAGGTAACCTAAAAATGGACTAGGAAAAGGTAGATGCCATCCTAAGTTGGCCTACTCCTAATATTGCATCAGATGTGAGGATTTTCCATGGAATGGCTGAGTACTATGGGAAGTTCATTAGACATTTCAATGGCATCTATGATCCTATGTTGGACACAATCAAAGGAAGCATGCAGACAAACTCCATTTGGACACGTCACATAGATCAAGGTTTTGAGACCCTCGAGAAGAAAATAGCAGAATTTCCTACCTTAGTACTTCCTAGTTTTGATAAAATCTTCCAAGTGGAGTGTAATTCTAGTAATTTAACCATTAGAGTTATCCTAAGCCAAGAAGCAAGACCATCAGTCTTTCATAGTGACAAACTTAATGATGCCAAGAGAAAGTACTCCTCTTATGACCTAGAGTTGTATGCTCTAGTCCAAGCTCTCAAGAAATGGAGGCACTATTTGCTTCCAAAAGAATTTTTGGTGTATTCAAGCAACTAGGCCCTAAGATTCCTAAATTATTAAGAAAAACTAAGCAACAAGCATATGAAGTGGGTGGAATATTTGTAGGCCTACACTTTTACAATCAAATGCAAGAAGGGAGTTCAGAACAAAGTAGTTGATGCTTTGAGTAGAAGACTCCTCACAATCTAAGAGATTCAACTCCAACACATAAGTGTAGATAGTTTCATAGATCTCTATGCTAATGATGAAGACTTTGCTCATGTTTACAAGGTATGCAAATAGTTTTAAAATAATTTTCATGGTGAATTTTCTGATTATACATTGCAGAATGACCTATTGTTTAAAGGTAGTCAAATTTGTATTCCTAGAGGATCAATGAGGGATAATGTGATCCAAGAGAAGCATAATGGGGCACTTAGTGGTCATTTTGGAGTCAAAAAGACTCAAGAGTTAGTCACTAGGTTTTATTTTTGGCCTAGGATGACTAAGGACATTAGGTAGAATGTTGAGAGTTGCATAGTGTGTCAAAAACCCAAGGTGACATCCTCAAATGTTGGCCTTTATCAATCACTTCCAATAACTAGTAGACCATGAGAATGCATTAGCATGGAATTTGTAGTTGGTCCAAAACAATGTAGGGATATGATAGTATCTATGTGATTGTGGATAGATTTAGTAAAATGTCTCACTTTGTACCTTGCAAGACTATCCATGATGCTTGTCAAATTGCTAACCTATTTTTCAAAGAGGTACTTAGGATTCATGAAATAACAATGAGTATTATGTCAAATAAAGAAACCAAATTCATGAGTCATTTTTGGAAAATCTTATGGGGGAGATCAGGAACTAACTTGTCTTTTGGATCTACCTACCATCCACAAACTAATAGTTGAATAGAGGTTACAAATAGAATTCTTGGAAATCATTTTAAGGTGTCTTACTAAGGAGTATGGGTAGACTTAGGATCACCTCATTGGGCAATTTGAATATGTCTATAATGATACAATAAATAGGTCTAGAGGTAAGAGTACCTTTGAGATAGTCTATGGTTTGCATCCTAAAGGAGTGTTGGAAATGAGAAACATGAAAGATGGAAGCCCAAGTAGTATTTATGCTAAAGATTTTGCACATTCAATGAGAGATATCCATGAAAATGTCAAGAAGAAATTGGCTAAAAATGATGATAGAGTTAAGCTTAAAGTGGATGCCTTGAGAAGGGATTTATAGTTTCAGATTGGGGATCTTGTGATGGTCCACCTCAACAAACAAAGATCAGAAAAAGGGAAACCACACAAGCTCCAAATGATAAGGCTAGGACCATGTAGGATACTTTCCAAGTATGGAGAAAATGCATATAAGATTGAACTACTTGAAAACCTAGGAATATGACCAATTTTTAATGTTACAAATTTGGTTGCTTATAAATGACCTAACCCATCTACTAATCAGAATGTTGAGGAGATCCTACATGATGTTGAAAGCCTTTAGCTTATTCCTCCCCCACCTTTGCAAGTAGCCAAAATATTGGATTTAGAACATACAAGTAGACTAGGACCAATGCTTACATGGAACATCTCATCCAATGGTTAGGAAAAGGTGATGTTGATGTTGATGCCATGTGGGTGAGAGAGTTAGATTTCAAAAGGTTGGGAATTGATCCTAGCCTCATCAATCTAAGGATGGATTAGTTTCTTTTTATTTGGGGAGAATGGTGTAGGAGTACCTTAGGGTTTACTCCAACCTAGTCTACAATTTTTTTTTGGGTAGATTAGAGTCAAATAAATGGATTGGTAATCATTGGTTCAAGTGAATCTTTGTTGGCCATTGATCTAATGGGTTGAATCTACAATGGTGATTTGATTTTGGGTGAATTTTTTGTTAGGTGAGAGACTTTTCATAGAATAACTTGGAGTAATGGAATGTGGCTAAGGGTGATGAATTTTGAAAGGTTTTTGTTTGAGCATGAGAGTCCCATAGGGTGTTCCAAAAATTTGACATGTGGCTAACCATGGATCATGTCATCACCACTATAATTAAAGGTTTGTGTTAATTAAAGTGGTAATAGGTTTTTTTTGTGACTTCATGACCCTATTAAAATAGTTGGTGGCAAAAGGATTGATCATAAGGTCGTAAGAAATACTTACATCATCAAGGAAACACTTCTAATAGTATGCTAGAGTGGGTAAAAAATGAATGGATAGTTGAAAAATTGACAAGTGGTTACAAAATTCAGTTTCACATTTTCTCAGAGGAATTTTGAGGAAGTGGATGAGCTAGGAAATTGTATAAAACCCTGGTGGCATTTCTAATGCAAGGTTGGGAGTTATAATCAGTAATTTTTGTTAGAATATATAGTGCACTAATATAACTGAGAAGGGGGTAGAGTGAATCAGTTATCCAACTAATATCACAATTATCAATGTAAGAATATGGTATAGCTCTAATACCATGTAAGAATTTGGTATAGCTCTGATACCATGTAAGAATTTTCCATAGGGAAAAATCAAACAAGATCAAGGAACTCAAGCACAAGCACAAGAGTATACCAACAAGGTATGATCAGAATAACAATATCCAAAATTGATTTATTGACATTCAATGTTCTATGATGTACAAGTACACTAGGAGTGCCTAAATATAAAGGCCTTTGGAATGCTTTTAGAATGTCTAGGAGTCAACACACTAAAAAGTCTTACAACCAAGCACATGTCCACTAGAAGTAGATTATCCACAATTAAGCACAAGAGTAAGTGCAATGATGAAAGGATAAGTCTACAAAGGTGTAGCACATAAAATTATGTTGTAGACACCATTTTCTAAAATAAGAGTGTGAATAACTATTTTGTCAACATGAAAAATTAGTTAATTATGCAAACTCTAGCGTTGTAGACACCATGTGTTGAATAAGAGTTGCTTACTTCTATGTTGTCAACATGACATCTCATAAAAGTATGCAAACTCCTAGGTGCTAAACTAATAAATAATAAAATAATGCATTGACCTTAGTAAACTTAAGTAAGTCTAAATAGTGAGTAATTATTTACACCAACAATCAACTTTAAAAAATCTTAACCATATGTGTAATATTAACTGAAACCATAACAAGATACTCATACACAATAACACTAGATATGTTAACTAGGAAAACCCTTGATCATAAGGAAAACCCCAGTGGGATGATACCCACAAGATGATGTACTAATATAAATATTCCTTGTTAGAGGATAGACTATGTTAGGAGTCTGTTACAACATTCAATACATATGAGTCCTTGTTAGGAGACTTTGAATCCATTTTATGAGATTCCAACCATATTAGGAGTTGTACCAACCCTATTAGGAGTTGTGAAATATAGATGGACCCACTACCCAAACAACATCAAGGGAAAGACCTTTGAACCCACTATCTAAATGATCTCTATACTATTCCTTGTAGAATAATAGAATAGTACTATACTATTCCTTCCTCTTTCTTTATCCTATCAACTAGACGTATTCTCCTTCTGATCTTGTAACTAGATCACAAATCTCATATCCAATAATATCTTGGATCACTTACATGCATTTAGTAAGCACTCTGCTTCATTTTGTAATTTGCACTTCAACAATGATCACAATACTTGAATACACACTTCATACTTTATAATAAAAGAAAACATCTTTTCTTTATACCATATCTTGATAATAATTCATTGAGTTTCCCTTGAGGCTATCCCAATTAATTATAATAAGATAATTAATTAATTATAATTAAAATAGCACCGTTGGCTCACAATCTATACAAAACTTCATATGTGTGATACTAGGGCTTGTGTACTTGCTGATGTGATCAAAAAATTGTCCTTTGTCACTACCTGACTATGCATCTATTCATTACATTTTAGATCTAAGATAGCAAAAAATCATCAAAAACTACTTTCCCAAGACTTTGTCTCTAAACTATTCTCTGTAAATTGGGTACATCTTCTGTACATGTTCAAATTAGACATTGCACACTTGATTATTTCATCAAGACACTTTGTTGATCATGTCCATAACTACACATCACCACACAATTAGACCATTGTCCATACCATCAAGATCTCTATCTGCTACTCAACCAGTCTTTACAAAAACCTTGTTATGTTGACATCAATGACAAACATAGTCATGAATGGAACATGTCAATACTCTCTAATTCTTAAGATACTCCCAAAAGTAGTATCATCAACATTCATGCTAACAATCTCCCCCTTTAGCATTGATGGTAATATAGATTAAAAAATATCTATGTTCCAAGAATATCAAATAGTGTTCTATTGCTACTAACCAACATCAGTTTTCCACATGCTAAAAAAAATCTTGAACACAATAGATGAACATAGGTGCATACTCCTTCTTCTTAGAAATCAATTGTTTACTTCACACTAAATAATTTACAATACATCAGGTGCACATTCTTTCTTCCTTTCATGAATCTTTCTAGATCTCTCTAAAAGATCTCTCTCCCCTATACTTAGGAGATGCTCTCCCCCATACTTGAGGAGATATTTTTCATGCATATTCTCCCCCATTGACATCAATATCAAAGACCTCAATCAAATACAAAAATACCAATTATTACATACCAATTGTTATAACTACTCCTTTAACTCTTCAATCAACTTGAGTGTCTAAAGACACTATTCAATACAAAATACCAAGAGTTCTAAATGACTAAGTACATACCAGCTACTCCCCCATACAAGAAGCATTAGCATTCAGTCTAGGTTAACAATAGTGTTCTATACCACTAGATTGATGCACTCTTTGCATCATCTACTCAAAAGTTTGCAAGGTCATAACTCCAATCATACCTCTTAAGTAATCAAAAGTATCTTTAGGCAAAGTCTTCATAAAAATATTTACAATTTGATATTTAGTACTTATATAATCCAATCTAATCTTTTTTTTTGCTACTTTCTCTCTTAGCAAATGATACTTGATAGATATATGCTTAGTCTTAGAATGCAATGTAGGATTCTTAGACATACTCATTGTACTTTTGTTATCATAGTAAATGATAATAGGTTCTACAAACTCAATTATGATATCCTTCAACATCTACTTCATCCACATAACTTAATTATAGTTATTTGCTACTACAACATACTCTACCTTTGTAGTACTTTGTGAAATACAATCTTGCTTCTTTCTTATCAAAGCAACCAATCTTCCTCCAAGAAAGAATGCTCCATCACTAGTGCTCTTTTTGTCATCCATATTGCCTACCCAACCCACATTAGTATATGCACATAGAGTGAAATCACTTGATTTGTAATACCAAATTCTATAATCAGATGTCCCTTTAAAAGATCTAAAAATTCTCTTCACTACTACAAAGTGATATTCCTTAGGATCAGCTTGAAATATAGCTATAATCCCAACTACATTTTCTATATTTGGTCTAGCATGAGTTAGATATTGCAAACCTTCGATCATGGATCTGTACTTCTTTTTCTCTATTGCAAGTGTCTCATCTTTGCTAGATAACTTGTGAGTAGTTATCATAGGTGTACCAATAGGTTTACAACTTTCCAAACCGAACCTTTTCAATAAATCTTTCAAGTACTTAGCTTGTGAAATGAAAATATCATCATTATTCTGTGTAAAATGCAATCCTAGGAAAAAAATCATTTGTCCTATCATGCTCTTTGTTGACACAAGAGTCTATACCCTTGCCTAAGGAACTACTTCTCAGGTGACCTTTTGTAATATGGAAATGACCTCCAAGTGTGGAACTTGCACTCTGAGGTCAAATCTTCAAAGAAGGCTGGTTTCCTTACTATCAAGGTACACCTAAACTACTTCTTGAGAGGAAAAGGGAGAAGGAAAACATAAATTAAAATGTTGAAAGGGAAAGGGGGTGATGCACCAAGATAGAAATATGGTTACAACCCTACCTTTAACTGCACTACATATCAACGAAAGCACCAAAATACACTAGTCTTGACTCTATTCTATCTCCAAGAAACCACATGCAGGTTTGGAACTCATTGATATGTTGAAAGGAAATGAACTTCACTATACAACAACTACTAATAGACTTAACACAACATATGCATTTAGAAAATGGAAAAGAAACATTCACTACAAGGAAAATACGTACACTAGTAGATAAAATGGAAAGAAAAGGTAAGGAATAGAGATTTCATTAATGGAAGGTAAAAGTTGTAGAGCATAATGTTGTTGCAAAATACAAATGGAGAAGAACCTAGAAAAAGTATTTACAACTTGCCTTTATAGATCAAGCATAACTTAGATCTAAACTATGGAGTTCAAACCTCAACCAAACTGGAGTTATATCAAAACTAAATCTGATCATGAAATACAATATGCTATGATGAAGTGATAGGAAGAGAAAAACATATACACCCAGCCATAAGAAATCAAATCTCATGAGATTTGATCATTACAATCTTAATGAGGCATGGAGATGCATAGATTCCATGCAAATGAGGCCAAATAATGTCATTCAACATTAAAGAACAATCCTTGTAACATGCCATGGCTACAACAAATAAATCCACACCATTGTCAAAAATGTGGGATGGGATAACATGCAAGTTAACTTGCTATGAAAATTTTAGAGTTGACCTATGTGGAATAAATTTAATTTTCCCTAGTAAGATGATTTGTTGATGTAGATCTTCTTTTAAATGTGGATGGCCAAGATACTACAAAAAATCTCCCCAACAGATGAATAAAACACAACCATAGATCCAAGATCTTCTTCAAAAGAATGGGTTGCATAGATGCATCCAAAAAATACCCAAAGATCTATAGCCTAGTAGAAGAAAGATCAGTCATGTGGCATGAAACTATTGGTTGACTTATTTCCCAAATGCAAGGTTGAAGAGACAGTAGCAATTTTGCTATTTTGTAGAAGCACAAAAGGTAAGCCTTCTAAAAAAGTGAATTTTGTTATTTTGGAAAGAGTAGAAAAGTCATTCTTTGAAATAAAGAAAATGGTTCATGTGAAATTTTAACCCCAATAGAAAATGTGCATTAACCTGAATCTTGACACATGAAGGAAGAATGAGCCAACTCAGCCAAAGGACAAACTAAACTAGCTCAATAGATGAAGCAACCGAGCCAACTCAGCTTATCAAGAGACCAAGTTAACACAAGATATTAACCCAACCAAGAAGTGTGTTAACCCATATCAAAGAATCCAACCTATTAAAGCTCTCTCAAATTGGTTATCGATGATGGATTGAATGGGGGGGGGGGGGGGGGAAATAGCCAACATTCTTGGCGACTTAGAGGGGATGCTTGCCTATTAAGCATAGTCCAGTGGCATTAAGAAATATATTAGGGATAGAGTCACTACCAAGATTTGATGTGTTATCCCACCTAAAACTTTACAAAATTTTGCAACTAGCAAAAATAAAAATCCAGAGAGCTCTGAAAAGCTCAGAAAAATCCAAAAAAGGAGCAAATGTGCTCGTGCACTTCTTGGAAAGTAGAAAACTCCTCCTCTACTATATACAAGTATTTACAATGCTAGAAATGAAATAAAGCTATTGACTGGCTTGTTGAAATAGCTTCCCTTCGTCACAAGTTGATTTCTTGTTCCATGTATAAGGGCAGTCAAGTGAATCAACAAGTATGACTAGCATACTACTGCATGGAATGTCTTCCTCCCAATGCTAAAAACAATGAAGCTTTCCAGTAATAGGGCATTACCTTGTGGAGAAAAACATACTTGCTCCCCTTTATGATATTCTTCCTCATGCTTTGGAATGAGCATGATGAGGGGCAACATGCTAATTTTTTCTAGAGCTAGATACATGATGGGGCATCCTCTTAATGACTTAGGGTTGGGTAATTAGCCTTGACCTCTTCATTATGCACAACAAGGATGGTCTCTAACTGATCTAGAAGTGGAACCTCCTCTTGTTGTGAATAAATAACCTTCGTATCTTCTTCATGCTACTCACAAGCCACTTCCTTTGGAGCTACTGGTATGGGGTGACCTTCCACTTGTTGTTGCTAAAGAATATGCTCCTCATGTATCAAAGATGATGATTCAACATCTATGGAAGAGTAGATAGCATGAAACTCATCTAAAAGATGCTCCTCATCATCGATCTCCTTCATTATAGATGCAATAACATGCATAGGTTTAGGGGAAACATCATACATGTCAACATGTTCCTTCTCAAGGATAGAGCTACCCTTGGGATCCTCTTTTTCATCCACCATATCATGGAGGATTGTCTGCTACAAAAAATGGTTCTGTTCTTGCTCAACTTGTAGCAAATCCTCATCTTTTGGTAAAGGCTCAAAAGCCATGATTTTTTCCTCAAGAGAAGGAACAAACTTTTCTTCTTCTTCCTTAACAAATGAGGGAGGCTCTTGAGATATAAGGATTGAATCCTCTTCCTTCTTCTCAATTGCTACCTCTTTGTTCTCCTTAGTAGGCTATAACTCCTCCCATGGAAGCTTTGTGGGCTTGTTTTCACTCTCCCAAAAATCATTATTTGGGCCATTAGGAATCCATACAATTGGTCAACCCTTAAAGAGTGAAATGGTGATAGGTGTGGAAGGCTCATGACCCAACTAGTTTTCTCACATAGGGAGTGGAGAAGTTGTAGCAGCAGTAGGCTCTTGTACTGGAGGGGGCTTCTTAAAGCTTGGGATGACATATTTTGGAGAAGGGGTTGTCTCTACTTTCTTTGTCTAAAAATGATCCAACTATAGCCTCATTTCTTCCTCTCTTGTTATAGCAACTTACCTTGCAAGATTCTCCTCAAAATGTCTTTGTCTCTCCCTCTCTTCTTGTTGTTGTTGGAGATAGGCTTGGTATGTTGTCTGCTCCTATTGTCTCTCTATCTCTTGTTTCCTTGCAACCTCATCAAGATGCCTATCACAAGCTAGCAACTACTCATCTTATTGAAGCAACATCCAACCTATTCTCATACTCCTCTCCTAGAGTTTTTATTCAATCTACCTTTGGAACTCCAACATCATATCTTCAAGCTTCTCATATGGGGATGTTGGGACTAGTGGAGTAGGGGTAGGGGAATAGGAATAACCTTGAGCATACTGGCTATAACCAAGTTGGGGCTGAGATTGAAATTGGCAATGTGAGGGCTAAGGAATAATATTTTCATAATATGGGGGGTAATAATAGCTATTTCTATGAAATGGTTTCATGGTTAGAGCTTAATAAAAGTTGTAATTTCATAGAAAACTTTGAAAAATAAAAAAAGATCAAAGTTGATCTTTACTTACCAGCATTGTTTCATCTTGAATCTAGTAGAAGTGCATTAGAGTCACCATGATTTTTGATGGGATGCCTCCAAAGGTCGATGGAACTAAGAATAACACCCAAATTCTCAATGCATAAGTATTAGATGGCTTCCAATAGACTAATGTAGCTGAAATCTATTTGTCCCATTGGGCATGCCAGAAACTTTTGAAACAAGAGTCTGCACCCTTGCCTGAGGAACTACTTCTTAGGTGACCTTATGTAACATGGAAATGACCTCTAAGTGTGGGACTTTTTCTCTGAGGTCAAATCTCTAGAGAAGGCCAACTTCCTTACTATCACGGTGCACCTAAACTACTTCTCAAGAAGAAAAGGGAGAAAGAGAACATAAATTAAAATGTTGAAAGGGAGGGGATGATGCATCAAGATATAAATATGGTTACAACCCTACCTATAACTACACTACACATCAATGAAAGCACCAAAATACACTAGTCTTGACTCTATTCTATCTCTAAGAAACCACATGCAAGTTTGGGACTAGTTGAGGTGCTGAAAGGAAAGGAACTTCACTATACAACAACTGCTAACAAACCTAACACAACATATGTGATGTAGGAGAATCCAGAGGTATAAGGGCAATCCTATGTCATCCAAAAAAATGTACTTAGACTTAGTTTCTATTTCATGTGTTTTCATTTTTGGATACCCATTTGGGTCAAATAAAGGTTCCAACTCTCACAGTTCCACTATTAGTGTTCTGGGTTAGAGTTTTTAATCACCTTGGGATACATGTAAATGCTGGAAAAATAGGATAATGTAATTGAGCCATCATTTTGGTGAATTAGAATGTGTAAATTGGTTAGATGATTTTCATTGTAATTTAGAGAATTCCAAAAAAAGAATCAAGTCAAAAGGCCCCACGGTTTGAAAGTTATCACAATTTTTTAGTTTTTGGAGACCTCCTAAGAATGCTTCAAAGTTAGGTTAGGGGCATTAAATTACCTTGAATAGGGCCAAAATATGGGGGACAAGTGAAGATGGTCCATAGGGCTATAGAGAACTTTGAGAGCTTTTTGAAAATGTAAACAGTTCGTCAATCAGAGCTACGGTTCAAAAGTTATGCCTCTCAGAAGTTCGGTTACCATTTTTGGATTCTTCTAATTTTGTGCCGACTTCTAATGCGACTTCTAGAGCCTTCTATTTGGTTGGTGGATGCCAAATAGCACTTTCTAGAATGCATTCCTAATCCTTAACCCTATGAGGTCTATTTAAGAACATGTCTGGCATTGTAAAAGGCAGTTCGGAGTGGAGTTTGAGGGAAGCTGCTGGGAGAAGAAATTATCTCTAGTTTTATGCTATTGTAAGCCCATAGGGCTTGCTTTGGAGTCTATTTCTCTACACTAAGTGTACTAGCATATTTTCACAATTAATAAATTTTTTACTTTCCTTTTGTGTCCATTCTACACTTGGGTTGTATCCCCATCAAGTGGTATTAGAGCCGGTATTCCTAAGTGTGTAGACAGAGCATTGATTGTGAGGCAGTTTACATCAAGAATGTGTGGTTGTGGGTTTGAGTTAAAAAGATGCCTCCATGAAGAGAGCGTGGTGGAAGGGCTAGAGCTATTAATCCTGAGGAGGTTAGAGCCCTCCAAAGGTAGGTACAAGCATTGTAGGAGGAGCTTCGTAGAGGAACAAATGTTGCCGCAGGTGAAAAAAGTGAGGACGATAATAAAGAAGAAGAAATTGGACTAGAAAGGGAAGTTGATGGGGAAGTTCTTAATTAGGAAAAGGAAATACTTTTTAGGGCAATTACTAAGTTTGGGAAAACACCTACAATTGATGTGGGTGTATTTTTAGGAAATATGAAACCAGATGAGTTGATCTATTGGATTAATGAACTGGAAGAGTACTTTGAGTATGAGGATATTAGGGATCTAGATAGGGTTAAGTTGCAAATCCCAAACTGAAAGACCATGCAAAAATTTGGTGGCAAGAGGTTCAATTGGAAAGAAATAGAAGAGGAAAGGATAAGATCACAAGGTGGGATCGCATGGTGGACAAACTAAAGAAGCAGTTCATTCTTGTTGACTACAAGCTTGATTTGTTTAAGAAGATGCATGGGTTAAAGCAAGTAGGAAAATTAGTCCAAGAATATACAAAGGAGTTTTACCAACTTCTGATTAAAGTAGGGCATGCAGAAGCAAATAAGGAGAAGATTGCTCGTTATATTAGTGGGTTGTGACCTAGCATCTAGGAGGAATTAAGTCTAGTAAGAATGACCAGCATTAAGGAGGTGTACCAATTTACCCTACGAGTTGAAGAGAAGATAAATAAAAGGTTCAAAGGGAGACAAAGAGGGCATGGTCAAAGAGGAAGGGGTAGTGGTAGGTCATCTAGAGGTTGAAATGAAATCCAAAAGAAAAATGAAGATGTGGGTACTAGCAAGAACCAGAGGAACGAGGGTTTCAACTGCTCCCAAGATCAAGACTTTGGAAATCAGAGAGGAAGAGGTAGAGGACATGGAAAAGGAAGAGGAGGCTTCTGGGGTACCTATTTCCATTGCAATGAAGAAGGTCATTGTGCCTTTGAATTCCCTCAATGAAAAGGAAGGATAGATAGGAGAGCTGAGGGTCAAGCTAGGATTGCTCATGTGGATGAGGATGCACAATCATCACATTTAGAGGATGCAGAAAGAGGAGAGACTTTAGTGAATGAAAGGGTCCTACTAAGTGGTGAGATTGAACTAGGAAAAAGGAAGAGTTTATTCTGTACCAGGTGCAAGTGTGAGGATAAATTTTGTGATGTGATTATTGATATTGTTAGCACTGATAACTTGGTATCAGAGGAGATGGTCTCTAAGCTAAAGCTCAAGAGGGAGAAACACCCCCATCCCTATTGGATTGCTTGGGTGAAAGATGATCATAAGGTCTTGGTAAGTGAAATTCAAAATTGGGAGTTACCATGATGAAGTTCTCTGTGATGTTATTCCAATGGATGTTTTTCATCTATTGTTGGGAAGACCATGGCAGTTTGATAGGCATGTAGTACATGATGGTCATGCAAACACATACTCTCTAACAAAGGATGGAGTTTGCCACAAACTGAAGCCCATGAAAAAGGAAGGTGAAAAGGTATGTAGCAGTGCTAGGATTTATCTTGTTGATGGAAGGAAGTTTTTAGATGGCATGAAACATCAGCGTATGTGCTATGCTTTGATTCCTAGGAAAGATAAAGAAGGTAGTAGTGAAATACCACTTGAAGTTTTAGATTTACTAGGTGAGTTTGGAGATATCATCTCTAATAATATTCTAGAGGGATTGCCACTGGTAAGGCAAATTATTCATCAGATAGATTTAATCCTAGGAGCTAGTTTGCCTAACAAGGCTGCTCACAGGATGACTCCTACTGAAATTGAGGAGCTAAACAGATAGGTGCAGGAGCTATTGAGGAAGGGCTTGATTCGGGAGAGCCTAGGTCCATGTGTAGTACCTACAGTACTAGCACCAAAGAAGGATGGAGAGTGGAGGATGTGTACAGACTCTCGAGCTATAAATAGGATAACCATCAAGTATCAGTTTCCTTTGCCAGGAATGGATGATCTTATGGACTACTTGAGTGGAGCTTAGTACTTCACAAAGATAGATCTCAAGAGTGGCTATCATCAGATATGGATATGAGAAGGAGATGAGTCAAAAATAGCCTTCAAGACCAAGGAGGGTCTTTATGAGTGGTTAGTCATGCCCTTTGGATTGACAAACACCCCAAGCACCTTCATGTGGCTTATGAATGAGGTACTTAAGAATTTCTTGGGAAAATTTATCATTGTCTATTTAGATGATATTTTAATTTTCAGCAAGACTTTGAAAGAACATTTATTGCATATTCATAGTGTCCTTGAAAGGTTAAGGGAAGAGAAACTGTTAATTAATATGAAGAAGTGTATCTTTGCAAAAAGGGAGTTAGTTTACTTGGGGTTTGTTATATCACCTGAAGGTCTCAAAATGGATCCAGAGAAGGTAAAAGCCATCTTGGAATGGCCTACTCCAAGGTCTACTACTGAGGTAAGATCATTTCATGGTCTAGTTAGTTTTTATAAGAAGTTCATTAAGAATTTCAGTGGCATATGTGCACCCCTAACTAACACAATAAGAGGGGATAGAAAAGAGTTCAAATGGACTACGACAGCCACAAGAAGTTTTGAATTGCTGAAGAAGAAGGTGACAGAACAACCTATGTTAGCACTTCCAAATTTTAGAAAGGTGTTCCAGGTGGATTGTGATGCTAGTGGCAGCGCTATTGGGGCTGTATTAAGCCAAGAAGGTAAGCCTATTGCATATTTTAGTGAAAAATTGAATGATGCAAAAAATAAATATTTTGTTTATGATCAAGAGTTCTATGCAATAGTTTAGGCCTTAAAGAAATGGAGGCATTATTTATTGCCAAAGGAATTTGTTTTATATATTGATCACCAAGCATTACAATACCTAAATAGCCAAGGTAAATTTAATCAGAGGCATATGAAGTGGGTAGAGTTCTTGCAGAGCTATACATTTGTGTTGAAGCATAGAAGTGGAAAATTGAACAGGGTTGCAGATGCACTAAGTAGGAGACAATTGTTTCTTATAGTAATGTAGGTTGAAGTAGTTGGGTTTGATGAACTCAAAAATCTATACCCTGAGGATCCTAATTTTTTTGAAGCATGGAAAGCTTGTAAAGAGCCTGTTGCTATAGACAGAACTAAGTGGTTAGACTATCTGATTCAGGATGGTATGTTATTCAAGGGCAGTCAATTATGCATTCCAAGGAGTTCCATGAGGGAAAATATGATTAAGGAGAAACATAGTGGAGGGATGGCAGGACATTTTGGTTAAGATAATACCATTGCCATTCTTAGAGAACATTATTTTTGGCCTCAAATTTCATACGATGTGAAGAAGTTTGTATAGAGTTGTCAGATTTGTCAAGTTGCTAAGGGACTTAGTCACAATACTGGACTATATCAGCCATTTCCTGTTCCATCAAAGCCATGGGAGGACATATGTATGGATTTTTTTCTTGGATTTCCAAGGACATAAAGGGGTAATGACTCATTTTTTGTGGTGGTTGATAGGTTCTTCAAAATGGCACATTTCATTCCATGCCACAAAACTCATGATGTTGTCCATATTGCAGACTTGTTTTTTAGAGAGGTGGTAAGACTACATGGTCTTCCAAGGAGTATAGTTTCTAACAAAGACACTAAATTTGTGGGGTATTTCTAGAGAACATTGTGGAAGAAGTTGAGAATAGACTTGAAGTTCAATTCTACACATCACCTGCAGATGGATGGATAGACTGAAGTGGTAAATAAAAGTCTGGGCAATTTGCTGACATGTTTAGTTGGGGATAAGCCCAAGGGATGGGATTTGATTCTACCACAAGAAAAATTTGCTTACAATAACTCTATAAATAGGAGTAAAAGTAAATCACCATTCCAAATTATATATGGAAGTAGCCCAAGGACTACACCAAAATTGAGGAAGATAGAGCAAGGGGAGAGGACAAGTACTAAAATTGAAGAATTTGTTGAACATATCAAGCATCTATATGAGGAGGTTCAGGCACACATTACCAAGATGAATCAAGAGTATAAAGCTAGGGCTGATCAAAGGAGAAGATATAAGGAATTCCAAGTAGGGGATCTAGTCATGGTACACTTACGAAAAGAAATATTTCCAGCTGGTACTTACAACAAGCTGAAAATGAAGAAATTTGGCCTCTACAAAATTTTGAAGAAACATTACTCAGGAAATGCATATGAGGTGGAGTTGCCAGATGGTATTCACATTTCTCCTATTTTCAACATTGCAGACTTAATAGAGTATCATGATGATGGTGTAGATGAGGAGCTGATGTTAGAGCCATGTCCAATTCCTACTTCTAAAAAGGAGGAGATAGAAGAGATTCTGGATAGTCATGTGGGTAGGAGTACTAGAAATAGGCAGTATGAAGAGTATTTGGTCAAGTGGAAAGGATGATCGATAGAGGACTCAACTTGGATATTAGCAGCTGAGGTTTCCCATTTGAGATTTTCTCTACCATTCATAAAGTGACAGGGTCACTTTTCAATCTACCCTGGGTGTCTAATGCTAGAGCATCTAGAGGTATAAGGGCAATCCTATGTCATCCAAAAAAATGTACTTAGAGTTAGTTTCTGTTTCATGTGTTTTCATTTCTGGATACCCATTTGGGTCAAATAAAGGTTCCAACTCTCACAGTTCTACTATTAGTGTTCTGGGTTAGAGTTTTTAATCACCTTGAGATACGTGTAAATGCCCAAAAAATAGGAGTATTTAATTAAGCCATCATTTTGGTGAACTAGAATGTGTAAATTGGTTGGATGATTTTCATAGTAATTTAGAGCATTCCAGAAAAAGAATCAGGTCAAAAGGCCCCACAGTTTGAAAGTTATTGCATTTTTTAAGGTTTTGGAGACCTCCTAAGAATGCTTCAAAGTTAGGTTAGAGGCATTAAATGACTTTGAACAAGGCTAAAAAATGGGGGACAAGTGAAGATGGTCCATAGGGCTATAGAGCACTTCAAGAGCTTTCCAAAAATGTAAACGGTTTGTCAATCAAAGCCACAATTCAAAAGTTATGCCTCTCGAAAGATCGGTTACCATTTCTAGATTCTTCTAATTTTGTGCCAACTTCTAATGTGACTTCTAGAGCCTTCTATTTGGTTAGTGGATTCCAACTAGCACTTTCTAGAATGCATTCCTAATCTTTAATGCTCTGAGGTCTATTTAAGAACATTTTTGGCATTGTAAAAGGCAGTTCAGAGTGGAGTTTGAGAGAAGGTACTGGGAGAAGAAATTATATCTAGTTTTATGCTATTGTAAGCCCATAGGGCTTGTTTTGGAGTTTGTTTCTCTGCACTAAGTGTACTAGCATATTTTCACAGTTAATAAATTTTTCCCTTTCTTGTTGTGTCCATTCTGCACTTGGGTTGTGTCCCCATCAAAATGAATCAAGAAAATGGAAAAGAAACATTCACTATAAGGAAAATAAATGTACTAGTAAATCAAATGGAAAGAAAAGATAAGGAATAGAGATTTCATTAATGGAAGGAAAAACTTACAGAGCATAATGATGCTACAAAATAAAAACAAAGAAGAACCTAGAAAAAATTATTTACAACTTGCCTTTATAGATTAGGCATGACTTAAATTTAAATTATGGAGTTCAAACCCCAAATAAAGTGGAGTTAAGTTGCAAAGAGCCGCAATAAATGAATATCAGAACTAAATATGATCATGAAATACAATTTTCTATGATGAAGTGAAAAGAAGGGCAAAACAAATACACCTAGTCATAAGAAATCAAATCCCATGAGATTTGATCATTACAATCATTAATGAGGCATGGTGATGCATAGATGTCATGCAAACAAGGCCAAAGAATGTTATTCAACATTAAAGAACAATCCTTGTAATGTGCCATGGCCACAACAAATAAATCCACACCACTATAAAAAATGCAGGATGGGATAACACACAAGTTAACCCACAACAATTTTTTTAGAGTTAACCTGTGTGGAATAAATTTAATTTTCCTCAATAAGATGAGCTATTGATGTAGATCTTCTTTTAAATATGGATGACCAAGATGATGCAAAGAATCTCCCCAACTGATGAATAAAACACAACTGTAGGTCCAAGATCTTCTTGGAAAGAAAGGGTGGCCTAGATACATCCAGAAAATACCCAAATATCTGTAGCCTAGCACAAGAGAGATCTACCATGTGGCATGAAATTATTGGTTAGCACATTTCACAGATGCAAGGTTGAAGAGACAACAATGATTTCACAATTTTGTGGAAGCACAAAAGGTAAGCCTCTAAAATAGTGAATTTTTTTATTTCAGAAAGAGCAATAAAGTCATTCTCTAAAATAGTAAAAATGGTTAATGTGAAAATGCGCATTAACTTGAAAATTGACACATGAAGGAAAAATGAGCCAACTCAGCCAAAGAACAAACTAAACTAACTTGGCACATGAAGAAACCAAGCCAACTTGGCTTATGAAGAGACTGAGTTAACATGAGATGTTAACCCAACCAAGAAGTGTGTTAACCCATATCAAAGAATCCATCCCATTAAAGATCTCTTAGATTAATTATTGATGATGGGCTAAATGGGGGTGAAAAACTGGTCAACATCATTTCAAATTCATTCATCTCTTTAACAAACTTATCACTTGCTTCATCATTACCTCCAAAAATGATGCCATCAACAAATATTACAATAATTACCAAACCATTTTCAACTTCTTTCAAATATAATTTTTTTTGTCTATTATACCTTTGGAAAATCTAGGCTTTTCCAAATAACTATCAAACCTTGTTTACTAGGTTCTAGGTACTTGCTTTAGACCATATAAATCCTTCTTTAATTTTTATACCATGTCTTTATCTTTTGCTAAAGGAAAACCTTCATGCTGCTCAATATATACCTATTCTTCAAATTCTTCATTCAAAAAGGCTGATTTAACATCCATTTGATAAACCTTGAACTTATTATTTTCTACATAAGCTAGGAACATCCTTACAACTTCCATTCTAGCTACAAGTGCATATGTCTCCTCATAGTCTACACCTTCTTGTTGTGAATATCCCTTGTATACAAGTGTAGCCTTGTTCCTCACAACTTCACCTTTCTCATTTGTCTTATTCCTAAATACCCATTTGGTTCCTATCACATTCTTGTCTTTAGGTCTATGAACTGACTCCCATGTATCATTCTTCACAATATGATCCAATTCTTCATTCATTGCTTGAATCCAATGATCATCTTTAACTACTTCATCTATGCTCTTAGGTTCAACTTGAGATATCATACATATCTCCTTATTTAGTTTGTTCCTTGTCATCACACCTTTGTCTTTGCTTCCAATTATCTGCTCAAGAAGGTGATTCTTTGTTAGATTCTTGTTAGAGTTAGGAGTTGACATCTCAATTTTTATCTCATCTCTAGGTTTAGATCTCTTCTCTCCTTTTTTCTCAATAGTTAGCACAACATTCTAAAAATCATTGTTAGTCTCAATGATAACTTCCACATTTTCATGGTTAGCCTTTGGATCAACAATAGTTACCAAAGCTATCTCTTCTATGACTTCATTTTTCCTAACCAATTAAACCTCATCATCGTAGTCATTCAATAATCTTTCCATACTTGATTTAAATTCTTCATCTTCTTCAAAAAACAAACTCTTTCTAGGTTTTCTTACTCTCTTAGGACATCTAGATGAAATAAGAGCAAACTCTTTACATGTCCAAAAAAAAATAATTCCATACCTTCTAGCTCTCTTTTCATAAGCAGAACAATACCTTCTTTGGATTTGAATCAGTCTTTACTTGTGCTTCTGTTCATTTGTATGCAAGAGAAGGATTTTGGATTTGGAAACTCAATGCTCAGTTCTCTACACAAATCTAATAACTCACCAAGAAGCTCCATCTTCTCTATGTCAAAATTTCATCCAATAGACTTAGGACTATGTTTTTTGAAATGACTTTCCACTGACCTCCCAAAGATATTAAGCTTATCCTTCAAGGACCTTATGCTTTGATACCAATTGTTAGAATATTTAGTCCACTAATATAACTAAGAGGGGGGTAGGGGGGGGGGGGAGGGGAAGGGTGAATCGGTTATCCAACTAATATCACAATTATCAACTTTAAACAATCTTAACCATATGAGTAATATTAACTAAACCACAACAAGATACTCATACATAATAACCCCAAATATGTTAACTAGGGAAAACCTTAATTAGAGGGAAAACCCCAATGGGAATGATACCCACAAGATGATGTACCAATATAAATATTCCTTGTTAGAGAATAGACTCTATTAGGAGTTGTGCCAAACCTATTATGAGTTATGGAGGATAGCTAGACACACTTCCCAAATAGCTTCAAGGGAAATACCAATGAACCCATTGTCCAAATGATCTCTGTATTATTCCCTACAAAATAAAATAATAGTACTATACTATTCCTTCGTCTTTCTTTGTCCTATCAATTGGACCTCTTCTCTTTCTAATGTTGTAACCAGATCACAAATCTTGCATCCAATAATCCTTTGGATTGCTTACACACATTCAGTAAGCACTTTGCTCCTTTTAACGCTTTTCTTTTCAACAAAAATCACAATAGTTGAACACACACTTCATATTTTACAATCAAAGTAAACATCTTTCCCTTATACCATATCTTCATAATAATTCCTTCAGGTAGCCTTGAGGCTTTCCCAATTAAATATAAAAATATAATTAATTAATTATAATTACAATAGCAGTGTCATCTCACAATCTATGCAAAAATTCGCACATGTGATACTAGGGCATGTGCACTCACTAACATCATTAGCTGATTATCCTTTGTCACTGCTTGATTGTGCATCTCTTCATTACATCTTAGATGTAAGATAGGGAACAACCATCAAAAATTTCTTTCCCAATACTCTCTCTCTATCTCTTAATTTCTCTAAGTAAATTAGGAACATCTTCAGTATGTCTTCAACTTAGACACTACACACTTGACCACATCATCAAGACATTGGGTTGAACATGTTTGTAAATTTAGATCACCAGACAATCAAACCATTATTTGTACCATCAAGATCTCTATCTTCTATTCAACTAGTCTTTACAAAAATCATATTATGTTGAAATCAATAAAAAATACAGTCATGAATGCAACATGTCAATACTCTCCAATGCTCTAGATACTACCCAAAGTAGTATCATCAACATTCATGCTAAATTTTTTTTGCAGTGGATCCATGAATCACAATCAAATTTTTAATAGTTTTAGAGTTTCTTAATTACATGTATGGACTATTGGATTGAAATGTACATTTTGTGTTGGGTCCTTATTGGTCATGTTATTACAATACTTTTCCATTTAGATTGTAAGTTTGTAAGTGTTTATTTAAGTAGGGTTTGAATTTCATTTGTAAATATTCTATGTGCTAGTCCATTTTTGACCATCTTTACAAGAATGACTCCCTCATGAGTTTCTAGCATATGTTCTTCATGGGTTTAAGGGAAATGGGAGTGGAGCCAGTGTACATAATGCACATAGTTTTTGAAGCCCTAGAGAGTTGGTTAATAAAATCAAATGTGATGGCCTAGGCAAGTCATTTATAATTGGTTAGGCAATCATAGTATTGGTAGGAAGGTTTTGGGTTTTGAATGTGAAGGATACTTCAAACTCAAAGTTGTAGAAGGAGGAGGGGTGAGTATTGTGATTATATTCTAAAAGGTCTCACAATAAGTTTTTTTTGAGAGAATGACCAAGACAGACTAAGAAATGAAGTTGGCAAGTCATCTTGCAAAGGCATTTGGAAAAGGAAGAAGCTAAAACCATTGGTGTAATTAGGTAGCAAGTAGTTTGAGGGTAGGATAGAAATCCTCTAGAGATTAGGGCACTAAAGGAAACCATAATAGGCTAAGAGAAATCCAAAGTAATTCCTTGAGAAAGTAAGGACTAAAGAAGTAAACTACCTAACATTACATCATATGGAAGAGATGAGTATGAAAAACACTCTCTAGTTGTATAGGGGAGTGATAGTTTATTAAGGGAACTTGACATCCCTTTTAGGGAGATTTGGAAAGATTCATGTAAATAAGGAATACCTTTATCGGGGAGATATTTAACATGAAGAGTTTTTAATGCAAAGGGGAAGATAAGTACAGATGGACATTTTCTCTAATGAGTGTTAGATTTTATTGATGAAGAGGGTTTGAAAAGAAGAAGACTACAATATTAGTGACTGATTTTGTATTCATGGAATTATATTTTTTCATCTATGTTTCCATCAATTCCAATAGGGGATTTTGTTAGAAATTAATTGTAATAATATTCTTTGGGGAGTATCTAAGGTAGTCGATGAGATTGTATGTTGCATTAATGACTATGTTTTTCATTGATGTCAACATAGTATCATTTTTGTGAAGTGTAGCTAAGTAGCAAAGTGAGATTGAGCTCTAAGTACAAATGTTTGGTATCAATTGTAGAATTGCATCGGTATAGACATGTTCTATAGTGAGTCCTGAGTACACTATTAAGTGTGTAAGAAAAGTTATGGATACGAACGTGAGTTATGTGATGTTTGTTGAAGACTATTATAGAACAAAGAAAGTAAGAATTAGTTAATTATCTTCATATTATATATTTTAAGGGGGACATAATCATGACATACAAAGTTAGATACAAGAAGAAGATAGTTGGTAACATGATGAAGTGCACAAGGTCCAAATTGCATGTGTAAAATAATTGTTGATTACTGATAGCCTATAGTAATATATGATTGTGAAAGTAATTGTTTGTCTTATAGAGGTCCTACTTAATTAATTTGGAAAGACACATAGATGACTCAAGTAATTATTTTGAGGACATGGTATAAAGGAAGAACATTTTCTTTATTTGAGATGTAGATTATGAATAATGATTGAGATAAAGTGAACAAGAGTAAAGCATTTGTTAAATGTGAGTAAGTGATCCAAGGGATTATTGGATGCAAGGTTGGTGATCTAATCAAGATAGAGGATTGGTATGGTTGACATGATAGAGGAAGACTAGAGTACAAATACAATTCATTCTATTATTTTGCAAGGAATAACATAGAGATAAGTTGGATCATTTATTCAATGCTCTTGCCCTTGAAGCTATTTGTTAGATTGTGGTGACTGATCAGGAAAGTACTGTACATACTTCATAAATAGTGGGGTTTGGGGCATCGGCCCGAAATTTTTTTTTTTTTTGGGAAGTAGCCAACATGGTAGCCGACATATTATGGCCGACATATGGCCGACATGTTATAACCCTAAAGCGGTTTAATACTTGTATAAAAGGGGCTTAGGGTTGGGTATTTTTCATGTGTGGTGATACAAAATTGGTTCTTGCGGCGGTATTGAGCTGTAAGGGATTACGGGTTGTAATCAAGTTGTAATCACTGGATTGTAATAAGATTAGACTTGCTGTTTGGTGGACGTAGCTTAGGGATTGGGTGAACCACGTTAAATCTTGGTGCCCTGTGTTCATTTCTGTGTGTTCTATTATTTTCTGTTATTGGTTATATTTGCATGTGGTTTTTATTTCTGTCTATGGTTTATCCTAACAAGTGGTATTAGAGAAAGGTTGTCTTTCAGTTATCCTCTGCAGGAAAGTCTCACGGTTAAGTGGGAGTCTCACAGTTGAGTGGGAGCAATGGCAGATGAGGGTAAGTTGAGGGTTGACAGGTTTAATGGGCAGAACTTCTAGTTATGGAAGATGCAAATGGAAGACTATTTATATCAGAAGGATTTATGGAAGCCGTTGGAAGGAAAAGCCAAGAATCAGGGAACTATGTCAGAGGCTAAATGGGATCTTTTGGACAGAAAGGCACTCGAAAGCATTCGATTATGCTTGGCACCATCGGTGGCATTTAATATTACAAAAGCAAAGACGACAGAAGATTTGATGAAAACCCTAGCGATACTGTATGAAAAGCCCTCCGCTTCAAATAAGGTATTTCTCATGAAGCGTTTATTTAATATGAAAATGGTAGAAGGTGGATCTGTTGTAGATCATTTAAATGATTTTAATACTATTACTAGTCAATTATCTTCTGTGGGTATCAATTTTGATGAAGAAATTAGGGCTCTCTTGATTTTGTGTTCTTTGCCTGAAAGCTGGAATGGCTTGGTAATGATGGTGAGTAATTCTATTCCTGGATCTAGTACCCTAAAATATGATGATGTGATCAGTGTTATTTTAAGTGAGGAAACTTGTAGAAAATCCTCAGGTGGATCTACATTAGGAAGTGCTTTAAATGCACAAAGCAGGGGCAGAACGACTGAAAGAGGAAGTAACTCTAGAAATCATGGGAAATCAAGAGGAAAGTCAAAGGGGAGGAGGTCTCAATCGAGAGGACCAAATGATTGCTGGTACTGTGGGAAACCAGGGCACAAAAAGAAAGATTGCTAGACTTGAAAGAAAAATGAAGGAGATAAATCAGATGGAGACAAAGAGGCAAATGTGGTAAGTAACAAATCTGAAGAGGATGCTTTGCTTCTGTCTTTAGAGAGTGTTGATGATTCATGGGTTTTAGATTCTGGTGCTTCTTTTCATGCTACACCTCGTAGAGGTTATTTCATTGATTATGTCCAAGGGGATTTTGGGCTTGTTTATTTGGGGGATAATGAACCCTGTCAGATTGTTGGAAAGGGAAAAATTAAGATTAAGTTGCAGAATGGGAATCATTGGCTACTACATGAGGTAAGACATGTTCCAAAGCTGAGTAGGAATTTAATTTCAGCAGGGTAACTCGGTGATGAGGGTTGTGTAGTTACTTTTAATGATAAAAATTGGAAGGTTTCAAAAGGTTCCCTTGTAGTAGCAAAAGGTGTGAAAGTAGGCACCTTATATCTTTTTATAGGTCATATTGTTCCTTCTACTTTGATTGTTTCAGAGAAAAATGAATATTCAGGAACAATTACTGCAGTTGAGTAGGGAGAACAAATAGCTGTTGTAGATTCTGATACAACACTGTGGCACAATAGACTTGGGCACATGAGTGAGAAAGGTATGAAAGTACTTCATTCAAGGAAAGTTTTACCAGGTCTAAAATGTGTGAATATGGATTTTTGTGAAAGTTGTGTGTATGGAAAACAAAAGAGAGTGAGTTTTGTAAAGACTGGGAAGGAAAACAAAAAGGAGAAATTAGAGCTTGTGCATACAGATGTATGGGGACCGGCTCAGGTATCTTCCCTTGGTGGCTCTCATTATTATGTTACATTTATTGATGATGCAACTAGAAAAGTGTGGGTTTATTTTCTTAGACAAAAATCTGATGTATTTCAAACTTTTAAGAAATGGAAATGCTTGGTTGAAAATGAGACTGGTAAGAAATTAAAATGTCTCAGATCTGATAATGGTGGTGAGTATTGCAGTTATGAATTTGAAGATTATTGCTCCACTAATGGTATTCGTAGACAAAAAATTGTTCCAAGGACTCCATAGGAAAATGGAGTGGCTGAACGCATGAACAGGACTATAATGGAGCGCGCAAGGAGCATGAGGTTGCATGCTGGGTTGCCCTTACACATGTGGGTGGAGGTTGTCAATACTGTAGTATATTTGATTAATAGAGGTCCCTCTACTCCTTTGGGCTATGGTATTCTAGAGGAAGCATGGACTGGTAAGAAGGTGAGTTATTGTTTTCTCAAGACCTTCGGTTGTGAAGCTTTTGCTCATATAGACTCTGAAAATAGAACCAAGCTAGAAGCTAAATCAAAGAAATGTGTCTTTGTTGGATATGGCATTAATGAATTTGGCTATAGGCTTTGGGATTTTGAAAATCATAAAATTATAAGAAGTCGGGATGTCATATTCAATGAAAAAGTGTTGTACAAAGATCTATTGCAGCAACATGAGAAGAAAGAAGATGATTATGTAGTGCTGGATGATACTCCAAAAGCTGATGTTCCAGCCATTCCTCATGATGTGCAATAACTGCAACAACAAATAGCACACACACCAGTGAATGTTAGATGATCAACAAGGCCAATTAGACCTCCACAAAGGTTTTCTCCCTCTTTGTATTCTATTTTACTTACTGATGCTGGTGAACCTGAAAGTTATGATGAAGCTGTGCAGGTGGATACTAAGATTCAGTGGGAGTCTACAATGAAAGATGAAATGGACTCTTTGCTGAAAAATAAGACATGGGATTTGTGCAAGTTGCCTATAGGTAAAAAGGCTTTACAGAATAAATGGGTTTACAGGTTGAAAGAAGAGGAAGGAGGTAAGAAAAGATTTAAGGCCAGGTTAGTTGTAAAAGGATTTGCACAGAAAAAGGGAATTGATTTTGATGAGATATTTTCTCCTGTTGTTAAAATGACTTCTATTCATATTGTTTTAAGTCTTGTGGCTACTGAAGATTTGCATTTAGAGTAGATGGATGTTAAAACAACCTTTCTTCATGGTGATTTGGATGAAGAAATATATATGGCCCAGCCACAGGGTTTTGAGGTCAAAGGTAAGGAGAACTTAGTGTGCAAATTGAAGAAAAGTTTATATGGCTTGAAGCAAGCACCTCGAAAATGGTATCTGAAATTTGACAGTTTTATGCATGAGCATGGATATAATAGGTGTCATTCAGATTACTGTGTTTATTTTAAGAGGTTGGATGATGATAGCTACATTATTTTATGTTTAAATGTTGATGATATGCTTATAGCTGGGTCTAACATGGATCATATTAAGGGGCTAAAATGCCAATTAGCACATGCATTTGCTATGAAGGATTTGGGGGCAGCAAAACAAATCCTTGGTATGAAGATTTGTAGAGATAGGAAGAACAGAACATTGACGCTATCTCAAGCTGATTATGTTGAGAAGGTGTTGCAACGTTTCTCTATGGAGAATGCTAAAGCTGTTAGCACACCTTTACCTGGTCATTTGAAATTGACTAAGGAGATGTGTCCCAATACACAGGAAGAGGAGGATAAGATGTCCAAGGTACCCTATGCTTCAGCTGTAGGAAGTTTGATGTATGCTATGGTATGCACTAGGCCAGATATTGCACATGCAGTGGGAGTCGTTAGCAGGTATATGAGTCATCCAAGATTTGAGCATTGGAATGCTGTCAAGTGGATTCTCAGATATTTGAGAGGAACATCCAATAAGTGTTTACACTTTGGGGGCTCTACTACTGATTTACAGGGCTATGTTGACTCAGATTTGGCTGGGGATATTGATACCAGGCGGAGTACTACAGGGTATGTCTTTACTGTTGGTGGGGCAGCCATGAGCTGGCTTTCTAGGCTACAAAAGATTAATGCTCTCTCCTCTACAGAGGCAGAGTATGTTGCTGCTACAGAGGCAGCCAAAGAGATGATATGGCTTCAGTTCTTCTTGGAAGAATTGGGACATCCTCAGAAGGATAATTATTTGTTCACAGATAGTCAGAGTGCCATTCATCTTGCTAAAAATTCAGCTCTGCATGCTAAGACCAAACACATACAGTTGCGGTACCATTTCATTCAGTCAGTTTTGGAGGATGGACAGTTAAAGCTAGAGAAGATACATACCAAAGAAAATCCAACAGATATGTTGACAAAGGTTGTAACAAGGGAGAAGCTGAACTCCTCTTCAACTTCAGTTGGTCTTTTAGACTTAATGTGAATAAAAGAAAAGCAGAGTCCAGGGTGGTTTGATCCAGTGGGAGCCCCATGCAGTAGTTGTATTGCTACAGGATCAGTCTCCAAGTGGGATATTGTTGTTCAGTGTGGAGCCTGATCAGTCCCCAAGTGGGAGATTGTTAGATTGTGGTGACTAATCAGGAAAGTATTGTACATGGTAGCCGACATATTATGGCCGACATATGGCCGACATGTTATAACCCTAAAGCAGTTTAATACTTGTATAAAAAGGGCTTAGGGTTGGGTATTTTTCATGTGTGGTGATACGAAATTGGTTCTTGCGG
The DNA here is from genome assembly GCA_028749045.1 of Cupressus sempervirens. Classification (NCBI taxonomy): domain Eukaryota; kingdom Viridiplantae; phylum Streptophyta; class Pinopsida; order Cupressales; family Cupressaceae; genus Cupressus; species Cupressus sempervirens. Next base: position 522,857,303 of record CM053788.1, read on the forward strand.
CGGTATTGAGCTGTAAGGGATTACGGGTTGTAATCAGGTTGTAATCATTGGATTGTAATAAGATCGGACTTGCTGTTTGGTGGATGTAGCCCAAGGATTGGGTGAACCACGTTAAATCTTTGTGCCTTGTGTTCATTTCTGTGTGTTCTATTATTTTTTGTTATTGGTTATATTTGCATGTAGTTTTTATTTCTGTCTATGGTTTATCCTAACACTATTTGGATCATGGGTCCATCTGCCTTCCACAACTCCTAATAGGGTTGGAATCCCATAATTGGGATTCAAAATCTCCTACTAGGATTGACATGTATGGAAAGTATTTCACAGAATCCTAATGGGGTCTATCCACTTACAAGGAACTTCTATATTAATACATCATTTGTAGGTACCATCCCCACTGAGGATTTCCCTAGTTAACATATTTGGTGTTATTGTGTATGTGTGTCTTTGTATAGTTGTTGATTACATTTCTTAATGGTTAAAGATTATTAAGGTTGATAAATATTTTAATATTTGCATAACTGATTCACCCCCCCCTCTATCAGTTGTATTGGTGGACCTTAAATTTTTAACATAAAACCTACTATAAATACTCCTCCTTCTAAAAGGAAATTAGCATAGGAAAACATTCTTGTAGGGGTTCTAGTAAAAATCATAAAAGGGATTGTACTATAAAAACCAAAATTAAAATTTATGTAAGGAGGATGGAATGGATTAGAGAAAAATCTAGCAAGGAAATTCCTAATTAGGATAGCTTAACTATTAGCATTGAGTCATTGAAATCCTTAGAATAAATAAAGATTAAGTCTTATGAGGAAATTGGGTTTGTTGAAGGAGGAAACATTGAACTGAAAGATCTAGAACTTTTTTTTAATAATGCATCGAGTGTTGAAGATGTCATTATGGAAGAACATGATAAAGGGGAAGATTTTTTTGGAGTTCATTTTCTAGTACGGAAAATATCAAGTGGATTTAAAACCTGATACCAAGAAAAAAGATAGAGGCAAGCCTAAAGATGAGCTAAATCCTATAATCAGCAGGTTTAAGTCTTAGTTCTAGTCCAACATTAATAGAGTCACCACGATTCACTTCACTTTAGGCTCTACAAGGCCAAGATAGGCAAACCTAAGGAATTAATCTAGTTAATTTGTCACTTTCTCTTTCTAGATTATTTCTTATAATAGAAATGGTCAATATCTTATGTAATTTTCTGATAAACCTTTTGAAAACAATAGCTAACTATAACCAAAAGGTAGATGCAAATAAGTGATGACTAACACTTGAGTTTTTGATAAATTAAAAGATAAATTGATTTGTTGTTATGAATGTTCTACAATTAAGTGAATCATCGATGTATTCTTGAATTTCTAAATGTACCAGTGTCTTATCCATTGGAATATAGAGTCAAAGATTAGTAGAGTTGGACCCTTTTAATCAACTTGTGATTAAAATGTCAACATCAAACTATAAATTTCATTCTAATTCTCATCCTTTTCACAAACCTTAAACCTTATCCATTATGGAAATAATTTACCCAATTCTTTAAATTAGTAGCAATCAACAAGAGATATACAACTATTAAAATTGCACTAAACTGAATGAAAATTTTTCATTCAACCCCAAAGTTATGGATATGTGAGAAAAGAGGAAAAACTTAAAGATGATGATAATTAAGGAAAAACTTCTTCAAATCTTAATAGTACTAATATGATCTCATATTATAATATAGCAACAAAGCATAGGTCCCAAAATTTTCACTTTTTTTAGTCAAGTATGCAAGTAACTGAAATCATTCAGATAACTACAAAAAAATGGATGTACTGCAAAATAATCATGACATGTGATAAAATTCTATAGATAACTAACCTCTACTCTTCATCTTGGAAATCTATATATAGGATTGCAACAAGCTACAGATGAGAGGAGGACACATGCCAAGATATTAATGGATACAAAATTTTGGAAGAAGGGAACATAAAGGTATACAAAACATTCTTCCAAAATATTGATCACAAAAAGGATAAGTAGCTAAGGAAATAAAGGACCATTTATATTGAGCATTTGATCTTTTTCCTCGTCTTTTACTTTTAATGTAGGTAAAATATCTCAACTACTTCCCATCAGTAGAGCTTTAATTTCTCCTAATGCTTCCCAGACATAAATTTCCATCTTGGTGGGCCACTCTATCGTTTTTACTTCTTGCAAGTCTCGAGTGACTTTGGCCCATCTAACATCCATGACCACTTTGGATTCAACAATAAACTTATTTAAATCTATTTTTTCCTTAAAAATAGAATCAATTAATTTATTGTAGGGAATATTAGAAATGTCTTCAAAAATTGACACTGTAGCCTCTTGAGTCAAAAATTGTCAAAGGAGGTAGACCACTCCTTCCAGTCTTTCACTATGCTAGTAGCATCCAAAATTGGTGGTATAGAGGGCTGTATCCCTTGAGACAAAACATTCAACTTCCCTTGTACAATTTGCAATTTTCCAATGAAGAAACCCATCAATTCTTTCACTATTTCTAGGCCTTCCTTCATTGTAATTATTTTATCTGGTAGATGTGAATTTTTAGCGATTAGTACAATTAACCTCTCTAGAAATTGAATATATTGCCCCTAAAGATCAAATGTGGGTGATATCCATGATAGTGCCTCATTGCTAAATTGCTCAACACTTTGTGAAGTAATATAAAAATCATGAGCCTACTGTGACATATTTTGTAGCACCTCTATCCTATGGCTCATCATATTCTTAAGGACAATTATCCTTATGTCAACTCCCTATTGAGTGGATGGAGCATCAATGCACATTCTTCTTGGATCTAATGCCTCCTCTTCTTCCAAATCCTCTATTTGTACTGGGACCTCAACTGTATCCCTAGTTGGCTATTGTTGTCTAAGAGATGCAACTTCATTTTCTAATGCTTGGACTTTGACCTTGAGCTCCACAATTCTTTCTTTGTATACATGGCTGCTTTTAAGCTCATCTTCATAGAACTTCCTAACATCAATGTAATAATGTATGGAGATAATCTTGTCTCCATCTCCTCTACCTTGGCTTCCTTCATAAATGAAAAGTGTTTTAATGCCTTGGAATCTCTGTGCTAGAGGTGCCCTATAGAGTCCATACAATCATGTTACCTTGATCAATACTCTATACACCCATCAAATTTGGCTTATTTGAGGAAGGAGCCATACTCCATACTACTAGGGATTTGGTATCAATCTAGTCCCTCTATTCAACCCATCTACACCAATAGCCTCATATGAAATGGCATTCTCCCTCCTCCTTATTTGATCAGGCATAAATGCTTGTTCTAAGTCCCATTTAGGCACTAATAACATGCTACTCCTCTATACTAAATCCCTAGCCTCCTCTCGAGTCATAACTTTACTCTTAGGATCACAAGCCTATAGTTTCTCAACAAGTTCCATCTTCTGCTCATCAGACTCTCCTGGTTTCATCTTTAGTACAAGTTTACTCTATTTTATCTTGTATAGGAAACTCTTGAATTCAGTGGACCTGATGAATTCATCATCCTCTAAGAATTATTGAGCTTGGATGATCCTATCATCTAGCTTTGTTGCTTCTAGTTCTAAGTCTGTGAGAGTATTTTCTGCTACATTTATTCTATTTTGTGAATAATTTTGTCTTAAGTCAGCAAAGTCTGGCTATTCCCTTGCAAAATTTGTAATTTCCTCTATTTTACTTCAAGAGGGATATGGACAATCTTTTGTCTTTTGTTTCCTTTTTCCATCCATGATGCCTGAGGGACATCATCTTCTTCTATTTCAAAGGTTACATCAGGTTCAGGGTTGTCAGGGAAAACCCTATCTTCTTCTCCTATTGGGCCCTCTAGCATTTTAGCCATGACCTCAGCATGGTTTGCAACGATCTTCCTAATCCTCTGAGGATAGGGAATATCCATGTGAAATCCCATGAATTGGGGATCTATTCTTTTCAATTCTCTCTCTACCCTTAAAACATCATCAAGCTTTCCTACCTTGTCAGCTACTTCACCCTTTTCTACTATGTTTAGAATGATATCCTCATAGGGAAATTCCTTGGTGCTTTGTAGTACATAGTTTCTCATTTCTTTAAGGGTGATCTTTGTCCAATTATTAAAGTCATACATTCTATTAGGGCTAGTAGACAAATTGCAGTGATGGAGGAAATAATGAATATGGTCTAGGGCATCTTTGTCAATTGTAAAATCACCGATCCTAAAACACCTACACAAAAATATTCCTCTATGCACTGTGGGTCCCAAGTATTCCCTGTTGACCATGAACAGTTTCTAGATAAATTCAATTATTCCTAACCTACAAGGGATAAACTTAGGCAATATATGGGTTGGTCAAGGACAACCATAGACTCTCATTAAAAAAAAGGTAGGAAATAAGAAAATATCTCCCCAATTATGATAAAATATCTTTGCTTTAGGAAGCAGGGCTATTTTGAAAAGACCTTTCAAAATATCAGGAGACCTAAAGTATCTTGGATCTAACATTTTCATAATTACAACACTAAAATTATTGAAAAATGAGACAAAATAAAAAAATGATGATTGTTATCCCATACTTGTGTCCATAGCTATACTGGTAAAGCTCCATTTGCATCAAAAGTATGGTCAATGAAGTCAGAGCTGATATATCCTAGATTTCTATAGAGAATTAGGTTCATTAGTACTGAATAATGATGGAAAGTGAAGTCTTTTAAATCTACACTCTAAGCCCTGGCAATATTCTCTTTCATCACCTCTATAATGTAATTGACATAGTTGTACTCCCCAGCATGGTAGGAGTCATATACGTCTCTTGCAATTATGAATTCTACTCTATAAACCATGTTAGTTCCATCTTTTCCAACCACGTTGTGAACACCATATACATTCTTAATAAAATAATTCTTAAATTTGTTTAGTGGCATCATCTTTTCCACCTTCTTAAGGTAATCACCCACTTTCTTCAAATCCATCAAAATATGCTATAGCATTGATTTACCAACATATGCTTTAGTGTTTGCTTCAAATTTCCTCTATAAATCCTTTAAATCTATAGGCTGACCCATAGCTCCATCCAATCCAATGCCTCAATGAATGACTCTCAGTCTAAGGTGCAAAGGATAGTTCCATCTCTCCTATGGGAGAATTTAGTTGCCAGATTGTAGCATCAAAACAAGGCTTTCATCAGGTCTACATCTATGAAGACCTCTAGAAATATTAATTTGACAAGATTCTTCTTCCATGGGTTGCACATAGGAATTTTCTTCTCCCTGTTATAATAGAAGTATCTAAAAAGCTCTGAACCTATAACACTAGGGCATATGGAATCTCTGCATGGGGCATATGGGTCAATGAAAGCTTGGTCATCTATAGAATTAGGATTAGAAGAACCAAGAAAAAGCTTTATCCATTCTTCAGTGAATCTATTTAGTTTCTTTTGTTTGGTTTTTCCTCTTTTACAGGTTGAAGGTTCTAAAGCTACCATGTCTAAGGCTTGAATCTCTTCTACTTCTTTGTTGGACATTTTGATACTATGCAAAAAAAATAGGATATGGAAATTGCTCTATCCTTAAAAGCTCTAGAAATAAAAATTTGGAATGCACTAAAAACTCTAAAACTACTCAAATTCTCTTTCTCTCTACAAATGGTAAACTTTGATTGTGAAGTGGAAAAATTTGTACAAATTAATATATGCAAATTAATGTTCACTTTGCATTGATTTTAACATTCTTGAAATATGATATCAACCCATTCTATCAACTCAATGGTGTATCACCATTACTACCTAGTAATACACTTTTTGTACTGTAGTTAATTCTTATTGGTTGAGAATTTTATTTTTGTTTCTAGCTTAGAAAAATGACCTTTCATTTTACTGTTAGAATAGGGCTTACAATGCTACAGCATTGAATAATGAAGAGACCTCTCATATTATGTTACATATGAAAAATTAGTCTCCCGATGTTATGAAAACACTTGAAAAACCCTTGTTGACTAGTCGAACATAGTAGAAAATCCTTCTATGATCTTATGACTCCTTTGTTGTTGTAGCATCAGAAATAACCTTTTCTTCTTTTATGATCTCTTGGAAAACAACTTCATAATATCTTTCATTGACCCTTTCCATCATATGATTCCTCGATCACAATCTCATTTGCTATTCCATAACATCACCAGTTATGTTTGAAACCTCCTATGATCCTCTAATAATGGTTAACCCTTTGCACTATAGCATCGCGATCATTATAATTCTCATGTGCGATCTTACAATCATGGCTCCATTGTATCATCAATCCATACTTTGTTTTGTCATTTGATCTTACGATGAACCATTCATCATAGTATCAGAGATCATCATATGTCACTTTAAAATAATATAACATTTCCTTTCATCCCACTTTTTCCTGACTAAGCACATACATGGTATCCATACCTCTATTTTGACCAATGAAAATTCAGACACTTGTTTGCTAGTGCACCATCACCATTGCTTACTTTTGACATCTTTATGATCTTTTGATAATAGATTCCTTGTAATATCACAACATTCCATTATGTCTTTCATGATCCTACAATATACATTACTTTATAATATTGTAGCACCCCTTTTATCACTCCCGATGCCATGATGACCTCCCATGTCATAAGGGATGGTCGTGCACTAAACCATTTAAAACTATGACATGATCTTATGATACAAAGGAAGTCATAAGGTCAGAAAGATAGATTATACCATTCATGATATGAACATAACACATTTCGCTTAAGATTGTAACAATGAAAATACTTGCTTATGATGCTCGGCTAAATCCTTCATTGTAACATCATAAAGGAAGATGTTAAAAGAAAAATGAAAACCCTCTTAATTTCAAAAACCTAGGGTTAGGGCTTAGACCAATTCCATGCAAATTTTTTTCAATGTGAGATAAAATTCAAATTCTTGGACACTAAACCGTACTTGGGTTTAGAATAAAAATAACTAAATTAGGGAAAACATGCTAGGGTTTCCTTTGTAGAAGAATATAACAAATATGCAACCCTAACAATAAATTCAGTATTTTCACCATAATTTTGCTAATTGAACTTAGCAAAAATAATAGCTATCAGATTCTATGTTTGTAGCAAAATATTTTAATCAAGAAGAACCAGCTGATGAGGAAGTTATAAATAGTTTTGATGAAAATTTTGATATTAATATGGATGTTTTAAATAGGGTTATAGACATTTTTTTAAGTGAAGGTGGTTTAGATACATTAGCACAAGATTCCAAGAAGGTGGGTGACTTGAATATAGAAAGGATAATATACATCTAGAAATATAGTCCATTCCATGAGCAAGATGTTGAAAAATAGCCAGATGAAGAGGAAAGGCCAACTATTGTAGGGAGTGAATAGATATCTATTGTAAACTAGGGAACTCCAACACCCTCTAACCTATCTACCCCCTTGATAGCATGCGTAAGCCTATAATAGGACATGTTTATAAAAAGAGTAGTGTGGAAAGAAGAGATGAAGAAACTATGCAAAATAATTGATAATAAATACTAAGAGAATATAGAGAAGGAAGAAGAAATAGAAATGTTGAAGAAAAAAGTTACTAAGCTTAGATCTATGATTCCTGAGTTGATGGAATGCAAATCTCCAACACAAGTCTATACCCTCTATCTAAAGGAATAGTTTCTAAATCACAAATTGACATAAATTGTACAACGCTTGGATCCTTTGTTAGAAACTCCCCATGAGTATTTAAAATTAATTTAGTTCTCTTCCACACCTATACATATGTTATTTCATAAATTATATCTACATAAATATGTTGTTCCCGATGAAAAATATTGAAATCCCACTGCATGTGTGGGGACTATCCAACTTAGAGCTTTCATGTCATGGATATAAAATGAGTTGAGTTGGGAACTAGGTCAGACCATATAGATATGAAGAGCTAGATGCATCTTTTACCATTATAATAGAGGAAATTTTCTAGATAGTTTGAAGGCAAGGGAACCACATGCCCCACAAAATTATATGATTGAAACAATAAGGAATCCTTGGTATATTATTTGAGGAAGAGTCATAACATGCTATTAGATTCCTCTTAATTTTCAATCCCCACTTTTGATGTGGCCTCTACATAGTATGGAAGATGATGTACATACACAAACAAGGAGAAATATGTAGAATAATAGGAGAAGCTGAGGGAAATAAAATGATAATAGTAAAGCTTTGAAAAATGAGGAGAAGGCAAAGCTCACTAGTGGATTTTAAGATGACTACAATAATTAAGAAATTTTCATTTTCTAGAGGCCAACCAAGAAGTTAAGTTAGACTAGGGAAAGATAAGACTATTTTATCCTTTATTTTGTTTCACTTTTTGTTGAAAAGAAGATTGTTGAAGTACATAAATGAGGGAGATTGATGAAACCTGTCATGTGAACAATCATTATTTTGTAGCTGATGTCAAACTTGATACTTGCTAGTGAGATAATTGCTAATTTGGTCTAAATGTTATCATTTGATTGATTGATGAAGAGGATTTGAAAAGAAAGGATAACAAGAGAACCTAGAGAAAGGTTGAGTTATATGATGTATAAAAGGAACACTAAGAAAAAGTAAGACTTTGATGATATGGTGTACTATTTATCTACTTAAGGCTACAATGAAAGGATACTTGAGAAAAGACAAGAGGACTAAGCAAAGAAATGTTTCTACTGAGCCTCACTAAGAAAACAATGGAAGCCAAGCAACTTAGCTCAGGTCAAGTAGAAAAATAGTTATGAACGAGCATTTGGTATATGCCAAGCATCAATAAAATATAGTATGTTTTGAGCATCAAAGAATGATAGTAGCAACTAAGCAAAACTTAATGTTTACCAAGCAACCTAGTGTTGGCCGAGCATCAGAAGATGGTTTTTGCCAAGAAAACATGTTATTGCCAAGTGGTAGTAAAATGATTTTAATCAAAGATTTGATGAATCTGAGTCAAAAAAGTTAATTTCTTGAATTGTGTGAAGCGTGTTGAAGATAAGTTGATGACTTGGTGACACAGAATTCAAGATAAACGATTTTGAGAAAAATTCAAAGAAGATTGTAATAGAAGTTTCTATAAGGAACAAAATGCAAAGATGGGAAGATTCAATGAATCTAACCTAATCCTAAAATGGATGATTGTGGTTAAACAAAAAATGATTGAAATTCTCTATATAAGGAGATAATAGGCCAGAATCAATAAGCTCAAGAGTGTGAACTAGAGATAGACAAGAAGTCTAGGGTGTTGCTTCATATGGTGGCTAAAGGAAAGAGTCTATAGTTGGCATACTAAGAAAAAAGGTTTAAAGAGTTAAAGGCTTGAAGGGTTAACAAGATATTAGAGATGAAGGTGATGAATGCCAAGCATAATGAAGTATTGAATGTAAGATTTATAATCTACAAGTGAGTTGTTTTATTATTAGATCAAGTCTTACTATTACTTTCTAACAAGTATACCAATCTAGATAAATCCTTCGAATTAAGGTTGACCTAATAGTCATGAGTAAATCCTTTAACAAGGTGGCATTCTAATGGAATTTTCTAAATTCTTCTAACAAGGATCACTCCTAATAGGTTGATTGAAATCATTTAATCAAGGTCACATTTAACAATATGCATTTTAACCTTTAAAAAGGTTGGCTCCTCATAGGGCTCACTTCAAAAGAGTGAAAATTTGTAGCATGTTGCTAGTGGTTTCTCCCAAATAGGGTTTCCATTTTAAATCCTTATGTCAAAATATGTGCATTATTTTGTGATGTTTCATGTTTACATTCTTGCAAAATCATTTTGACCTAGGATAGTAATATACTAAGGTTTAAAACATTGGATGATCAATGCATTCATAAGTATATGTTGAAGTACTGAAAAGTTTTATTTGTAGATTTGGACCTTGGATAACTAATTCATCCCCCCTCCTCTTAGATATTCTAAATATTCCAACAATTGGTACCAGAGCATTGGTTCTTGTGAGGAAATAGTTTTAAGGTACTAGAAGCTAAAGATTAAGATGTATAGAAATGAGGTGCCCAAGCTAAATAACAAAAACTTTCCTACATGGAAAAGTTTAATGAAAGCTACATCTAGAAGGACTTGGAAATTATGTATAGTTAGCTATCACCACTGAACATGTTGATGTAGTTGGATCCCAATTGCTAAAAAATTAAAAAAGAAAGAAAGAATAGAGTAAAGTAATGTTGGAGATTACATCTACCCTAAGCTATTTAGAGTTTGATGACATCAAAGTATGTGATTTTGCTAAGAAGATGTGGGATGCTCTATAGAAGATATGTGGAGGAGACACGAATGTGTTGACAAGCAAAGTAGAATGTCTAAGAGGAAAATCTGATGACATGAGAATTCAAGAAGGAAAAACTATAGTCTAGTATTATGGAAGAATCAAAGATGTTATGAATGCAATTACAGGATCTAATGAATTATTGAAGATGAGACTATGATTAGAAATGTGTTAAGAACCATGCTGCCTATCTATGATATTAGAGTCTTTTCTATACAATAACTAAGGTGTACTTATGGTAGTGATCTTATCCTTGAAGGACTAGTTGGTAGACTCACTTCTTTTGAACTTTCAAATTTTTATAATTTCAAATCTAAAAATGTTGAATCTTCTTTCAAAGCTAAACGGACACTGAAAGAAGCTAAAGATAAGAGAAAGAAAAAGGTCAAACATGCTACTACTGATAGTGAGATAGATGATGTATATTTTAAATAACTTGAAGCACTTATGACTAGAAAATTCCATAGAGCCAAGGGAAAATACAAAGGTAAGCTACCTATCGTATGTTTTAATTGTAATGAAGTTGGTCATATTGCAACAAGATGTCCTAAGAAGAGAAAAAATGAAGAAAAATATAGAAGTAGAAGAGATGAGAGTAACAAATATTTTAAAGAAAAAGGAAAGAAAGCCTAGTACATTATTGAAGAAAAATCAAATGATGAATCAAATGATCATCATGATGAAGCTGTGTATGTTGCTATGAAAGATGATTCAGATGAAGATGAGGCAACTGCATTAGTATCTTATGTGACCAAAAGTGACAGATGGATCATTGATAGTGGATGTCCTCATCACATGACTAGAGACAAAAGTAAGTTCATTATTCTTGAGAATTACAATGGAAATAATGTTAGATTTGGTAATGATGCACCCTATTTGATAAAAGGTAAAGGATCAATAAGATTGACAGACAAGATCATGTGTGACAATGCTTATTGTGTGGAAGGACTTAACTAGAATCTATTTAGTGTATCACAATTGAATAGTTAAAGATGCAAAGTTGAATTTAGAAATAGGAAAACCAAGATATATGACACTAATGGAGAACTTATTGGAAGTGGAGATTAGACTAGAGGTAATTTATTTTATCTTGACATGAATGATGCTACTTATCTTATTGTACAATTTGATGATGTGTGGCTATGGAACAAAAGGTTATGCCATGTAAATTTAGAAAATTTGGTTGGTATCAATAAGATGAAAAGAGTCAAAGGGTTGCCAAAACTGAAGAAACCTAATAATGTGGTTTGCAAACAATGTCAGTTAGGTAAGATGACAAAGTCTAGTTTTAAAAGTAAGACTCATACTTAAAAAGAAATTTTGGAATTAGTTCATACTAATTTATGTGGACCAATTAATGTGCAAAGCTATAAAAGATACAAGTATGTTATCCTATTTATTGATCATTACACTAGAATAATGAAAGTAATGTTCTTGAGAGAAAACATTGATGCTTTTCAAATGTTTAAGTAATATTTGGCAAGAGTTGAAAAAGAAACTAGTAAAAAATTGAAATGCCTAAGATTTGATAGAGGTGGAGAATTTACATCAAATGAATTAAAAAGAAATTACAATGACATAGGAATTAAAAGGCAAACTTCTGCACCAATGAACCCTCCATAAAATGAAATTGTTGAAAGGAGAAATAGATCTATGATGGATTGTGCTAGAACACTGATGATGGAGACTACAAATGTAAAGTTTGATGAATATACAAAAATATGTGAAGATGAACCAAAGAAGGAACCTAAAGAGTAAAAAACCTTTGTGTACTACTATGAAGACATAAATGCTAATGAACCTAAGAATCAAGTTGTAAATCAATAAGAATCAGTAACCATCATGTCACATACAATGGATGTTAAGTTGCATTTAGGATCCAAGTTGCATTCAGGAGCTAAGATACATTTTGATACTGAGATCAACTTACAAGAAAGGATTATTGAGTTACCTAACAGAGAAGTACAAAGTGAATATAAAGTTGAACTTAATGAAAGACCCATTGTAGAAGGAGAACAAAGCCAAGGTTATCAAAATACGTTAGAAGACATCACCCTGCTGAACAAATGATTGGAGATAAAGAAGATAGAGAAATGACAAGGAATAGATTGAGAAATGAAACATTTTTGTTAAGCTTGCATGGACCTAAAATAGTGAAGGATTCATTAGAGAATGAAGACTAGATTCAATCCATGAATGAAGAAATTGATCAGATTGAGAAGAAAAGAATTTGGACATTGATACCCAAACCAAAGAATAAGAATGTTATTGAAAGTATGTGGGTGTACAAAAATAAGCTAGATTAGAATGGTGAAGTAACAAGGAATAAGACAAGATTATTCTGCAAAGGATATGCACAAGAAGAGGGAATTGATTATGGAGAGACATTTTCTCTAATTGCTAGATTGGAAGGAGTAAGAACTCTATTTTCTTATTTTGGTTACAAAGGATTCAAAGTTTATCAATGGATGTGAAGTCAACATTTCTAAATGGTATAGTAGAAGAGGAGGTTTACATTAAACAACCTAAGGGATTTTTTGATCCAAACAAGAAGAGCATGCTGTGTAGATTGCACAAAGCTTAATATGGTTTAAAGAAAGCTCCCAAAGCATAGTATGAAAGATTGCACACTTATCTTGTGAAGATTGGTTTTGTGAAGACTAATGACAACATAAAATTATACTTGAAGACTAAAGGAGATGATGAATCTTACTAGCTGAGATATTTGTTGATGATATCATATTTGGAGAACAAAATGCATTGTGTAAGAAATTTGCAAATAAAATGATTAAAGAGTTTGAAATGTCTATGTTTGGAGAAATAAAGTTTGTTGTTGGATTAAAAGTGTATCAAATGAAATATGGCATTCACATTACTCAATCCAAATATGTGAAGGAAATCTTGAAGACTTTTGGTATGGAGGACTCAAGACTAGTTAGTACTCCCATGGTGATAGGACACAAACTATCCAAGACTAATGATTTTGCTAAAGTAAATCAAACATTATATAGATCTATGATTGAAAAATTGAAATATGTAGTTCACAATAGACTTGATATTGCATTAGTTGTTGGGATTTTGCAAGATTTTTTGCAAATCCTAAGGATAATCACTTGGTGGATGTTAAAAGGATTATGAGACACTTAAAAGGTACAGAGGACTATGTTTTATACTACAAGAAAAAAGATAAGTTTGAATTGATAGCCTATATAGATGTTGATTGGGATGGAAACGTTGATAACAGGAAAAGCATAAGTGGTAGAGAATTTTTCTTAGAAAATAGATTAGTCTTATGGACTAGTAACAAACATAACTATATTTCATAATCTACTACTAAAGCTGAATATGTGGTTGCTACAGTGAATTGCACAAATGTGGTATGGATTAAACAACTACTCAAAGGGATAAAGGAATAAATTGTTGAACCTGTGGTAATCTATTGTGACAATACAAGTTCTATAAACATATCTAAGAATCTAGTGATGCACAGAAAGAAAAAACACATTGCAATCAATTATCATTACTTGATATAATTGGTTCAAGACAAAGAAGTAAGAAGGGAATATGTGAATAGAAAGGAACATATATTTGATATATTCACAAAGGCTTTACCCAAGGATGCACATTAATATCTTAGAGGTAAGATAAGGGTGATACCCCTATCTAAAGCTACTTAAGAAGAAACAATAGTGCTCTACATCAATTGTATTGAATGACTTACTTTACAACTTGATACAATGGATCTTACTTTAGGAACTGCCTAAAGTAAAGAAGGAACTAAAAAAAAAAGATTTATAATCACAAGAAAGGTGGTAGAGGGAGAATCTTATCAAAGAAACCTAACTTGATTATATCTTCTTGAGTAGATGACAAATCTTTGGCATTGTTGTTAAAGATAAATAAATCACACACACACACACACACACACACACACACACACACACACACACACACACACACACACACACACACACACACACACACACACACACACACACACACAGAGAGAGAGAGAGAGAGAGAGAGAGAGAGAGAGAGAGAAGATTATATGAGGAATATTTTTATCAGACACATTAGAAATAAAAATCAACAGGAGAGATCAGAGAGGAAGAGAGATTATAGTAACCTATATAGAGGAAGGCATACATACTAATAGAGGGAGATATTTCAATACAAGGTATTAAGTTTCTTTTTGGTAGTGTTGTTGGTAATGGTTTTCCATAAATGTTAAAGAGGGAGCTTGTTGAAAAGAAGATTGTTGAAGTATAAAAGTGAGGGAGATTGATGAGACCTATCATGTAAACAATCATTATTTTTTCACTGATGTCAAACCTTCTACTTGCTGGTGAGACAATTGCTAATTTGGTATAAATCATATCATTTGATTGCTTGATGAAGAGGATTTGAAAAGAAAGGATAACAAGAGAACCTAGAGAAAGGTTGAGTTACCTAGAGAAAGGTTGAGTTTTATGGTGTATAAGAGGAACACTAAGACCAAGTAAGACTTTCATAAAATGGTGTATTGTTTATCTACTTAAGGCTACAATGAAATGATACTTTAACATAAACAAGAAGAAGACTAAGAAAGTAAATTTATTTTCCAAGCTTGACTAAGCAAATAGTGGAAGGCAAGAAACTTAGTTCAGGTCGAGGAGAAAAATAGTTATGGTCGAGCATATGGTATATTCCAAGCATCAATAAAATATAGTATGTGCCAAGCATCAAAGAATGGTAGTAGTGACAAAGAAAAATGTAGCATATGTTGAGCAACCCAGTGTTGGCTGAGTATTAGAAGATAATGTTTGCTGAGAAAAAAACATGTTATTGTTGAGTGAAAGTAAAATGAGTTTAATCAAAGATTTGATGAATCTAAATTGATAAAGTTGATTTCTTGAATTGTGTGAAATATTTTGAAGATAATTTTGATGAGCTAGTGGCACAAAATTCAAGATAAACCATTTTGAGATGAATTCAAAGAGGATTGTAAGAGAAGTTTCTAGAAGGAAAAAAATGAAAAGATGGCAAGATTCAATGAATTTGACCTAACCCCGAAATGGAAAATTATGGTCAAGTGAAAAAATATCAAAATTCTCTATATAAGGAGATAATAGGCAAAAATTAATAAGGTCAAGAGTGTGAAATAGGGATAGATAAGAAGTATAGTGTATTGCTTCATATGGTGGCTGAAGGAAAGAGACTACAGTTGGTATAATAAGAAAAAAGGCTTAAGGATTCAAAGGCTTAAAGGGTGAACAAGATATTTGAGATGAAGGTGATTAATGACAAGAAAAATGGAGGACTAAATGTGAGATCTATAATTTACAAGTGAGTTATTTTATTATCAGATCAAATCTTGATGTTACTTTCTAACAACTATACTAGTTTGGATAAATCCTTTGGATTAAGGTTGACCTAATAGTCATAGTAAATCCTTTAATAGGGTGACATCCTATGGAATGTTATAAAGTCCTCTAACAATGATCACTCCTAACAGGATGATTGAGATCCTTTAATCAAGGTCACATTTAACAATGTACATTGTAAACTTTAACAAGGTTGGCTCCTCATAGGGCTCACTTTAGAAGAGTGAAAATTGGTAGCATGTTACTGGTGATTTTCACAAATTACATTTCCACATTAAATCTTTGTGTCAAACATGTGAATGATTTTGTGATGTTACATGTTTATATTCCTGAAAATTTATTTTGATGTAGGACAATAATATATTGAGGTTTGAGATATTGGATGATCAATACATGCATAAGTATATGTTAAAGTACTGCAAAGTTTTATTTGTATATCTGGACCTTGGATAACTGATTCACCCCCCCTCTTAGTTATTCTAAATATTCAAACATGGTTTTTGTTAGCCATATTTTCCCTACCACCAAAATTTGAGTTTTGCCTGCCAAACATGTCCAATGGTAATATATTCAAATATTCAAATGATCAAAGATTATAAAAGAATTGTTTAAACCATGGATTGCACCTTATATCCTAAGTCTCAAGCCTTTTATGATTTATTCCTATGGAGACTCAAGTCAAAATCATGTTACTAGCCTTCATTTCCCAGTCACTACAACCTATGGCTTAACCGCTAGGGGAAGTATGGATGTGCGACATAGTCTTTGTAGTGGTCAGTGCAACTTCATGGTTTAGAGGGCTAATATCCAATTATGAGTCAGAAGTAGAGATATCTCTTTATCACTTGGTCACGGGGTTATGATCTTAACTCCAAGTTTAAGCTATGATATTGTGACCCTTCTTGATTTGTATGTTTGTAAAGAGTTTAGTGTAAACCATGGTTAGGATGGTGAAGTCATGACTCACCATGTGCACATAGTCATTAAGGTCAGTGATGAGTTAAAGAGTTAAGCTATGAAGTAGTGATAACATGAAGTGAGGATGACCTTGGTGATGTGGCAGTTCTAGATTGTCCAAAAAGATAAACTATGTAGGAGGGGTCCCAGCTATATTTTTAATCATTGGATCTAAAAAAATCAACACATGTCACTATATTTTTATAGAAAATTGTATGCTCAATTTATATAGAGAGATAATGACAACACAACACATGTCTCAGCAGACCTGAGTGGTGAGTAAGCAGTTGGTGGTGACAGTTAAGCTTATCTTCACAAAGTCATGGGTATTTCATGTTAAGCTAGAGATCATGTCATAAAAACATGAATATTATGTTTATATTTAGGTCCCCATAATTCCTAGGGTTGCTAACATTTGGTGTTAGCCAAGGAAAACCATGGCGATGATGTGAAGGCTTAAAATCATGTAGTCACTGAATCACAATAGTTAGTGGAAAATGTTGAAGATAAGCTACAAAGTAGTGAAAGATAGTTGGTTGTGGTTTTGCAAGGAATAAATTCTAATTAAGAAAGGTGATGGTGAAGCTAAGATCATAGGTGGTCAAACATAAAACATAAGTTGAATGTTGATAGGGTGGCAGAATGATAAAGGATGATTGGTACATGTGGCAAGGCCTAAAGGTTGACTCTAGTTGATTGATGACATAGGTGGTTTGGCATGTTGATAACAAAGGAGGCATCTCTTTGATGGAAAATCTAATCTTTTTGATCTCCTTGAACCACTTTCATCATTCCCCATGCTTAATAAATATAAAGGAACACTCCATTAACAGCTGGTGATCCATCTATTTAGTCTGAATGTTAATGGTCATTGTTTCTGTGCTCTCAAGGCTCTATTTAGTAAAGAAGTGATTTTTCTTGCATCTAGATGTGTGCCAAGATATATCTTTCCTAGATTTGTAGTGAATGTTCTCTAAAATCTTGAATGTAGTTGTTGAGTTTTTCCTAAAGGTAGAAGGTATCTGAGTTATGCTTAAACTATAAAAGTAGATTTTGTAACCCTTCACAGGGTTGATCTTTTCTTTGATTCTATAGTATTGTATGTCTATGCTCTACTAATATAATTTACTTTTCCCTCCAAGTTAATAAATTCCTCTATTTTATCTCTTTCTTCCATTAATATACTATACACAACCTCTCTTCCTTTGCATTGATATATTGCCTTCACTTCTTGGCTATATGATTGTATCCTCTTGGCTTTTGAATGATATAAAGTGAAGTCTCTTCCTTATGAAATTTTTTTTTTTTCTAATCTACATATGGTTGTTGGATTAAGAAAGGATTGAATTAGTATGCTTTGAGATTTTATTGGTAAGTTGTGCATTCTTGGGTAGAGATAAGGTTGAACATACTATTTGGTTTATCACCTCCTCTTATATTAGATTAGGTAGCTTGCTTTCATGCATTTTTTCTCCCTTTTCCTCTCAAGAAATAGTTAGGTGTATCCTGATAGTAAGGAAACTAGCCTTCTCTAGAGACTCAATCTCAAGTCACAAATTCCTACACTTTTGAGATTGTTTCCATGTTACACGAGGCTTCCTTTAGGTAAGACTTTAGGCAAGGGTGCAATATTTTTTGCCAACAATTTTTGGTACGCTTAGTGGGACAAGATATTTGAAGCATTATAGGTTCACTGGTGTGAAAAAGAAAATGTTCCAATACATGTTGAGAAGTAGTATTAATCTTAGTGTTTTTAGGGCTTCAAGAGGTTTATTTTCAAGTACTTGGTGACTCTATCCTACAATATATCTGGTTTCTAGACCAAGTTGTTGTGATTCATACCCAAGGCTCATACAAGGGTATCTTCTAGAGGTAATTTTCAATACACTAAGCTTTCATTTTCAAACCCATACTATCTCTATCACTAGTTAGGAGTGCAATTATAACATGTACACTTGCAAGTTCTCTCTCTACTCCTATTGATAGATCACTACCTAGGTATCCATCTTTTGTTATGAATAGGTTATTATTACATATGGCACAACCTAGATCACATGCATTTTCCACTTTTAATGGTGGGAGTCCTCTCCTTTTAGTTTAAAGACATGATATTCTAGTGTCAACTCTCAAAAGTATACCTCATTTCACTAGTGATACTTCCACTCCCTTGTAGAACATATTCAAGAAATTTCAAATGTTTGCAATATACATGGTATTTCACAGGATGATGTTTCTATTAGGTTTCTAGCTTATTCCCTAAAAGGAAAAGAATTACAATGGGATCGAGGTTTACCTCATTACTTTATTATTGATTGGTATGGGTTAGGAGCACAACTTTGTAATAATTTTGAGGACAAAAGTGATCACCTATCACTCTTAGAGAAGTTGAAAACTATCAAGAGAGCAAGCCATGAATATATGATAAATTTTAATTATAGATTTCAGAAGAAATGGGATAGAATACCCATTGTAGTAAAACCTTCTCCTAGTAATGCATTCTTGTAGTACCTTAGAGCCTTTAGCAATGATATTTCTAATACTATGCAATCTATGGGAGGAGACACTTTACTAGATGCTTATGAGATAGCCATAAAAGTAGAAAATATCTTGATACATGGAGGAAAGTTAGCTCCAAGGCCTCCAATGCCTTTGTTTCCTGACATGCCCAATCATCAGCCTATTATAGCCCCTATTCCTACTTCCTTTGAATGTTAGTCTCTTGTTGTGGTCCTAATAGCTTCGACACCTTCTAATGGAGTTGAAAAGATTTAGGCCATGATGCAAACATTGATGTAGAATATGGACAAGAAGTTTTAGGATAAAAAAAAGAACATGGAGGACAATAGTGTAGTGATGCAAAAAATGAGTAATGAGTTGGTGATTATGAAGAGGGAACAAGCTCAAAATAATAATCCTCTCCAAATTCAACATCAAGGTCTCATACATAATAGATCTCAAAACTAGAGTCATGTCCCCTATAATTAGAATAGACGTATCAATAACACCCATACTATAAATACCAACCTAAATAGGGCTTTAGTCCTAAAAATAATCTTGTCAAAATCAAGATTTCTACCCTTCTTGTAACTACTCCTATGGATATTGTATGTGCAAGAGGGAAGAGTCTTATTTGGCATTAACTAAACAAGAACAAATAGTAGATTAGAAACACAATGCTAATCAACTTGTTGCTGCTTCTCATCTATGACAATAAGGTGATTTTTTTTCATGAACCATCATTCAAAGGAAAACTATCATGCTAGTCATGATGTCATAACTCACAAAACCAAAAGTAAGAGAAGAGCTATTGAAGATGCTACATCTCCCTCATCTAATCAAGCTTCAACTTCAAAGGCTTCTCCTCATGTGCCAGTGATGAATTCAAAATCCAATGGTACTCCTTAGTAGAGACAAGATATTGTAGACACCTAAATTTTATTACATCGCTTTAGTAATCCTATTTAGTTATCTAAAAAGGCATTATTAATTAAATGTCTATTTAATTAATCCTTTGTCATCCCCTAGTTGATTAATTTAATTAATCATCTATAGTCCTAATTGATAAATCAAATAATCTATTATTTATCAATTAAATCCTATTCTTCTATCTAATTCCAAAAATCCCCATTTATTAAATAAATCTATTTGATAAATGAAATCCTCAAATTCAAAAACCTCTAACCTATCTCTAATCCTCCATTTAGCCTAATCCACCCCATCCACCCATACTAACCAAGCTTAGCCACTAACTCACCCACCCTCATTAATGCCATCCACTTGCACATCTCTAACATCCCTAATATAATCCTAAACCCAAGCCTAATCCACCCCCTAATGTTGTCACATTCCGTAAACAAGTTTAAGACTTTCCTAATCCAAACCAAAGTCTCCCCTCAAAAAAACCAACCACTAAGTCATGAGTGCTCTTAAAAAACATAAAGACTCTTACAAGCCCACTCATGACTCTTACACCCATCTTCCACACTCTTCCCTCTTCCACACTCATTCCTCTTACATCCCTCTTACATACTCAACCCCACTCATCATGACTTTAACCAACCCTTTACCCTACCCTCTCACACTCACCCTCCTTGTGACAAGTGTCACCTTCCCATTGGTGCTAAACAAGCACAATCCATGTGCTCCCATTTGAGTGCATCTTAGCCCTCCTTAAGCCTTCATCCATCCTTGCATCTAAGCCCTCCATCCCTCTACCCCTTAGCCTATAAATTGAATCCCATCCCAAGCCATTTCATCAACAATCTTTGAGCTAAAGTTACCATGCTATTTTGAGAACCAAAGCCATCAACCATACCCTTATAATGCCAAATTGAGAGCTCACAAAGCTACCAATTTTCCATTACCCATCTCCATTGAAGCAGCTTTTGAGCATCTTGAGCATACATCCACAGCAAAAGGACACATCTACAGAATCAAGAAAGCATGGAGTGTTTTCTCTTGTGAGGTTTGCACTTCTTGTTCTCTTTCTTTGTCTAAGCATATATGTGAATTTAGTTTTTGGTTTGTGAATGTTTACTTTATTTGTTAATGTTCTTTGCATACCGATTCTGGTTCTACAGATATGAGCAAAAAGAAGTCAACTAAATCTCTTATTTCTTAAATTTAGCCACCGATCCATACAATTACTAAAGCTTAAGTCAAGAATCTAGTGCTCCTCCCTTCAATGTGGTAGATCAAATGAAAAAGACTAGTGTCAATATCTCTATATGGGATGTTTTTACTACTATAACATCATAGAAGAAACTACTACAACAAGAGCTAGAGGGCATAGAGGTGAAGGATCAACCACCAAGAGAGGAGAATGCAACAAACTTGATGTAGACAATGAAAGAAGAATAAACAAGTAAGAAAATTAGGCCTCCTCCTTTCTATGTCTCTTTAATCATAGGAGATAAACTAGTCCATAATTGTTTGACAGATTCAAGGGCTAGTAGCTCTATAATGCCTAGGTGTGTAGCTGACCTCATGGGTATTAAATATGAGCCAATGGTTAGAGATGTGCTCCAATTAGATGGTAGCTCTATCAAGACTATGGGAGTCTTAAAAAATGTAGGGATTGCATTGCATGCCTATCCTGGTTGTACTGTAATACAAGATATATTAGTAGCTAAGGTCAAACCACATTTTTCCATCTATCTTTCTAGAGACTTTACTACACAAATAGGTGGCTATATTTCATTTGATTGGTCTTATATGTTTTTTAAAACAAGGTATGGAACAAAAGCTTTCATAAGAGCAAAGCCTCTGGCCCTCAATTATATAGAAACCTATACTCCTAGTCCCATAAACATGAATTGTACTATTTTTGAAGAAGAGGATGGAGACATAGCACATGAGCCTACTACTTCTTTGTTAGAGGTGCCTGACATTCTTTTGGATGAGTGGGCCATTGCTTATCAGTTTGATGTAGTATAGGAAGCTCTAGAGATAGGCCTCGGCACATATTGCATATCAGAGAAGGATGCTCCTAATTTTAATCTCATAAAAGGGAAATAAGATATTGATGGATTGTGGAGAATGTTCTTTGCTGCCCAAAGAAACAGAAATGGCTCAAGGGCTGGTTTCATCCTCATTTCCCCTAAATTAGAGAAATACTATTTCTCTTATAGGCTCCAATTCAGTTACACTAATAATGTAACATTGTATGAAGCTCTGATCTAGGGTCTCCAAATAATGTAAAGGAGAGGAATCAAATCCTCTAAGGTATTTGGAGGTAGTGAGTTGGTTTTTAATCAAGTAAGAATCTAGAATGTTACAAAGAACAACCTTATCAAATCATACAAGCATAGAGTTTGGGATTTACTTGAGGGATTCCAAGTATTCAATATTTAGAATGTCCATAGGAGAGAAAATAAATATGTCAACAAGCTTGTAACAATTAGTTCTTCTTATGATATACCTAAGCAGGTTGCTAATAAAGTGGAGTAATAGATCAGAATTGTTATAAGGCATGTTGTTCTTGGTAATTGCACTAATTGGTAGGTTTTTGACTCTAATGTGTAGATTGCAAATTTCTTGCAAAATGAAGCAGATTTCTTTGCAAAAAATTAGTTTAAGCTCCAAAGTTATTATGGAGACTAGATCTTAAACCTAAACTCCAACAAGCTACTTAAAGGTCTAGTCACCTTGGAGGGAATTTTCAACTCTAATAATCAAGAAAAGGACAAGATTTCAAATCTAACTGCAAGCAAGAATGATCATATGCCTATCACTATTGCTAATGGAAGGACTCTCAACTTGGGAAAGGTATGCACTAATCTTGAACAAGAGGTCTTCATTAAATTATGTCAAGAATTCAATGATGTTATTTCTTGGACATATGAAGACTTAGAGGGTTTTGACCCAAAATTATCTTACCACACCATATATTTAGATGATAATTCCAAGCCTATTAGGTAGAAATAGAGGCCAGTTAACCCTAAGATTGAACCACTAATGCGAAAAGAATTGTCAAGGCTCATAGAGGCCAACATTATTTTCTCTATCAAGCATTCGTCATGGATGACTAACTTTGTTCTTGTTAAGAAGAAGAGTAAAGATTTTAGACTATGTGTAAACTATAGAGACCTTATAGGGCTTCTCTAAAAGATCACCATCCCCTTCCCTCCATGGAACAAGTCCTATACAAGGTTAGTATTTAAGAAAGGTTTTCTTTCTTAGATGGTAAGGCTATAATCAGGTGTTAGTTCAAGAGTCTAATAGATATGAAATTGCTTTCACTACTAAGTGGGGCATGTATGCCTATTGTAAGATTCCTTTTGGACTAACCAATGTAGGTGACACATTTCAAAAGGAAATGGAGATGGCATTCAAAAGTATGTTGGAAAAATTTGTGCTAGTATATCTAGATGATATAGCTATCTTTTCAAAGCATGTAGTAGATCATTTTGATCATCTGAGACAAGTATTTGAAACATGTAGAGAGTATGGTGTGTTATTGAACCCCAAAAAGTGTTTATTTTTTACTAACCAAGGAAAGCTCTTAGGGCATATTGTGTCAATAAATGGATTTAAAATAGAACTAGAGAGGGTAGAAACAATTCTTTCTCTCCCACTTCCCACCCATAAAAAGGGATTATAGAGTTTCCTTGGTAGAATAAACTTTGTAAGGAGATTTATCCCTAATCTTGCTTCTATGGTAAAGCCTCTCACAACTATGCTAAAGAAGAACCTAGTGTTCACTTGGACCAAAGAGGGAAAGGCTAGTTTTGAAGAAATCAAGCAATCAATTGCATCAACCCCTACTCTCGTCAACCCCAAATATGATAGAGTTTTCATCCTCTATTCCCTTGGAGGAAAGAAAAACATATTAGTTATTCTTACATAGTTAAATGATGAAAATTTGGAACAACCCATTGCTTTCTTCAGTGAAGGGCTTAATGATTATGAGGAAATATGTAATTATGTAGAGAAATAGGTCCTTGCTATTATGAGGGCTCTCTAGAAATTTAGACACCTTTTTCCCCACAATAAAATCCATCTTTTGGTTCCACATGAAAGTGTAAAGGATTTCCTCTTGAACAAGGATGTCAATGAGAAGAGAGTTGGATGGATTACTTGAGTCTTGGAATATGACATAGATATTAAGATCACCAAGTTGGTTAGAGGAAAGGAATTGTGTGAGAAAATGGCTTCATCTTTTGAGACACACGAAGAAGTTTCCCTCTTAATCCAAAATGAGCAACTAGTGGAGAATGAATATCAAATTGATTGGTTGTAGGACATGACTACCTTCTTGATAGAAGGAAGATGCTCTTGAGGACTAGAAAGAGCCAAGAGAAGACAATTAAAATTGTAGGCTATTCCCTATGTCTTGGTGGATGGAGTATTATTTAGAAAGGATCTTGATGGAGTCTTTCTTAGATGTATATAGATAAATTAGGTCATTAGGTTGCTAAAGGAATTTCATGATGGCCCTGATAGTGGTCATTTCTTAGCTAGAGTCACTACAGTAAAGATAATGAGAGTTGGATATTATTGGACCATCCTATTTAATGACTACCATAATTAGGTAAGGAAGTGTGAGAAATGTGATTTATTCTTAGGAAAGAAATGATAGGTTGCCCTTCCCCTCTATACCATTCAAGTTGACCAACCCTTTGCCCAATGGGGTCTAGATTTCATTAGTCCAATAAATCCATCCTCTAGTATTGGTCATTAATGGATCTTTGGAAGCATAGAATATTTCACAAGAAGGACCAAGGAGGTGGCTTTCAAGGATGCAAAAGAAGCCTCAATAATTGAGTTCCTTGATGGAATTATGAAAAGATTTGGTGTTCCCTCAACTATCATATCTGATAAAGCCAAGTCTTTTGTTGGAGCTCACATATATTCTTTGGATCTAGAATATGGGATATATTTGAGAACTTCCTCAAATTATTATCCCCAAGCTAATGGCTTGGTCAAATCCTGTAACAAGAATATCATCAGGATCATTATGAGGACAACTGAAGATAATCAGAGGAGTTGGTATGCCAAGTTAAAGACAACCCTTTAGGCTACTAGAATTATACCCAAGAGAGAAGTTGGGAATTCACCTTTTATGCTAGTTTATAGAAAGGAAGCCATGCTTCCTATTTCACTAGAATTCCCCTCCCTTGAGCTAGCTCATCAATTGGAGCTAGAAGAAAATGATCCAATGATAATTGGGTTAGTAGAATCGACTAAATTAGAAGAAAAAAGGAAATAGACTATGCAGACTCTTGAGATACATCAAAAATAGGTCAAAAGGAACTTTGATAAGAAGGCCAAGGATATAATTTTTGGAGAAGGATACCTTTTCCTCAAGTGGGATGTAGAAATAGCTTAGCCAGGAAGGCATTCCAAATTTTATGTTATCTAGAGTGGGCCTTATATGATAACCAATTGCAAACAAGCCAATGCTTTCCAGCTATCTAAGACCAACGTTGATGTTCTAGCCATTCTAGTTAATGGGATTTACCTAAAATCCTACTTCTAGGGAGGGTTAAGGGTTTTTGTATATATTAAGTTAGTTCTTATTTTCAATAAGTGCATGGGCACATGCTATTTCTTCTGGAGATAGGAGGTTTTGAAGTTTACAATTTAGAGGAGGTAGAGCTCTTTGGCTTCATAGTTGGAGAGGTCATAGTTCTCCTATATTTATGATTTTGTGTAGAGTAGTTTCTAGTTTTCTATGACTCTACAACCCAATGGATGCTTAAAGAACACTAGTCATATACATAGTAGGCTAGTCTCCCCTCTAAGTCACCAAAATTCTTAGCCATATTTTCCCTCCCACCAAAGTTTGAGTTTTTCCTACCAAACAAGTCCAACAGTCATATATTCAAATGATCAAAGGTTATAAAAGAAATATTTTAACCATGGATGCACCTTATATCCTAAGTCTTAGGCCTTTTATGATTTATTCCTTTGGAGGCTCAAGGATCCATCGTGTAACTACCCTTCATCACCCAGTCATTGCAATCTATGGCTTAACCACCAAGAGAAGTGTGAATGTGTGACACAGTCTTTGTAGCATTCAACACAACTTTGTAGTTTAGAGGGATAACATCTAATTATGAGTCATAGCATAGAGATATCTCTTTATTACCTAGTCATGGGGTTATGATGTTAACTCTAGGTTTAAGTTGTGATATCACAACCCTTCTTCATTTGCATGATCGCAAATAGTTTAGTGTAAACCATGGTCAAGATGGAGATTTCATGAATCACCTTGTGTGCATAGTTACTAGGGTCAAAAATTAGTTAAAAAGTTAAGATACAAAGTAACAATAACATGAAGTGAGGATGACCTTAGTGATGTGGTAGTTCTTGATTGACCAAAAAGCTAAACTATGTAGGAGGGGTCCCAGCTATATTTTTGATTGTTGGATCTAAAGAAATAAATGCATGTTGCAATGTCATTATGGAAAATTGTATACTCAATTTATATAACAAAATAATGACAACACAACACATTTATTAGCAAGCTTGGGTAGCAATTAAGTACTTGGCAGTGGCAATTGAGTTCATTTTCACAAAGTCACGGGCATTTCATGTTAAGTCAAGGATCATGCCACTATGACATGAATGGTATGTTTATAGTTATGTCCCCATGGTTTGCAGGGTTGTTGATATTTGGTGTTAGTCAGGGAAAACCATAATGATGATGTGAAGGCTTAAAATTATATAGTTGTCAAGTTGCAATAGTTAGTGGAAAATGTTAAAGACAAGCTACAAAGTAGAGGCAAATAGTTGGTCATAGTTTCACAAGGAATAACTACTAATGAAGAAAGGTGGTGGTGAAGCTATGATCATGGGAGGTCAAATATAAAATATAAGTTGAATTCTAATAGGCTGGCAGAATGATAAAGGATGATTAGTCCACATGGAAAGTCTTGAAGGTTCACTTTGATTAATCAGTGACATGGGTGATTTAGCATGTTGATAACAAAGGAGGCAGCTCTCTAATTGAAAATCTAATCTTTTTGATCTCCTTCAACCACTTTCATCATTCTCCATGCTTGATAAATATAAAGCAACACTCCATCACTGCTTGGTGATCCATCTAATTAGTTAGAATGTTAATGGCTTCTATTTCTATCTTCTCAAGGCTTTGTTTTCGAAAGAAGTGATTTTTCTTGCATTTGGATGTGTACTTGATCAAATCTTTCCTAGACTTTCATTGAGTGTTCTCTACAATCTTGAATGTAGTTATTGAGTTT
This sequence comes from Cupressus sempervirens, assembly GCA_028749045.1. Classification (NCBI taxonomy): domain Eukaryota; kingdom Viridiplantae; phylum Streptophyta; class Pinopsida; order Cupressales; family Cupressaceae; genus Cupressus; species Cupressus sempervirens. The sequence continues at coordinate 522,884,659 of CM053788.1, forward strand.
TGCCTTAGGGTAGAAGATATTCGAGTTATGCTTGCACTATAAAAGTAGATTTTGTAACCCTTCTCGAGGTTGATCTTTTCTCTAATTCTATAGTATTGTATGTCTATGCTCTACTACTATAATTTCCTTTTTCCTTTGAGTTAATACATTCCTCTATTGTATCTATTTCTTCCATTAATATACTATGAACCACCTCTTTACCTTTGTGTTAATGTATTGACTTCATTCCTTGGCTATTTGATTGTATCTAATTGGATTTTGAATGATATAAAGTGAAGTCTCTTCCTTATATCATTCTTTTGGTTTCTGATCTACATATGGTTGTTGGATTACACAAGGATTAAATTAGTATAATTTGAGATTGTATTGGTCAAATGTGCATTCTTGGGCAGAGATAAGGTTGAACATACTATTTGGTGTATCACCTCCTCTTAAATTAGATTAGTTAGTTTTCTTTCATGCATTCCTTCTCCCTTTTCCTCTCAAGAAATAGTTAGGTGCATCCTGATAGTAAGGAAATCATCCTTCTCTAGAGACTCAATCTCAAGTTGCAAAGTCCCACACTTTCAAGAATGTTTCCATGTTACATAATTTTTCCTTTAGGTAATACTTTAGGAAAGGGTGCAAGCTTTTGTGCCAAAGTTTCCATATTTGATAGTCTAGAAGTTGCATTGTTATGTCTTCTAAAAAAATGTTTTTAAAAGTAGTATTTGGATAAGAACCTCACATGGAGTCTATATAGTAATTTTTTTCTATGGTCTAATGATAAGGGTAGGAAATACTTAATTAAAAATTTGTATGGATAAATTGGTTATCTTCTATAATCTATGCTTTCTATTTAACTAGAATGTGCAAATTGTCTTGCAACCAAATAGATCCTTAATTGCAAGAGTGGATTAGTTCATAAATGTTTTTATTAAAATATAATTATGATATAAATGAATTTTGTAAACATGACATGTTCTACTAACCATCTTTTGGAGGACTAAGTCATCAAGCACAAGGAAGTCACCAACAAAAAGGACTTTGGATTGATTCAACAACCATTGGAAGAAGTGGAAGGTTGACTATCATGAATGCATTAACTTACCAATGATTGGATCAAACCATGAACTACTTTTACATAAGCACAAATCTAGTTGGAAAGGAACCTATTTTTCTACTGAGAAATTAATGGGAAAAGACTTTTTCTATCAAGAAGAGAAAATATCTCATCATGCTTGTAACTAAGTAGAATTTTTCTATAGCTTGTGTGGCTGAAATGACTGTTAATTTAGGAGTTAATTATGATGTTAATTTTATAATTAAGTTTCCTTTAGACTTTGAAGTTAGTTTTTTCAAGTCTTGTTTTAATCTTAGGTGATATTAGTTAATACAATTTTTATTCAATATGTACTTGATTTGTAGTTATGACTAAAATAGAGTTTTTTTTAATCCCAACAAGTTTATATTAAATTATTTTAATTCACTCTTTCAAGGGGGTCCACTTGGTGAGTAGATATTTATTTCCTAGATGTTATCTCATAGTCTTCTATTTCTACAATCATTAGGTATTAGAACATGTGGTTATTCTTACAACAAATCCAAATAGACTATAATCATGTTTGGTCACTAGATCTTTACTGAATACCATAAGTTAATTGAATATTTTTCAATTCCTATCTAGATAAGTTATTTCCCACTAGTATAGTTGAAGTTTTCAAGAATACAATGTTTACTTTCATAAGAATAGTGATGACATTTACTATAACTTAGTGCATATACCTTGTTGCACTATTTTAAGTCCACATCCTTGGGTTCATAAACCAAATGAAGCTGTAAGTAAATTGGCAACTTTTTCATGGATATTAAATCCATAAGTAATGGGTAATTTATCCTATTTTCTAGTTCTATTAATTTCAAAAAAAAGGTGGAAGGGTGACGGAAGCCATTTTTTCATTGAAAATAAATGGCCAAATTCAAGTCTTCATAGAGTTGTTCTCTATGAAGAGGGTGGGAAATGTATTTAAGTTTAATAGTAAATATTTTTTTAGGGTAGAATGCATGTTTTTGGGGAGGAATATTTGAAGAATAACTAGCATTTATGATGAAATTTGGACATTTTCTCCCTTTTCCTATCATTAGCTGTGTTGGTGGGCTTAAATAGGAAGGAAGTTTTGAGGGTGGATAGGGCTTATTTGGAGCCCAAGTAGGCCATTTTTTTGGATGACATTGTGGAAAGAGTATAGGATGGTGTTATTATGTATATGGTTGTGAGGTTGTAGAGACTAATAGATGTGGGTAATGGAGGGCTATGATTTTTGTTGGCTTTCTCTTCTCCTAGTCTAGAAATAGGGCATTTGCCAAAAGCATGAGATACATAGCATTTAGTATTGCAATTTATATGTTCAAAGGAGAAAGAGATGGAGATTAGTTTGGTGTATGATGGGAAAAAATAAAAAATGATATGCTCAAGTCCTAAACCTTGATTAGGATAGATAGATGACATGTGATATGTTTTTAGTTGATAGTGGTTTATCATGGTGGAGGTGATGTACCTAGTGGTGGATAGAATGTATGTATCCTTGTTGGAAGAGTGATTAGGTGTGCTCAAGTCTAGTTGTGGGGAGGCTACATATATGTTTCATGGCAAGGAACTTTTCCCTAACTTTTCTCATGAGGAGGCAAGAGTAGGTTATTTTATGAACTTAGGATTCCTATCCTTGATTCACATTTTCTACCCAACATTTATTAGTGAACTTGAACATGTCAAATCTTTATTTTGTGGTGTTAGATTATCCTTTTCATTTTGTGAAGTATTTTGTTATGTTTTCACCTTTATTGGTGAACTTGACTTACGACATTTCCACTTCTGATTTGGTGTTATATCTTTCATTCAACATTATCTTTTATTTTTTGATCTATGTTTTCATGCTTTGTATTTTATTGGTTTAGAGTTCATATCATAAGGTTAGATCTCTTGGTATCTTCTTTCCTCATTTGGTGTATGAGCTTTACTACTTTTAGTCCTACTTATAGTATTCCTATTAAGAGAAGTCATAGTCTCATGGCTCTTTTGTAACCAAAATTATCTTCTCCTCTTCTTTGAAAGATTATTAACCCTATGGTTTCTCATGATCCTAATCCTTCTATGGATCAGGACCCTTCTCACTCATCTCATGATGAGGATGAGGTTTTACAAGTTCCTCCTAAACAAGTTGATACGCTTGCTAATGAGATTGATAAAATGCATGATTGGCTTTTACATGACAATCACAATACTAAGACTTGTTTCTTTTGATGCTCTTAAAAAAGTGTTCCATAATGATGAACATGGTGTTAATATTTTTTGTGGTCTTACTCACCTTGTCCATACTCATGTTAAGCCTTTGAACCAAGTAGCTTCTAAAGTAGGGATGACTCCTATTTCTACTCTTGAGCCTATTTTTCTCTATTTTTAGTACATATCTCTAAATTTACACTTATGTTCCTCCTATTATGACTACTTCTATTTAGGTATCTAATCCTCTTAGTGGTCTTCTTGTCCCTTCTTTTCTTGTGAATGTTTTCCCTATTTCATTGGTGACTTCACAACCTTCATATAAAAGTGATCCTCTCGCTTATCATAACACTTGCACTATGGTTCCTAGTGTTCCACCTATATTTTTTTCCATTCCAACTAATTCATACATTTTTCCTAATGTGTCAAATATGAATATTTCATCTGTTCCTTCTAATGATACGACTATCCATAATCTTGCTTAGATGATATCTTTTGTGCAACAATAACTAGATTCTTTTCACTTATTTTAATTTTAATGTTCCTACATGTGATATGAGTAGTCCTTTTTCTTTTGACATTATCTGTAATCCTGCTTCTTTAAAAGTTGATATGCCTTGCCTTGATACTTACACTAGTAAAGGTGATACTATGAAACATCTTAAGTCTTTCCAAGTTCAATGTAGTGACTATGATCATGACAATAGGATTATAGCTAAGTTGTTTTCTCGTACTTTATGTAACAAAGATTTGCAATGGTTTTGTTGTTTTCCACCTTACTCTATTAATTCTTTTTATAAACTTGCTAATTCTTTCATACAACAGTTTTAGAATAATATTGGTCCTTCTATTTCTTTAACTGATTTGATGCGTTATAAACAAGGTCCTAAAGAGAAAGTGACCAATTTTATTAGTAGATTTAGGCATTTGCATGCTCATATTTCTTATCATGCACCTAATATTGATGTTCAACACATGCTTATTAAAAATTAATAGAAAAACAATAAAGATAAGATTCTACTTACTGAGTTTACCTCTTTTCACAACTTTGTGTAGTGCTTCATCATTATTAATTACAAGTGAGTCAATTTTAGAGCACCACTCCAATGGATCATGTACATGTTGATAAAAGTGATGTTGTACCTAATCCTAACAAATTCCACAAACCTAAAAATTATATCAAGATCAAAAAAACCACAAATATAGTAGATGATCAAGTAGTTATTGCATCTCTAAGTACTACTACTTCATCCTCTATTTTTTGGATGAATCACAAGTGTACTCATCTCTTCGAGTCTTTGCATTCCATTATGACTAGGTTGATTAGTGCTAATATGATTATAATTCCTCTTGTTAATAATCTTTTTCCTTCTACTACATTAAGTCTACATTCTAATCCTCAAGCTTTTTATCAATTTCATCGCCAACCTAAACATCAAACTGAGGGATGTTATTATTTGAAAAATAAAATTTAGGATTTGATCATTTCCAATTCCTTATTTTTTGAGGGTATAGATAATGGGAAGAAAATTTTGGCCTCTCCTAATCAAAAATTTCAAATCTACACTATTTATCTATACCAACACACTAGTAATACTATTATTCAACAAGCTTCTTCTTCTACTCCTCTTGGAGTGAATGCTTCTTATAATACCTTATGACATGAGATTGATAATATTTTTAATGTTGTGGAATACTTAGTTCAACCTCCACCTCCACCTAAGGAAGACATTCCTTCTACATCTAATGATTGGCCTAAACCTAAACCAAAACTTAAGCATCCTAGATCCCTTACTATCTCATTCATTGATGTTGATAAGCTTGAGGCTCTAGATGGTTCTATTGAAATTCTTTAGAATAATTAAGGGGGGGTTGAATCAATTATCCAAGGTCCATATGTACAAATAAAACTTTTCAAATCTCAGTGAACCCATATCCATAAAACATATTCATCATGCATGCATCCATTAGTTCATACAATAACTTAAACTTTGTAGGTTACTATCAAATCAACTTTGCAGAAATGTAAGCATGAAACATAATAGATTCAATAACACATTTGACACAATGATTTTATGTGGAAACCAAATTTGTGAAAAACCACTAGTAACATGCTACTCATTCTCACTCTTCTGAAGTGATGCCCTATGAAAGGCCAGCCTTGTTAAAGGTTACAATACACATTGTTAAATGTGGTTTGGTTACAGGATTTAAATCACCCTATTAGGAGTGAGCCTTGTTAGTGGAATTTAGATAATTCACTTGGAGTGTCGCTTGGTTAAAGAATTTACAAATGACTGTTAGGTCAACCTTGATCCAAAGGATTTACCCTAGACTAATACAATGACTAAAAAGTAACAATAAGGCTTGATATGATAACAACTTACAACTCACTTTGGAGATTATAGATCTCTATTTTAGTCCTTTATTGTGCTTGGCTTTTACACATTTCAACTTTAATAACTTGTTCACCTTTCAAGCATCCATACCCTTAAGCCTAATTTTTCTACTTTCCAATAGTGATCTCTTCTCTTTGGTCACTAAATGAAGCAATAATTTAGACTCTTTTTCTTCCTTAGGTTCTTGTCTATGGAAACCTTTACTTCTGATCAGCCATCTCTATAAACAGAAAATTCATATCTTTTGTCATTCATTCTCTATTGTCCATTTTAGGGTTAGGTAGGATTAGGTAGGATTCAATGAATCTAGCCATCTTTTCATTTCATTCCCTTCTAGAAACTTCTTCAATCCTCTTCTAATTTTCCTCAAAGCAATTCATCTTAAATTCTATGCCACCAACTCATCAAGCTTATCTTCCACATTGTTCATACAATCCAAGAAATCAAACTTTTCATCTCAAATTCATCAAATTCACAATCTTTATCATAATTCTATCACTAGTCATTAACTTGCTTCTGATGCTCAACACATACTACATTTCTTGACATCTAGTATCAGATCACTCAACACAAACTAAAGTTTATTGGTGCTCGACATCAACTAAACTTTACTTGGCTAATACTATATCACTTAGCATACACTAAAATTTGAATTTGCTCAACTCTGACTAATTTTATACTTGACTTATACCAAATTTCCTTGGCACTTACTATGCAAATTGTTAAGACTGGTAGACACAATTCATTTTGCTTGTTCTTCTTAATTTAATCAGTGTATTCATCCTTTGCAAACTTAACTAGATAATCAATGCATTATAACTTCATTTTCTTAGTTGATCATTGTACTCATTTTCCATATCATAACTCAACCTTTCCCCTCGGTGCTATTATTACCTCATTTGATCAAATCCTCTTCATCAATAAAATGAGTGATAGTACTCAAATCATCTAAGCAATTGTCTTACTAGCAAGTATCAAGTTTCACATCAGTGACAAAATAACGATTGAAACACATTCTCATACTTGTATCAATCTATTTTAAACAATCTCCATCTTTTGCATTGATGGAAAATAAAACTTAATCAATGCAACCAACAATAATACCAAAAATAAAATATTCCTTGTATTGAAATCTCTCCCTCTATTAGCAACTTTCATCTTCTAAATAGGTTATAAAATTATGTTCCAATCAGTAGACAATCAACTCATCCTTATAACTCCCTCTTGATCACTTCTTATATCCCCCTTAACACTATCTCCCTCTAAGCAGATATTCCATGTTTCTCTCCCTTTCTTTATCTTTCTCCCTCTTTGACAACAATGCTAAAGACTTGTCATCTTAATATGCATATATGAATATTTTTAGTTTCTCCCTCTATCACCTAGCTTGTGACAGATTTATAGCTCCATAGATTTATTACTTTAGGAAACTCCTAAAGTAAGATCCAATGCATCAATGTGTAACATATGCCAATCATCTTTATTGATAAAGGGCATTTCTCATGCTTCTTAAATAGCTTTGGATAGAGATATCACCCCTATTTTACCTTGTAGATACTCATGAGCATCCTTAGGTAATGCTTTCGTGAAGATATCAACTATTTTCTCTTTTTTGTTAACATATTCCATCTTCATCTCTTTATCTTGAACTAAATCTCTCAAGTAATGATACTTGATTACAATGTTCTTAGTCTTTGTATGTGTTGGCACTCAAAATTGCATTCCCATTTTGAGCGTCTATTTCAAATTTTAAATCACTTCAAGCCCTATAAATGCCCATAAATGCATATGTATCCAGCTATACCTTTGAGCCCTATGAGGTTTTTAATGTTTCTAACACCTTCCATTTAGCCTGTCTAAGTGTTCCATGAAGTTAAATTGAGATTCTGAGCCATTTTTTGAAGCCTCATTTTGAGCAATTGTTATTAAATATCTCGTGCCCACAAATGTTTCATGATTCACCACTTTGGGAATGTTTAGTGTCCATACCCAAGAACATATGTTTCAGATTTTGAGTCATTTCAAATCCATTTGACTAGGTTCGGGCCCCTCAAAGTTGGTAGTTTATTGTTGTCATGCTTTTGCACTTAGTTCATAATTCTAGGAAGCCCTATTTGACGAGTTGTAATTTTGACCCAATTGAACGAAATACTAAAATTCCTATTGTGTTGCATTTTAGATGTTAGATACTTGTTATATTTCAAGTTTGAGCTTATGATGAATCCATTTGATCAGTTTGCAAACACGATTCCAAATGGAATTTCTAACTTTTTACTGGTGTTAGTAAGTGCAGATAGATTAGTACCCCTGTTCATGATGTTAGAACTCAAAACACATGATTGCCTAGATTGAATGGATTGTACCACTATGTTTTCCTCTGAAAATACTCCAAGTGTGCCAGTTTGAAAGTCATGACAAATCCATTTGCACACTTTTCCAGGTCATTTCCATTTGCAAAAATTATCATCTTGTCAATGTTTCCAGTCAGCAATTCTGAGTAGCTCACTTTGATCGTCTTCCATTTTTTCCCAATTATTTGTCATGAGCCTAGATCATAGGTCCATATTCTCCTCATGAGAGAGAATTAGTGCCCTAGTTTTTGTTTTCCCAAGTGTCTGTCTACCCAGTTTTCAAAGCCAAATCCAAACCCAATTTATTATTTTCTAACATGTTTTCTTGCAAGCAATTCTGAAAGGGTCACTTTGACGGTCAATATCTTTTGACCCTAAATTTTTCATGAGATGAGATTCAACATGGTACAAGTGTGTAGAATAGAGAGTTAGTATGCTAGTTTTCAGAGCTCAATCAGGTGTTCTGGTCAGATTTTAAAGCCAATTGAAGGACCTCCTGGCACAAAGTTGACAAGTTGCAAATTAATGAAAAATGATTTTTTTAAGAATCAATTAGTGCTCAAATTTAATTCTAGTGATTATTTGATGTAGGAGCATCTAGAGGTATAAGGGCAATCCTATGTCAACCAAAAAAATGTACTTAGACTTAGTTTCTGTTTCATGTGTTTTCATTTTTGGATACCCATTTGGGTCAAATAAAGTATCCAACTCTCATAGTTCCACTATCAGTGTTCTAGGATAGAGTATTTGAACACCTTGAGATACATGTAAATGCTAAAAAAATTGGAGTATGTAATTGAGCCATCATTTTGGTGAACAAGAAGGTGTAAATTGGCCAGATGAATGTAATTTTAATTTAGAGCATTCCAGAAAAAGAATCAGGTCAAAAGGCCCCATAGTTTGAAAGTTATCGCAATTTTTTAGTTTTTGGAGACATCCTAAGAATGCTTCAAAGTTAGATTAGGGGCATTAAATGACCTCAAAAATGGCCAAAAAATGGGAGACAAGAAAAGTTGTCCATAGGGCTATAGAGCACTTTGAGAGCTTTCCAAAAATGTAAACAGTTCGTCAATCGGAGCTACAGTTCAAAAGTTATGCCTCCCGAAAGTTCGGTTACCATTTCTAGATTCTTCTAATTTTGTGCCAACTTCTAATGCAACTTCTAGAGCCTTCTATTTGGTTGGTGGATGCCTACTAGCACTTTCTAGAATGTATTCCTAATCCTTAACCCTCCGGGGTCTATTTAAGAACATTTATGGCTTTGTAAAAGGCAGTTCGGAGTGGAGTTTGAGAGAAGGTATTGGGAGAAGAATTTATCCCCAAATTTATGATATTGTAAGCCCTTAGGGAAGGTTTTGAAGTCTATTTTCTTTGTACTGAATGTATTAGCATATTTACACAACGAATAAAATTTTCCCTTTCCTATTGTGTCCATTTTGTGCTTGGGTTGTGTCCCCATCAGTATAAGATGGTGAATAGATCAATTTTTTGATTCAATCATTTGGAAACAAATTGTTTTTTTTAGCCAAACCCACTTTGGGGCTCGGCTAAATTCATTAGATTTGTGATAGCCGATAAGGATTTAAGATTTTTTGAAAGGTGGTGATCCTTTTGGTTATTGGATTGTTCAAATTATGAATAAGGAGAATATCCAAACTTGTGGTGTTAAATTTGATCCATATGCAACAACAACAATGTCTTATATGAAGTTAACTTACTCAAATGGGAAATTTGGAATGAAGTGCATCAAACCAAGAGCAAAAGAATGTCTCCATAGTTTTGTGATAGACATTGACATATTGAAGGAGGCTAGGATGTTTCACTTCAATTCCATGGCTCTTCATGAACATCTTGAAACTACTCTTGAACCTAGACATGTGCAAAGTCAATATTCTAGCATGAATTCTCCAAATTATGTTTTGTATTCTAAACTAAAAATTGATCATGAGGGGATAGAAAATGACCATTTCAATCAAAATAAATAAGGATACAATCTTTCTATGTGTGCAAGTACTATTGATGGAGTAGAGACAAAAGACAAAGAAAATAGTGAGTCATTTGATAAGGGGCCTGGATCAAAGGAGACACATATAAATATAGTTGAGCAGCAGATAACTGGAGTAGTAGAAGTTAAAGCTAAGGAGAGTGAGCATTTAAGTTCACACTGTGATTATGGATGAATCAAAACATGAGGACCAAGAGGCTAAAGAAAATTCCTTAACATATCAAAGTGATGTAGTGTCTATGCTAACTATATCAAACATTCTATTAGAGGAGATGCAACAACATAAACAAGCATCTTACAATGAACAGGCTGAAGGTCATAAGAAACAAGTATGTATTCAACAGTCAGACACTAGGGAAATTATACCATGCCTAATTAGGGGAGAATCCAAATCCGGTGAAAACAATGATATGCATGTGAGAAGTGCCACAGAAGGTCCAGAAAGTTTTGATTTTAACTATGGACAAAAGTCATTATGCCATATCTTGCCCAGACATAGGTAGAGACATGAAATCTCTCATGCTAAATATTTCTCTGAGTGAAGATGGTCACTTTGAGCATACAAGCCTTTAAGGTCCTACCAATTCAATTGGAATCCAAGATTAATCATCTTTCATAAAAAATGATTTAGGCTAAGTTGACTTGCAAATTAATTATTTTCCATGTCCAGTGAAAGATAATGTTAATGATTTTTAGTCAGTAAGCAAGGTTGTTTAGCTATAGAGGGAGATAATGGAGGTAAGACATAGCTAAAGGTTGCAGATAAGGCACGACAAGAAAGCCCAAATGGTCATGTTGAAACAAGGAGGCCACAATTCAAATGAGGATAGTCAACACATTGAAAAGGAGACGTGTGAGTAAAGAGAACCATCTGAGGAGTGTTGAGGCAACATTTTAAAGAGGAGTGATATGCATTTCACAGTAGAGAGGGAAGCCGTTAGAGCTTGCAATCAATGGGGAGATCAAAGAACCCACGCAACACATAGCACAAGCCATCAATATAAAGAACAGAGCTTGGTGTGAACCAAAAAAAATAGAGGATGCCCATACACAATATGAAGAAGAGCTTTTGGTAGTGAGAAAGGCATCAACAAGCACAAAGTCACCGCTAACCATAAGTTGTCCATGCAAAAGCAAGAGAAATCCATGGCGCATAAGACCCCATGCAAGAAAAGAGGTGCATAGATCACACCAAAGGCAGAGGCAAAGAATGGCTTGAAGGGAAAATAGAGAGTAGCACCATTTTAGTAGGAGCAGACCACCATCTCAACAAATAGAGAAGCCACAGGGAACACATTTGCAAATCCTCACACACCAAAAGAAGATTCACGCAAGAAGAAACTACGTCGGAAAGATTAAGAGGACTTTAGTCCCACATCACCTGTGTATGGGAACTTTTTGTTTTTAAATACTCAAACACACACTAGCTGAAATGTCTAAAAGATATGGCAATTTTTAAGCCTCAAGCTCAATGCGTGGAGGGGCCCGTAGGATTTAAAGTTGACTTATTTTGAGCCACATATGAGCAAGAAGAAAATTCAAAGGCTTTACACTACCACAACATGGGACACAATGGCGTAAGAACATAGAGGAATTTGAGAGCCTCCATGATGCTATAGGAGGCCTAGACTATAAGAACGTAAGGAGAAAACAAAGCCTTCTCGATGCTACGTGCATATGGTCGTAAGGTAAAATTTAAAAGCTTTACGCTCCTATGATTCATAAGGTTGTAAAGGAAATTTTGAAGGGTCCTAGTGATATGGTGAGGTGGAAGAGCGTAAAGGGCAACATTTAGCATGCAAATATCAAAGGGGTCCCGATGCTACATGAGGTTAATGATAATTTGTTCATTGAGCTTCTCGTATGAGCGTAAACCCAAATTCAAAAGCCTCCAGTGCTACAAAGAAGGAATTAAGAAAATTAATTAATAATAAAATATTAATTAATTTAAAATATTTCAAATGATGGTGGCCAATTAGATTGCGACATATGGTGATGGCAGATTGGAGGGCAGGGAGATTTAAATATAAAATCAATTCAATTTTAAAGATATCATCAACGATGAGTTTTTAAATGGAAAAATTTGAATGAATTTCAAAGTTTTATATAGTCTAACTATATAATTTTTTTAATTTTTGAATTTTAATGCCAAGCCATAGTCCAGGACCCTATTTTTCAAATTGCTACTAGGGGGCATTTTTTGTCCAAAATAGGCAGTGTAGTATATTGTTGGAATTAGGAGAAGATGAATTTTCTAGATTTGAGGTCAAATTTTTCACAACAATCCACTAGTTCAGTCTATAAGCAATTTTGTGACTTCTAGGGCATTGGCACCAAAACAGGCTAATTTGATCGTGGAGCATCAGAGTTTGTTAGAGGGCAGATCTTAAGACCTTTTGAAGCTTGAATGTGGTAAAAATAAGTTGGAAAATATTTTCTTGCATTCTAGAGGTCACATTGAATTGATTTTCACTTTTTACCATGCATTTACTTTGACATTAAAAATTAGTTACTTTCTTTCATGATCAAATTTCTGAGATATTTGATGCACTTGAAGGCCAAAGCAAAAAGATTTGATTCACTAGTTGAGGGGAGAGATTAAAAGGATGTTTTAAACCTATTGAGAAAGTTTTTCAAGGGGACACTTGTCATTGTTTGATCAAATCCGAGAATTCTTTCTCCTATATCACTTTCTCTCTTTCTCATTATTGGGGGTTGGTAGTTTTCTTTAGGGAAACTAACAAGGTTCCAGTTTCTATTGTGAGACCAAGATTGTTGATGGTTTTGCTTCTTATCTATTGGTCTATGCTCTAGCAGTGAAGACTACACATCCATTTATGTGTAGATTTTCTTTTCATATTTCTTGTGTTGCTTTTGAGATAATGGAAATTGATGCTAGATCTAGTATTATATCTTGAGTTGCATTCAGTTTTACTAGTTTATATATTCAGTCTTTCCATGGATCAATATAAAGGGGATTTATAATGAATTATCTAGGTTCTCTTGTTTTGTCTCCTAATTCTTCATGTGTTATTAACTTTGAGATTAAATGGATAATGTTGATTTGATTTAAGGTAGTTTGGATGAGTTGTATATTAGATCTATTATTGCTTTTGATTCAAGGAGTTGAGTAAATGCTTCAATGTTTTGATAGGGTTTCTGGGTATGTGGAGGAGATATTGCATAAGAATGGGATTAGGGAATTTTAGTTAATAAACTTGATTGTAATGCAAGCAAGTTAGGTCATCCTGTTGGTAATGACTCTATGTTTGAATGGATAAGGCACTGATCACTAAATCAGATGTAAGCTGATATGAATGTCATTTGCACATATCATTTTAATCAAAATAAATTCAGTTTTTCATATCTTATAATGGGCTAAAAAGAATTAAACCTCACTCAACTTATGAGATTCATAGATTTGCATTTAGCTACTGTAGATCCATGTCATTTCATGAGTTATTAGGAGATATAAGAGGTTTACATATGTAGTAATTAGGTTTAGATTTATGCTTTAAATGCACTGGTCCCATATCTCAAAACTTGAAGGTTAACCCACCTAGGTTTGGTAGAGCCTGAAGTGAAGAAGGAGTTATGACTTATAGTTGGCCCAAGACTGTAGTCAAGTACATTCATAATAGGAATTTTCTAGCCTTAGATGCATTCATCTGGTTTCTTGGTCATTTTCAAAACTATTTAATCAGGAGCCAACAGTATGCATCACAAGATTCTTTGATATATTTATAGCACTTTTATTATCACAATAGAGTATCATAGGTTTAGTGATTTCATCCTTCATACCTTAGGGTAGTTGTTTGATCCATACAATGTTTCTACAATTTACTGTAGTAGCAACATATTCAACTTTAGCAATAGAATGAGATATCTAGTTTTGTTTCTTGCTAGTCCATGTAACCAACCTTTTTCCTAAGAAAAATTCTCCTCCACTAGTGCTCTTTCTGTCATCAATATTTCTAGCCCAATCAACATCAGTGTAGGCTCTCAATTCAAATTCCTCATTTTTCTTATAGTATAGACCATAATCTTCTGTGCTTTTTAGATATCTCATTATTCTCTTAACAACCATCAAATGATTCTCCCTTGGATTAGCAAAGAATCTTGCAACTATCTCAATGGACAATGCAATATCAAGTCTGTTGTGTACAACATATTATAATTTTCCAATCATAGACCTCTAAAATGTTTGATTCACCTTTGCTAAATCATTATTTTTTGACAATTTATGTCCTATCACCATATGTGTGCTTATTGGCTTGGAACCTTCCAATCCAAAAGTTTTTAGTGTCTCCTTTACATATTCTAATTGAGTGATGCATATACCATATTTCATCTAATGTACTTACAAACCCACAAAGAACTTGATCTCTCTAAACATAGACATTTCAAATTCTTTCTTCATTTCATTTGTAAAAGCCTTACATAAAGTATCTTGACCTCCAAATATGATATCATCAACAAAAAAATTAGATAGTAAAATACCTTTGCATTTCTCTATCTTCAAGTACAAATTGTTGTTATCATCAGTCCTCTCAAATCTAATCTTCATGGGATAGTTATGAATCTTTTCATACCATGCCCTTGGTGCTCGCTTCAAACCATATGAAGCTTTGTGTAGTCTACATACCATGTTCTTGTTGTTAGCATCAACAAATCCTTCTAGCTATTTTATATAAACCTCCTCTTCCAATATACCATTATAAAATACAAATTTATCATCCATTTGATAAACTTTGAAAGCTTTGTATGTAGAGTAAGCAAGTAGAGTTCTTAATCCTTCCAATCTTGCAATAGTAGCGAATGTTTCTCCATAGTCTATCCCTACTTCTTGTGCATTTCCTTTACAAACTAATCTTTCCTTGTTCCTTGTGACTTCACCATTTTCATCTAACTCATTTTTGTACACCTACTTGGTTCTAATCACATTTTTATCTTCTAGTGTAGGAACTAGATTCCATGTCTTATTTTTCTCAATATATTTAATCTCTTCTTTCATGGCTTTACTCCAGTCCACATATTCTAAGGCATCTTTCATTGTTTTAGGTTCATGTATGCTAAGAAAACATGTATCATTTCTCAACTTATTCCTTGTCATTAGTCTTGCATCTTTATCTCTAATGATCTGTGTTCAAAGGTGATGTCTCTTGAAATACTTTGAAAATCTTGGTTCTACTCTATTTTTCTCATTTAGTCTCTCAAATTTTGAATCACTATGAACATCTCTATCAGTTAAATCAACATCTCTTTCATATACACTAATCTCAAAATTTGAATGTGCCTCAACTTTAATCTATAACTCAACACCTAAATGTAGCTCAGTTCCTGAATGCAACTCGACATTCATAGTATGTGACTTGATAGTCACTAAAATTTGTTGTTGATTTACAACTTCATTTACAACATCTTCATTAGCAAGCATACCTTTATAAAAATATAAAAATGAGTTGTATTCCTCTAGTTCCTTCATATGTTCAACCTCACGTACTTCTCTATATTCATCATAGTTCACATTTGCACTTTTCACAACCTTGTTAGTGTTAGTATTTAAACACTTATAAGCTTTACTTCTTGTGGAAAAGCTGAGCAATATACCTTCTTCACTTTTTGCATCTAATTTATCATTCCTAAAATCCTTGAGAATATAACACTTGCTTCCAAATCCCTTAAAATATTTTACATTGGGTGAGTATCCATATCATAGTTCAAAAGGTGTTGAATGAGTACCTTTCTTGACTTGTATAGGGTTCAAGGTATAGATGGTTGTACTTACAACTTCTCTTGAGTGTTTCAAAGAAATATTTTTCTCCATCATGAGTGCCCTAGCATAGTCCATTATAGATCTATTCCTCTTTCAACAATTCTATTTTGTGGAGGGGTCCTAGGGGTAGATGTATTTCTTTTGATTCCTTTGTCATTACAAAACATCTCAAACTCATTCGATGTAAATTCTCCTCCTATCTTAGATCTCAAAATTTTTAGACTTTTACTTATTTCCTTCTCAACTCTTGCTAAGTACCACTTAGACATTTGGAAAACATCAAATTTCTATTTCAAAAACATAACTATCATCATTCTAGAATAATCATCAACAAATAACATAATGTACTTATTTCCTTTGTATATTTTCACATCAATTGGTCTACACAAGTTATTATGAACAATCCCCAATTTCCTTTAGAGTTATGAGTCTTACTCTTAAAACTAGACTTTGTCATTTTTCCTAATTGACATTTTTTGAAAATTATATTGTTAGGTTTATTCAACACAGGAAAACCTCTGACTCTTCCCATGTTATTGATACTAACCAAGTTATCAAAATTAACATGACATAACCTCTTGTCTACAACTAAACAAGTATCATCCTCTATATCAAGGTAGAATAGATTACCTATAGTTTGATCACCTTTTCCAATTAGTTTTTGCTTGGTATCATATTTCTTAGCAATCTTTTTCTCAAACTCAGTCTTACAACTTGAACTATTTAGTTGTGACATACTCAAAAAATTATAGTTAAGTCCTTCAACATAATAAGCATTGTCACATAAAATCTTTTTTTATGAGATTGATAGAACTTTTTCCTTTTATTAGATAGGGTGCATTATTACCAAACCTTACATTATTTTGATCATAATAATTCAAAGTAATGAACTTACTTTTATCTCCAATCATGTGATGTGAATACCTACTATCAATAATCCATGTGTCATTCTTGTTCACACAAGAAACTAGTGCAGTTGCCTCATCCTCATCAAAATTATCCTTCATTTCAACATACACCACTTAATCATCATGATCATCAAATCCATCTTTAGTTTCCTCTTCAAAAATGTAGCAAGATGTCTTGCCTTTGTCTTTGTAATCTTTTTTGTCTTCATCTCTTCTACTTTTGCACTTGTCTCCAGCTCTATAATTCTTCTTCTCTATACATCTAGAAGCAATATGACCAACCTCATTGCAATTAAAACACATGATAGATAACTTACCTTTGAATTTTCCTATACCTCTATGAAATTTCCTTGCTAGTAATGCTTCAAGTTGTTCTACATTTTCCTCATCTAAATTGCTATCACTGGAAACATATTTTACCTTTTTATTCTTCTTTTCATTAGGTTCCTTCAATGATAGCTTGGCTTTGAAAACATATTCAATGTTGTTAGATTTGGAATTATAACAATTAGATAGCTCAAAAATAGTGAGCCTGCCTACTAGACCTTCAAGAGTTAGATTAGAACCTAGTACACATCTTAGTTCTTGTATTGTAGAGACTCTAATAACATAGATGGGCATCACTATTCTCAAAAATTTACTTAGTATTGTCTCATCATCTATCTTACTAGTAGCTCCTCTTATTGTACTAAAAACATCTTTTATCCTAGAGCAATATTGAGCAACATTCTCACCTTCTTGCATTCTCATATCATCAAACTTAACTCTAAGAATTTCAAATTTGGCTCTCAAAAAATTTGGCTCACCTCCATAGATGGTCTCTAGAGCATCTCACATTTTCTTTGTACTATCAAAACCCTTAATATCATCAAACTCAACATAACTTAGGGCAGAGACAATCTCCATCATTGCCTGGTTGTGTTCTTACTTCTTTTTCAAGTGGCTCTAATACCAATTGTTGGAATGCTTTAGAATAATTGAGAGGGGGGTGAATCAGTTATCCAAGGTCTAGGTGTATAAATAAAACTTTTCAAAACTTAGTGAACCCATATCCATAAAACATATTCATCATGCATGCATCCATTAGATCATACAATCACTTAGACTTTATAGGTTATTATCAAATCAACTTTGTAGAATTGTAAGCATGAAACATAAAAAATTCAATAACACATTTGACATAATAATTTTATGTAGAAACCTAATTTGGGAAAAACCACAAGTAACATGCTACTCAGTCTCACTCTTCTAAAGTGATGCCTTGTGAAAGGCCAACCCTATTAAAGGTTATAATACATATTGTTAAATGTGACCTGGTTAGAGGATTCCAATCACCCTATTAGGAGTGATCCTTGTTGGAGGACTTTAGATCATTCACTTGTAATGTCACCCAGTTAAAGGATTTACAAATGACTATTAGGTCAATCTTAATCCAAAGGATTTATCCTAGACTATTACAATGACTATAAAGTTATAGCAAGGCTTGATGTAATAACAACTTAAAACTCAATTTGTAGATTATAGATCTTTGTTTCAGTCCTTCATTCTGCTTGGTTTTTTGATGCAGGAGCATCCAGAGGTATAAGGGCAATCCTGTGTCACCCAAAAAAAAATTGTACTTAGACTTAGTTTCTGTTTCATGTGTTTTCATTTTTGGATACCCATTTGGGTCAAATAAAGGTTCCAACTATCACATTCCACTATCAATGTGTTTGAAAATCCCAAAAAAATAGGAGCATGCAATTTGGCCATCATTTTGGTGACCTAGAAGGTGTGAATTGGCCAGATGAATATAATTGTGATATAGAGCATTCCAAAAAAAGAATCAGGTCAAAAGGCCCCACGGTTTGAAAGTTATTACAAATTTTTAGGTTTTGGAGACCCCCTAAGAATGCTTTGAAGTCAGGTTAGGGGCATTAAATGACCTTGAAAAGGGTCAAAAAGTGGGGGAAAAGTGAATCTTTTCCATAAGGCTATAGAGCACTTCGAGAGCTTTCCAAAAATGTAAACAGTTCGTCAATCGAAGCTACGGTTCAAAAGTTATGCCTCCCGAAAGTTTGGTTACCGTTTCTGGATTCTTCTAGATTTGCACCGACTTCTAACGTAGCTTCCAGAACCTTCTATTTGGTCGGTGGATTCCTACTAGCACTTTCTAGAATGTACTCCTAGTCCTTAACCCTCTGGGGTCTATTTAAGGAGATTTCTGGCATTGTAAAAGGCAGTTCGGAGTGGAGTTTGAGAGGAGCTACTAAAAGGAGAAATTATCTCTAGATTTATGCTATTGTAAGCCCTTAGGGCATGTTTTGAAGTTTACTTTCTCTGCACTATTTTTACTAGCTTATGTTCTCAATTAATATAATTTTCCCTTTTTGTTGGTTCCATTCTGTTCTTGGGTCGTGTCCCCATCAAGTGGTATCAGAGCAAGTTTTCCTGAGTGTGTAGACATAACACCGACTGTGAGGCAGTTTGCACTAGGACTGTGTGGTTGTGGGTTCGAGTTAGAAGATGCCTCCACAAAGAGAGTTTGGTGGAAGGGCCAGAGCTATTAATCCTAAGGAGATAAGATCCCTCCAAAGGCAGGTGCAGGCATTGCAAGAGGAGCTTCGTAGAGGAGCAAATGTTGCCGCAGGTGACAACAATGAGGATGACAATAAAGAAGAAGCAATGGGACCAGAAGAGGAATTTGATGGGGAAGTTCTAAATCTTGTAGAGGAAAGGATTTTTAGGGCCATTACTAAGTTTGGGAAAAGACCTACAATTCAAGTGGGTGTATTTTCAAGAAATCTGAAACCAGATGAGTTGATCGATTGGATCAATGAACTGGAAGAATACTTTGAGTATGAGGATATCAGGGACCTAAATAGGGTTAAGTTTGCAAAGGCCAAACTGAAAGGCCATGCCAAAATCTAGTGGCAAGAGGTTCAATTGGAAAGAAACAGAAGAGGAAAGGAGAAGATCACAAGATGGGATCGCATGGTGGACAAATTGAAGAAGTAGTTCATTCCTGTGGACTACGAGCTTGATTTGTTTAAGAAGATGCATGGGTTAAAGCAAGTAGGAAGATTAGTCCAAGAATATATAGAGGAATTTTATCGACTCTTGATTAGAGCGGGGCATGTAGAAGAAAATAAGGAGAAGGTTGCTCGTTATATCAATGGGTTGCGACCTAGCATCCAGGAGGAATTAAGTCTGGTAAGAATGACCAGCGTTGAAGAGGCATACCAGTTTTCCCTACAAGTTGAAGAGAAGCTGAATAAAAGGTTTGAAGGAAGACAAATAGGGCATAGTCAAGGAGGAAGGGGAAGCAGTAGATCATCTGGAGGCCGCAATGAAACCCAAAAGAAAAATGAAGATGTGGGTACTAGCATAAACCAGAGGAATGAGGGTTTCAACTGCTCCCATGATCAAGACTTTGGAAATCAAAGAGGAAGAGGTAGAGGACATGGACAAGGAAGAGGAGGCTTTTGTGGAACCTATTTCCATTGCAATGAAGAAGGTCATCATGCCTTTGAATTCCCTCAATGACAAGGAAGGACAGATAGGAGAGTTGAGGGCCAAGCTAGGATTGCTCATGTGGATGAGGATGCACAATCATCACATTCAGAGGATGCAGAAAGAGGAGAGACCTTGGTAAATGAAAGAGTCCTACTAAGTGGTGAGAATGAACCAGGACAATGAAGGAGTTTGTTTCATACCAAATGCAAGTGTGAGGATAAATGTTGTGACGTGATCATTGATGGTGGTAGCACTAATAACTTGGTATCAGAAGAGATGGTCTCTAAGCTGAAGCTCAAGAGGGAGAAACATCCCCAGCCCTATCAGATTTCTTGGGTAAAAGATGATCATAAGGTCCTGGTAAGTGAACAATGTTTAGTAAAATTCAAAATTGGGAGTTACCATGATGAAGTTCTCTGTGATGTTATTTCGATGGATTTTTGTCATCTATTGTTGGGTAGACCATGACAGTTTGATAGACATGCAATACATGATGGACATGCAAAAACATACTCTCAAACAAAGGATGGAGTTCGCCACAAATTGAAGCCCATGAAAAAGGAAGGTGAAAAGGTATGTAGCAGTGCTAGGATTTGTCTTATTGATGGAAGAAAGTTTTTAGATGGCATGAAACATCAGCATATGTGCTATGCTTTGATTCCTAGGAAAGATAAAGAACGTAGTAGTGAAATACCATTTGAAGTCTCAGATTTACTAGGGGAATTTGGAGATATTATCTCTGATAATGTTCCAGATGGATTGCCACCAGTAAGGCAAATCAGTCATCAGATAGATCTGATTCCAGGAGCTACTTTGCCTAACAAAGCTGCTCATAGGATGACTCCTACTGAAATAGAGGAGCTAAATAGACAGGTTCAGGAGCTATTGAGGAAGGGCTTGATTCGAGAGAGCCTGAGTCCATGTGTAGTACCTGCAGTACTTGCACCAAAGAAGGATGGAGAGTGGAGGATGTGTACAGATTCTCAAGCTATAAATAGGATAACCATCAAGTACCAATTTCCTTTACCAAGGATGGATGATCTTATGGACTGCTTGAGTGGAGCTTAGTACTTCACAAAGATAGATCTCAAGAGTGGCTATCATCAGATACAGATTCGAGAAGGAGATGAGTGGAAAATAGCCTTCAAGACCAAGGAGGGTCTTTATGAGTGGTTAGTCATTCCCTTTGGATTGACGAACGCCCCAAGCACCTTCATGCGGCTCATGAATGAGGTACTTAAGAAGTTCTTGGGAAAATTTGTTATTGTCTATTTGGATGATATTCTAATTTTTAGCAAGACTTTGAAAGAACATTTACTGCATATTCGTAGTGTCCTTGAAAGGCTAAGGGAAGAGAAACTGTTAATTAATCTAAAGAAGTGTGTCTTTGCAAAAAGGGAGTTAGTCTATTTGGGATTTGTTATATCACCTGAAGGTCTCAAAATGGATCTAGAGAAGGTAAAAGCCATCTTGGAATGGCCTACTCCAAGGACTGCTACTGAGGTAAGATCATTTCATGGTCTGGTTAGTTTTTATAGGAAGTTTATTAAGAATTTCAGTGGCATATGTGCACCCCTAACTGATACAATAAGAGGGGATAGAAAAGAGTTCAAATGGACTGCAGCAGCTGCGAGAAGTTTTGAATTGCTGAAGAAGAAGGTGACTGAACAGCCTGTGCTGGCACTTCCAAATTTTAGAAAAGTGTTCCAGGTGGATTGTGATGCTAGTGGTAGTGCTATTAGGGCTGTATTAAGCCAAGAAGGTAAGCCTATTGCATATTTTAGTGAAAAATTGAATGATGCAAAGAAGAAGTATTCTGTTTATGATCAAGAATTCTATGCAATAGTTCAGGCCTTAAAGAAATGGAGGCATTATTTATTGCCAAAGGAATTTGTTTTGTATACTGATCATCAAGCATTACAGTACCTAAATAGCCAAGGTAAATTGAATCAGAGGCATATGAAGTGGGTAGAATTCTTGTAGAGTTATACATTTGTGTTGAAGCATAGAAGTGGAAAATCTAACAGGGTTGCAGATGCACTAAGTAGGAGACAGTCACTGCTTACAGTAATGCAGGTTGAAGTAGTTGGGTTTGATGAACTCAAGAATTTGTACCCCAAGGATTCTGATTTTGCTGAAGCATGGAAAGCTTGTAAAGAACTTGTTGCTGTAGATAGAACCAAGTGGTTAGACTATTTGATTTAGGATGGCATGTCGTTCAAAGGTAGTCAATTGTGCATTCCAAGGAGTTCCATGAGGGAAAATATGATTAAGGAGAAACACAGTGGAGGAATGGCAGGACATTTTGGTCGAGATAAGACCATTTCCATTCTTAGAGAACATTATTTTTGGCCTCAAATTTCACAGGATGTGAAGAAGTTCGTACAAAATTGTGAGGTTTGTCAAGTTGCCAAGGAGTTTAGTCACAATACTGGTCTATATCAGCTGTTGCCTATTCCATCAAGGCCATGGGAGGACATAAGTATGGATTTTGTTCTTGGATTGCCAAGGACACAAAGGGGTAATGACTCAGTATTTGTGGTGGTTGATAGGTTCTCCAAAATGGCACATTTCATTCCATGCCACAAAACACATGATGCTGTCCATATTGCAAACTTGTTTTTCAAAGAGGTGGTAAGACTACATGGTCTTCCAAGGAGTATAGTTTCTGACAGAGATACTAAATTTTTGGGGTATTTCTAGAGGACGTTGTGGAAGAAGTTGAGAATAGACCTAAAATTTAGTTCCACGCATCACCCATAGACCGATGGTCAAACAGAAGTGATAAATAGAAGTTTGGGCAATTTGCTGAGATGTTTAGTTGGGTATAAGCCCAAGGGATGGGATTTGATTCTACCACTGGCAAAGTTTTCTTATAATAACTCCGTAAATAGGAGTACTGGAAAATCACCATTCCAAATTGTATATGGGAGTAGCCCAAGGACTGCACCAGAGCTGAGGAAGATAGAACAAGGGGAGAGGACAAGTACTGAAGCAGAAGAATTTGCTGAACATATCAAGCGTCTACATGAGGAGGTTCAAGCACACATTACCAAGATGAATCAAGAATATAAAGCTAGGGCTGATCAAAGGAGAAGAAATAAGGAATTCCAAGTAGGGGATCTAGTCATGGTGCACTTACGAAAAGAAAGATTTCCAGCCGGTACTTACAATAAACTGAAAATGAAGAAATTTGGCCCTTGCAAAATTTTGAAGAAACATGACTCAGGAAATGCATATGAAGTGGAGCTACCAGATGGTATTCACATTTCTCCCATTTTCAACATTGCAGATTTAACAGAGTATCATGATGATGGTGCAGATGATGAGCTGGTGTTAGAGCCATGTCCAATTCCTGCTTCTAAGAAGGAGGAGATAGAAGACATTCTAGATCATTGTGTGGGTAGGAGTACCAGAAACAAGCAGTATGAAGAATATTTGGTCAAATGGAAAGGACGACCGATCGAGGACTCAACTTGGATTTCAACAGCTGAGGTTTCCCATTTGGGATTTCCTCTACCATCCATAAAGTGACAGGGTCACTTTTCAATCTACCCTGAGTGTCTGATGCAGGAGCATCCAGAGGTATAAGGGCAATCCTGTGTCACCCAAAAAGAAATTGTACTTAGACTTAGTTTTTGTTTCATGTCTTTCCATTTTTGGATACCCATTTGGGTCAAATAAAGGTTCCAACTCTCACAATTCCACTATCAGTGTGTTTGAAAATCCTGAAAAAATAGGAGCATGCAATTTGGCCATCATTTTGGTGACCTAGAAGGTGTGAATTGGCCAGATGAATATAATTGTGATTTAGAGCATTCCAGAAAAAGAATCAGGTAAAAAGGCCCCACGGTTTGAAAGTTATTACAGTTTTTCAAGTTTTGGAGACCCCCTAAGAATTCTTCTAAGTCATGTTAGGGGCATTAAATGACCTCGAAAAGGGTTGAAAAATGGGGGATGAGCAAAGCTAGTCCATAGGGCTATAGAGTGCTTCAAGAGCTTTCTGAAAATGTAAACGATTCATCAATCGGAGCTACGGTTCAAAAGTTATGCCTCCCGGAAGTTCGGTTACCGTTTCTGGATTCTTCTAGATTTGCACCGACTTCTAACGCAGCTTTTAGAACCTTCTATTTGGTCGGTGGATGCCTACTAGCACTTTCTAGAATGTACTCCTAGTCCTTAACCCTCTAGGGTCTATTTAAGGAGATTTCTGGCATTGTAAAAGGCAGTTCGGAGTGGAGTTTGAGAGGAGGTACTAAAAGGAGAAATTATCTCTAGATTTATGCTATTGTAAGCCCTTAGGGCATGTTTTGAAGTTTACTTTCTCTACACTATTTGTACTAGCTTATTTTCTCAGTTAATATAATTTTCCCTTTCTGTTGGTTTCATTTTATTCTTGGGTCGTGTCCCCATCATTTTCACACATTTCAGCTCTGATAACTTGTTCATCTTACAAGTATCCATACCCTACCTTCTTGTTTTGCTTACCAATAGCAATATCTTCTCTTTAATCATTGAATGAAATAATACCTTATACTCCTCATCTTCCTTAGGTTCTCATGCATGACAACCTTTGATTTTGACTAGCCATCTCTATAAATAGAAAGTTCAAATTTTTTCATTCATCCTCTATTGTCCATTTTAGGGTTAGGTAGGATTAGGTAGGATTCAATGAATCTACCCATCTTTCCATTTTATTATCTTCTAGAAACTTCTCCTTCAATCCTATTTGAATTCACCTCAAAACTATTCATCTTGAATTTATTGCCACAAGCTCATCAAGCTTATCTTCTATATAGTTTACACAATCCAAGAAATCAAACTTGTCATCTTACATTTATCAAATTCATGTTCTCATAATATTATCACTTAACATTAACTTTCTTCTAATGCTCAACACATACTGCATTTCTCGACATCCACTATCAAATCACTCGACACAAACTAGAGTTTACCGGTGCTTGACATCAACTAAACTTTACTTGACTAACATTGTATCACTTGGAATTTACTAAAATTTGACTTTTCTTGGTACAACTAATTTTATATTTGGCTTACACCAACTTTCCTTGGCCCCTACTATGTAGATTGTTAAGCTTGAAAGACACAATTTTTTTTTCTTGTTCTTTTGAACTTAATCAGTGTATCTATCCTTTGTAACCTTAAGTAGATAATCAATGTACTATACCTTTAGTATCTTAACTAATCTTTGTACTCCTTTTTCATATCATAACTCAACCTTTCCTCTAGGTACTATTGTTACCTCATTTAATCAAATCCTCTTCATCAACCAAACAAATGATAATACTCAAAACATCTAAGAAATTATGTTAGCAACAAGTAGCAAGTTTGACATCAGGGATAAAAAAATGATTGAAACACATTCTCATACTTATATCAATCTATTTTTAATAGGTTCTCTCTATATTTCTACTTGGATTGCTAAATATCCTTCATATGAGTGTCTTGTTGATCCTACTTCTATAGTTAATATCATCATCGAGGACAATGTTTTTAATAAGAGGAAATATTATGACTTTTATAACTCAACTGATGCTTGGATTTAGACTTGTAATTATTTCTTATATCATCTACAATGTTGATGTTCTTTTCCTATTGAGCTCTATGGTAAAGTTGTGAATTTTACCTTTTTTTCAATTCTACTTTTGATAAGTTCCAAGTGAAGCTTGGTTTGCTCGTGTTGAGTACCATGAAAGCTATTACTTCTCCTATTTATCAATACATTACATTTCCTTATGATGGTAAGCATTATAAATATAAGAGGAGTAATTGATAGGGGAGGGGTGAATTAGTTACCACAAAAATAAATCCAAGATCCCTTAGATGTCATTATAGATCAAAATTAATCTCAGTTGTAACTCAATAAACACACAAGAAAATGTTGTAACTTGGTAATCATTGAAATAGCTCAATAAATTCTTAACATAAAAATCTTAAGATATTATCTATGATTGATCTTATTTTAGCTTAGTTGTAAACATATAAAAGAAATAGCATGAACACACTTGACACTAAGATTTTAATGTGGAAATCCAATTTGGGAAAAACCACCAATTGAAACTAGTGACTAATTTTCACTCTTCTAAAGTGAGCCTTATTAGGACCCAACCCTATTAAAGGTTATAAAACAAACTATTATTTGTGACCTTGTTATAGGAATTAATCACCCTATTAGGAGTGGCATTGTTAGAGGTCTTTAGAAAATTCAATAGAAATGCCACCTTGTTAGAGGATTTACAAATAATTGTTAATCCAACTTTAGTATGAGATTTAGATCACTACTACAATGGTTAGAGAGTAACAATGAGATGATCTAATTTCTAATGCAACTGAATGGCTATTTATATATCTCAATTCTAGCTTGTATACTTGATCCTTCTTGATCAAATATATGTTTGCATCTCAACAAGGATATTTTTCTTATCCTTATAATTTACTTCCTCTAAGCATCATCAAATCTTCAATTATGTTCCACTTATTCTTCTATTTCTAATCCTCAACTTGACTTTATATTTATATCTCACACATTGTCAAGTTGGCTTGAATACAACTTAGAATAATTAACATTCATCTTCTCAGTCAGCTAGAACCAAAAAAAACTTCAATTAAACTCAATATGCCAAAGAAATAAAATCCTTCACTATCCAACACTTCTTGGTAGATACTAATTCAAAGAGATTTTCCTATGTTAACCAAGTGAATTGGGTTAACACTATATATTCACAAAGTTCCTTTAGTAACCAATTGTGCTTGGTTAACACTAGTTCCATCCAACATTTCCTTCATTAACTGAGTGAGCTTGGTTAACACTCAACTTTTGTAAACTTTACTTTGTCACTTGAGTGAACTCAGTAGACATTATCTTCTAAACTAGAAAAACTTTGGAATGCTCAACAGACATAGGAAACTATCTTCAATGCCAAAGTGAGCTCGACATACACTGGCTAGCAATGATATGGCATTTTGTGTAGCATCAAAGACAATACAAAATTAATCAATTGTTTTAAAAAATCTCCCTCTTTGGCATTGATGGAAACACAACATGTCATAATTTAATGAAATTTTTGAGGAAGAATAAAGCAAGGAACATATCCTTAGTTTCATTCTAATTCTCATCCATTAGAACTCAACTCCCTGTATTAGTCTAAACTCCCTCTACCTTTAGTATCTTCTTTTGATATAAAACCAATTCCTTTGATATCAAACCAAGTTTATTTTCTTTGATATCTCCCTCATTGTCATCTCTTGAAGTGATAATATTTCTATAAGATATGATAGAAAACTTTTCCTTCTTTGACATCTCATGCCAAAGACAATATTCAATAAATATCAATGTACCTCATGTACTAATTCATTTGCATTATGCCCTTGTCAATATTGCATCAATTGGCTGATCTTCAAAATGCTCTAGTTTATGCATCACTAAAATTTATTTAGTGAGCTTTAGATAGGGGAATGACCCCTAAATTACCTCTTAGATATAGAAATGCATCCTTAGGTAATGTATTAGTGAATATTTTTGCAATTTGTTCTTTAATATTTACATATTCCAATCTTACCTCTTTATCTTGTACCAATTCTTTCAAAAAACTATATTTTATAGAAATGTATTTTTTTTTTATATGCATCACTAGATTCTTTGATATATTTATTGCACTGGTGTTATCATGGTATATAATGACTAGATCCTTGATCTCTATCTTCATACCTGTCAATAGTTGCTTGAACCACATAATATTAGAATAATTAATGTTGCTACCACATATTCTACCTCTTCTATGAATTGAGAAA
The DNA here is from genome assembly GCA_028749045.1 of Cupressus sempervirens. Taxonomy (NCBI): domain Eukaryota; kingdom Viridiplantae; phylum Streptophyta; class Pinopsida; order Cupressales; family Cupressaceae; genus Cupressus; species Cupressus sempervirens. The sequence goes on from CM053788.1 coordinate 522,912,664, forward strand.
TATATTTTTGTTTCTTGCTTGTCCAAGACACTAGTCTTTTACCAAGAAAGAATACTCCTCCACTAGTGCTCTTTCTATCATCAACACTTCCTTCCCAATCAACATTTGTGAATGCTTTCAAATCCAAATTGCCTCCTTTTTAATACCATAATCCATAGTATTTAGTACATTTTAGATATCTCATGATTCTTTCGATTGTTATCATGTGATTTTCTTTGGGATTTGTTGAGAATCTTGCCACCATGCCAACTGCCAATGCAATATCAAGCCTTGTATGTACTACATACCATAATTTTTCAATCATCGATCTATATCTAGGCTATTCTACCTCCTTGGAATCATCATTTTTGGAAATCATATGTCTAGTAGACATAGGATTTCTAACTAGTCTTGAATCCTCCATTCCAAATTTCTTTGATATCTCCTTGATATATTTATGTTGAGTAATGTAGATACCATCTTTCTTCTATTGGATTTGCAATTCAACAAAGAATTTTATCTCTCCAAACATAGACATCTTATATTCTTTACTCATTTCTTCTAAAAATGCCTTGCACAAGTCATCATTTCTTATAAATGAAGTGTCATTCATGAATATTTCAACCAACACAATCTTCTTGTCTAGTCCTTCTGTGATATACAAAGTGTTGTTATCATTTGTTCTTTGAAAACCATCAAGTAGTTATGAAGTCTTTCATACCAAGCTCTAGGAGCTTTCTTGAGACCATATAATTCTTTATGTAATTTTCAAACTATGTCTCTTTTTTTGGGATCTACAAAACCTTTAGGTTGTTCTATGTAGACTTCCTGATCAAGAATTTCATTCAAGAATAAAGATTTTACATCCATTTGATAAACTTTAAATCCTCTGTGAGCTGCATATGCTAGTAAAGTTCTAACACCTTCTAATCTTGCAACAAGAGAAAAAGTTTCACCATATTCAATACCTTTTTCTTGTTAATAACCTTTGCATAGTAACCTTGCTTTGTTTCTGGAAACTTCCCCATCTTCATTTCACTTATTTTTGAATACCCACATTGTGCCAATTACATTTTTATCCTTAGGTCTTGGAAGAAGAGCACAAGCCTTATTCTTCTCTATCTATTCTAGTTCTTCATTCATAGCTTCAATCCAACTTTCATTATCCAAAACATCTTTAACATTTCTAGGTTCAAATTCAACAAGCAAACATGTACCTTTCAATTTGTTTCTTGTCATTTTTCCATCTAACTTGTCTCCAATGATCTGATCAGGTGCATGATGCTTTCTGACATATCTTTCTAACATAGGTACTTTGGATTTGGAGTTTTTTTCACTAACTTATTCATAATCTTCTATATTAATTTTGGCTCCCACTATCTGTGACTTGGGTCCATCAGACTCAGTTTTCTCTAGCAATAGCTCGATAGCTACTGACTGCAACTCACATCCTTCAAACTGTGACTCAGATTGCACATATTTCAACTCAGTAGCTTTTGGAGATTTTGGGGACTTAGGAGCTGAAGCCTCCTAACTTCTAGATAGATTTGGCAAAGTATCAAGTTCATAGTAAACAAATCTTCTGTAATCCTCACGTTCTTTGTTGTTGTCTTCTTCACTCTTTTCTACAAACTAATCAATTCTCACATGTGCACTTTCTCTAATTTTATGTGTAGACAAATTCAAACATTTATATGCTTTACTTTTGTAGGAGTATCCTAGGAACATGTCTTCATCACTTTTGACATCAAATTTATCTTTTCTCAATTCTTTTAAGATATAACATTTACTACCAAATACTTTTAACTTACATTATGTTTATAGCCATACCATAGTTCATAAGGAGTTTGATTTGAGTCTTTTTCAACCATACTCTATTCAAGGTATGCACTATAGTATTGATTGCTTCCTTCCAGTATTTGATTGCAAAATTCTTTTCTATCATCAATATTCTTGCACAATCCATGATGAATCTATTCCTTCTTTCAACTATACAATTCTGCTCAAGTGTACCAGGGGTTGGCACCTATCTCTTAATTATTTTTTCAATGCAAAATACATTGAACTCATTGGAAATAAATTCACCACCTATGTCTAATGTCAAACATTTTAGCTTCTTTCCAATTTCTTTTTCTACTCTTGCCAGTTACCACTTGAATTATTGAAAAGCTTCAAATTTTTCTTTTAGATACATTGTAGTCATCATTCTAGAATAATCATCAATAAATAGAATGAAAAACTTATTTCCACTGGAACTCTCTATTCCAAAAGGTCCACATAAGTTCGTATGTACAAGCTCTAAGACTTCTTTAGATTGATAGTTTTTTCTTTTGAAACTAGTTTTTCCCATCTTACCAATTTGACAATTTTTTGCATAGATCCATATCAGGTTTCCTTAAACTAGGAATACATTTTACTCTTTTGTTTTTTCTTATCTTGACAAAATTTTCAAAGTTTACATGACATGATCTTAAGTTCAATCTTTTGAAAAGATCATCAAACTTATCATGACATCTAAGTTCATTAGTTAATGAGATACAACATTTTCCCTTTATGCAGCAAGGTTCATTGTTTCCAAATCTCACACTACCACTATCATAATGTTCCATGTGTTCAAACTTCTTTTGTCTCTAGTCATATGATGTGAGTACCCACCATGAATTGTAGTGCCTACCCCTAGTTCACATTTCTGTTATCATTGCCGAACTCTTTTAGGCAAGTTTTATGCTTGATTATTAGTAGTATTGTTTTAGATTCAGTTGATTATATGATGAGATTACTTGGTACTCTATATTTCATGTATGCATCATGATTATTCAATGATTTTAGTTGTTGATGATGATGAGTTAGATGGATTATTTTGTGTTTGCTTAGGATACTTACCCCATACTACATGTGTATGATGTGCGTGTTTGTTTTTCTTTGTGTATGCCATTTATGATGTGGTTAAGGAAGGGAGTCATAGTCACTTGCTAGTCAAGATCTACATGATGCACCACTTCCTGCCATTGTCTATTTAGCTTAGAATATTGTGTTTGTACATGCCTGAATTTTATGCAGATTGTAGGTATTGGGTATCAACTTTCCTAAATTGCTAGGATGAGTGTACTCTATCACATTATCTCAATGGTAACACAAGGGAGATAAATTCTTAAGTCCAAATCTCAAACCTTTAAGCCATTTCTCTAGATAATTAGGATGAGTATCCGAGTTTAGTACCCTTTGAATGCATCAAATGACATTAATTTGTGATTAAAACCCTTTAGTTTGATTTTGTATGTGTTTTTCTTTGATGGATTTTCGTATGTTATTTTATGAGTCTTTGGTAAATTTTTTATTAATTAAGCCTAATTAAAAGATTAAATTAATGATTAAATTTAATGGAAAAATATTATGATATTTAATTAATTTCAAAATTAATTAAATAAAAAGAATTAAATTCAAAGATAAAAGTTATAAAAATAAATTTAGAATGTGATAATATTTATTTAATTTAATAATAATATATTTAGAGTTCATTTTTACATAAATGCTAAATATTATTATTATTTAAGTTAATAAATATTTTATTGATTAAGTTTTGAAAGTAAATTTAAAAGTGAAAATATAATAATTTATTAAAATTTTTGAGATTAAAATATAAGAAATTAACTAAAAGATAAAACAAGTTAATAAAGATATTTTAATTGCATATAGTGCACATGGGATTAAATTTAATAAATTAATCTAAAAAGAAGTCAAGTGAAAAAAATTAAATAAAGTAATTTAATTAATTAATGAAGGTGCATGGGAGAGATAAAAGAAAGATAAATAAAAGTTAATAAAGAGTTAAAGTCTAGTGAGCATGGAGTCCTTTCGGGTGATCGTACAATTAGTGCCCCGATTTAAGGAGAGAACTCTTTATCGCAATTGGAAGGTTCATTTTTTGAGGGAGACGAATTTGAATGCGAATTTTGGAAGGGAGAATTTGGAAGAGAAATTTTGGAAAAAATTCACAAAGAGAAGTTTTTGGATAGAAGCTTCTCACAATCTTTGGGTGGTTGCATGTTAGCATCAAGATCAAGTAGGGTCTTGTGTTTTGATCACTGATTGAATTATGCAATTTGATGTTCCTATCTACTTTGTGATTGTAAAAACTTGTCTTCTCAAATTTCATTATATGAATCTATCAATTCTTTGTTTTGAACCTTTTGTTGTTCAATTTCATATATATATATATATAGGGGTTTAATGATCAATTAGAAAACCTCATTGAGTTTATTTTAGGGAATTATATCTTTATTACAAAAAGGGTTGAATAAGAAATCAAACAATTGTGAGAACCTATTTCGTAGTTGATTGTTGAAATGGAGATTTTGGGTTTGCTAAGAAAATATATTTTATTGTATAAAATTTTAGCTGTTTGATCTGAGTTTTCGTACTAGATTCTGTATTGGAAATTTTATATATATATATAACATAATATAATTACATAGTAATTTATAACCACTATGCAATTATATTATTAATACATTTTAACGAAATTAAGGAGGGGGATTATTGTTTTATTTTAATATAAACAAAATACAATTTTATATATATATATATATATATATGGGGAGGGGGGGTTTTACCCCACCCCACCCCCTTACCTTTACTTAACTGCACTGCGTAGTAGACCTTGTTGTTGATGCAACAGGTACGATTGCTAATGTAGCGTACTTTGCTGCAGTAGCAACAAAATCACTGCAACGGTTGCCAACTATGGCATGCTATGTGGGCCTTAAACGTAAGTTTATGTGCTATTTTTTTTTAATGTCTTTTTTTAAGTTTTTAATAAATTTAGATATGTATGTTATAAATTTAGTTTATATAAAATTTAGTTTATTTATATATTTATTAATTAATGTTAATTTTATTATAGGTTATTTAATATATATTAAATATTAATAAGTTTTTAATTGATAAAATGTTAATAAATAATTATTAGATATTATATTGTTAATAAACTAATATTTTTTTAGTAATGATTTAAATTATATTTAAATAAACAATTATTATTAATATTTTAATTAAGTTACTTAACTCTTAATAATATTTAATTAAGTCTTAATTAAGTTATTATTAAAATAATTTGGAATCGTAGATTGTGAATTATATATTTTATTAATTAATTTAATTAAATGTGATTTAATTAAGATTGATTAATAAGGGAAGTTGTTAAATTTAAGCTTTAAATTTATTAAATTATTATAATATTGATCTTAATACATTCATAGATTATTCTCTTTGAAAATCAACAAGTATTATTTTAATAATTTAAATAAATATAATTTATCTTTGGACTAATTTAGAAAGTTGACTTAATTCAAATTGGGTAAATGGGACTTTATAATTGAGTATAAGAATGGGGTAAATTATAGGGGTAAATGATGAATCTTATTTACTTGAAAACATACGTTAAACTAGAAACTGAAACATTACACTTTATTCAATTGTATGTTTTAAAATCAAACCAAACTATGAGACTATTATGTTTCCTTGTGTTGTCCATGTTTTGGGGTTTTTCCTAGCTTGACTAGTTTAGGATGTCTACTAGAGGCTTGGGAGTTATGTGATTGTGTTGTTATGATGTTTTCATCTCAATTTTTTTAACCCAACCATGGCAATGTGATGGTATGCTCTATGATATGTTTGTATTTATTGTTTGTTATTTATTTCTAGTGATCTTGTGTGACACTGAGGTGAATATATGTGACCTACTTGAATTGACCATTTTTGAGTCCTCGATCAGTTATACTTGGGTTACTTTCTAGTTTCTCACTGAGAACCGATGTATATTCTAATTTATCTTTGATGCTTTCTAGTTGCTCATAGAGAACTGATGTGATTATTGTGAATTACCTTTTGATGCTTTCTAGTCACTTGTATATGACTAAGGTTATTTTTATATGATTATTGATTTGTGCTTTTATGAGCCTAGGGTAGGTAATCTATATGTAGTATTGGGAAGTGGCTTGCAATGGGGGCTGAGGCCCTAAGTGGTTCCTAGGGTAGCTCATTGTAAGTTGTTTAATAAGTGAAAAATTGTGCTAAATGAGGATTAGAATGAACCTAATAAGAGTCTTTGTATGTTCTCACCCATGCCTCAAGTTCTAGTACATACTAGGATGTGAGTAGAGAGAAAGCTTGGTTGCGACCTTGCATTTCGTAGTATGCCTTCTCAGTACAAGAGGATACTAGTGGCCACATAGGGATCATTAGGGACCCTAGGGTCCTAAGGGACCACTAGGATAACTCTAGCATGATTTGTGTGATGACACTTACATGCTTACATAGTAGGTTTCCTATGTGTATGGTGTGCCTCTGGGTCTAGATGTCAATCTATGTTGGAACCTTTAAGTTAGATGCTTTTAGGATTTCTTGGACTTAGAGTGTACTTTTGATATGTGGTTTGATATCCTATTTGGGACTTGAGACTATCTCCTCAACACGATGGGAGTGGGCCATTTAGATTCCACCTGGTCAGATGGTAGTTCTTTTTTACTCTTACCATTGAGATCTATCTATAGTCACCATGGCTGGAGCTTCCTTGTCTTCATTTACTTTCATTCTTTCTATGTATAATTATGATGGATGGTTGTATTTTATGATGGATGGCTATATTTCATGATGGATGTTATATATTTTATGATGAATGGATGTATCATGTATGGTGGATAGTTTCATTTATTTTATTGTACTTTGTATCATGGATCTGAGGAGGATGGTGTATCTCTATTTCTACATATTTATATATTTTAAAGCCTTTCATACCCTGTGACATGTATAGTGGATGATTGAGCATTTCAAATTTAATTTGCCAAGAAGCATTCAAAACAAATGTATATTATTTAAATGGACATTGGACTTTATAATTATTCTTTCATATGGATGTGGTATTTGATGGACTTAGTATAAGATTAAATTTATATGTGATTCAATGTCTTGGGATTCTTAAGAAATGTAACTTGTTATGTATGCTATAGGTGATTGTGTGTTATTGCTTCTGCTATTATGTGTTTGATGTGTATGTTATTTTTTCTTGTTTAAAAAAAAATGTTTGGCAAACTTAGCAAAACTTTAGGTTAATTCTATTGGATCCCTTGATGAGGTGTTACATCTAGTATCAGAGCCCAAGTTTCTACATTGGGAGCTCTGGGTATATTGGAACACCACTAGTTGTTAACTAGTTGAACAAAAATGAAACTTTAAATTGTTATGTGTATCTTATTCAAACTAAAACTTGAACTAGTTGAACTAAAATAGAACTTAAACTTTTAGCTATATATTTTTCATACTTCAACACTTAGATTTCAAAACTGAAATTTTACGTAAACTTAAATATAGGCAAACTAGAAATTGAAACTTGTACTATTTTCAAAACATGTGTCTTTTATATATGTCTTTTAGTGTTATGTTTTATGGTTATTATAGCATCTTGTATGTTACCTAATGGATTAGGGATGTTAGTCCTTTTTTTAGAGTGTTTAAGGGATCTATTTCAGTATTTGTTAAAAGAATGAATGTTGGATCAATATGGTTTTCGGTTTACTATTATACTAGAATCATATTGCTCTAAGTGATTGAAAGTCGTATGTTATATGGTTATCATAGTACCCTGTTATCTCAAATATTATTGTTGAGAGTGTACTTAGTAGAGTCATATCCTCCTATAGGGGGAAAGAGTCCAATGGGACCCGCACAGTAAGTCCTTAGCTTTACTTTTCTTGTAGGCTTCTAGGAGTAAGCCTATGTCTAGGGGGGTGGATGTAGTGCCTACCCCTAGTTCACATTCTTTTACCATTAGCAAACTCTTTTATGCCAGTTTTATGCTTGATATTAATAGTATTGTTTTGAGATTATCAGTTGTTGTTTTAGATTCAGTTGATTAGATGATGAGATTACTTGGTACTCTATATTTCATGTATGCATGATGATTATTCAGTGATTTCAATTATTGATGATGATGAGTTAGATGGATTGTTATGTGTTTTCTTATGGATACTTACCCCATACTACATGTGTATGGTGTGTGTGTGTTTTTTTCCTTTGTGTATGGCATTTCTAATGTGGTTAAGGAAGGGAGTCATAGTCACCTGCTAGTCAAGATCTACACGATGCACCACTTCTTGCCATTGCCTATTTAGCTTAGAATATTGTGTTTGTACATGTGTGGATTTTATGCAGGTTGTAGGTATTGAGGATCAACTTCCCTGAATTGCCAGGATGAGCATACCCTATTGTGTTATCTCAATGGTAAGAGAGGGGAGATAAATTCTTAAGTCCAAATCCAAAATCTTTAAGCCATTTGTCCTAGATAATTAGGATGAGTATCTTAGTTGAGTACCCTCTAAATGCGTCGAATGACGTTAATTTGTGATTATAACCCTTTATTTTGATTTTTTATGTGTTTTTCTTTGATAGGTTTTTGTATGTTATTTTATGAGTCTTTGGTAAATTTTCTATTAATTAAGTGTAATTAAAAGATTAAATTAATTATTTAATTTATGAAAAATTATTATGAAATTTAATTAATTTAGAAATTAATTAAATAAAAAGAATTAAATTTGAAGATAAAAGTTATTAGAATAAATTTAGAATATGATAATATTTATTTAATTTAATAATAATATATTTAGAGTTCATTTTTAAATAAATGCTAAATATTATTATTATTTAAGTTAATAAATATTTTATTGATTAAGTTTCAAAAATAAATTTAAAAGTGAAAATATAATAATTTATTAAAAGTTTTAAGTTCACATGATGCGTGCATGAGATTAAAATATAAGAAATTAATTAAAAGATAAAATAAGTAAAGTTAATAAAGATATTTTAATTGCATATAGTGCGCATGGGATTAAATTTAATAAATTAATCTAAAAAGAAGTCAAGTGAAAAAAATTCAATAAAGCAATTTAATTAATGAATGAATGTGCATGGGAAAGGTAAAATAAAGTTAAATAGAACTTAATAAAGAGTTAAAGTTTGGTGAGCATGAAGTCCTTTTGGGTGACCGCACAATTAGTGCCCTAATTTAAGGAGAGAACCCTTTATCACAATTGGAGGGTTCATTTTTTGAGGGAGACAAATTTGGATGCAAATTTTAGAAGGAAAAATTTGGAAGAGGAATTTTGGAAAAAAATCACAGAGAGAAGTTTTTGGAAAGAAGCTTCTCACAATCTTCGAGTGGTTGTATGTTAGCATTAGGATTAGGTAGGGTCTTGTGTTTTGATCACTGATTGGACTATGCAATTTGATGTTCATATCTACTTTATGATTGTAAAAACTTGTCTTCTCAAATTTCATTATATAAATCTGTCAACTCTTCATTCTAAATCTTTTGTTGTTCAATTTCATCTATATATAGGTGTTTAATGATCAATTAGAAAATATTGCTAAGTTTATTTTAGGGAATTATATCTTTATTACAAAAAGGGTTGAATAAGAAATCAAACAATTGTGAGAACCAATTTTGTAGTTGGTTGTTGAAATCGAGATTTTGGGTTTGATAAGAAAACATATTTTATTGTATAGAATTTTAGTTGTTTGATCTAGGTTTCTATACTAGATTCTATATTAGAAATTTTTTTAAAATATATATATATATATATATATATAATTACATAGTAATTTATAATCACTATGTAATTATATTATTATTACATTTTAACGAAATTCAGGAGGGAGATTATTGTTTTATTTAAATATAAACAAAATACAATTTTAGAAAAATATATAAATAAATAAAAATATATTTGGGGAGGGGGGGGTTTTACCAGGCCCCACCCCCTTACCTTAACTCTATTGCATGCTGATGCAATAGGTACCGCTACTGATGCAACATACTCTGCTATGGTAGTAGCAAAATCACTGCAACGACTGTCAACTGTGGTAGGTCGTGCGAGCCTTAAACGCAAGTCTATGCGCTATTTTTTTACATGTATTTTATTTAGTTTTTAATAAATTTAAATATGTATGTTATAAATTTAGTTTATATTAAATTTATTCATTAATATATTTATTAATTAATGTTAATTTTATTGTTTATTATTTAATATATATTAAATGTTAATTAATATATATTAACTATTAATAAGTTTTTAATTTATAAAATGTTAATAAACTAATTTTTTTTAGTAATGATTTAAATTATATTTAAATAAAAAAATATTACTAATAATTTAATTAAGTGACTTAAATTTTAATAATATTTAATTAAGTCTTAATTAAGATATCATTAAAATGATTTGGAATCGTAGATTGCGAATATAATGTCCCCTAATTAGGGTAATGTAAGTGAATGAAATAAAATAGTTTTAATTATTATAAATAAATAAATATATTAAATTATTAGAGTAATATTATTATAATTTCATACAATTATAAAATATGTTTAAATGATATAATATATTATTAAAGAATAAATAATAATATATTATTGATATAATAATAATATGTTACTAAGGTAATAAGGTAATAACTGATAAAATAAAAGGTCAAATCATTATTAATAAATGAAATAATAATAATAATATAATATCAATAATGTTATTATCATATAATATGATATTATATTATAATTATAATATGATAATAATATTTTAATATTAAAGTATTAATATATATTAAAACTAATAGACACATTTCTCTACACAATGGAATATATAAATAACTACAAATACAAAGGAAAAAAATCATCAATGGATGAGGAAATGAAGTGGAATATATCTAGAGATTGAGAAATACGGATACATTAGAGGGAAGATATAGAAAATATATGCAGAGTCCAAATTTATAATCTAATGTCCTATCAGGGACATTATAAGTGGTATCAGAGCATTGAACCTTCCAGTCAATGGTGTTTAGAATCCTCAAGATTGAATTTTTTTATTAAAAAAATGGTATTGAACTTAATTCAAAAACCCTACTAAACAATTTAGTTTGTTTTATTGACTGAAGTTCTATATTTGACTATTGTATTTAGAGAATTAAAGGAAATCATTGAACACTGGTTAAAATAATTAAAAAGACTTCAAAAATCATATGTGAAAGATGCATTAAAAGAGCCAATGCTACAACTTGCATAACAAGTAGAAGGCCACCAGAGTGATAGGGAGTAAATAAAAAAAGAAAATATAAACCATATATGAGGACCCAAATATTTAGAAGGATATTTTAACACTAGAAACCATGTACACATATAATATTCCTTCTACCAAAATTTTAGGGTGTATGAATCTTTAAGAGAAGGGCATTACATGTAATACTTGATTTATTCATTGTTAGGTATTACATTCAATAGTTATATTGTTGTTAATATCCTTCATAATATTGATAAAAATCACAAGTTATAATCCTCTCAACCTAAATCCATGTAATTCTATGAAATACATTTTTTACAACAACCTAGTACTGAGCATCATATGTGAGATATTGAGTGTATAAATAAAAGCTAGTCAAAGAAATGATGATATTGTAGTTCTAATCAGTGATCAAATATTAGACATACAATCTCATCCATTATATAATTAGAACTTGGTTACAGCTACAATAATCATGAATAAAGCCTTGAAACATGAAGTCAACCTCATTAACCAATACAAGCTCTACTATACAGTGTTACTAAATAAATTTGATGAGAAATTTTGTATGTGTGTTAGCAAGAATGACAAAAGGATATATAGCAGCAATACTTAAATACAATTATCCACAACTATAATTAAACAAGTCTATGGAAAAAAATAGGAAGAAATAAAAGATCTTTGGATTATAAGGTAAAATCTATAATAAATCATTTAATGCCCTAGCACGAGACATTATAGTGGTATCAGAGACAAGTTCTTTGGACTACCTTTCAGGGTTCCATACAATTCACATTGGAATAATAAAAAAATCTAACCACATTTGCCAATCATAATTGAATGTTATTTTGGATTGTTTGAACTGGTGAGGAGATATATTAGAAAATGTGTTGTGAAAGCAACAAAATTTATAAATGTGAAATGGATGTTTCGTGGAAGTCATGACCAACTCACCCATTTTGAATATGATGATAGAAGTACCTAATAATTGGGTTTCTTTTTTCCTTTGTCCATGTTGTATGCGTGAATATGTGGCCTCTACTAACACACACACTTCAACATGGTCATTGTATGCGGATTCCTCCCGAAATGAACATTGGATTGTTCATCTGAAAATCAGCCTGCAAAGTGACCTGTTGCCTTCTATCTAAAGGGATTTTGCTTGTTAATATCCTTAGAATCAAGGTGCAGGCAACCAAAGCCTATAATAACGAAGGATTTGAATGCAATTTAAGCTATATGAATGTGCAAGTAATCTAGATGAAGTACAAGGAATTAATCTAAGAAATAAAAGACATTAAACTAAAAATGTATGCATTATTAAGCTAGACAAATTTAAACTAAGAATGCAAGATGTATGTAAAAATATGAGCAAATGTGAGTATGAATTCCAGTAGCGATTTGATGTAGATTCTCCAAATTCATCCTCCCAAAATGAAGAGATAAGGGTCTCTTAAATAGACTTTCTTGGAATCCATCAATGGTTGAGATTGATTTCAATCAACGGTCAGGATTAAAGGTGAAGTTTAGTCATAAAGGAAGATTCTCAAATTAAAGGGAGTTAACTGATTTAATTTGAGTAGAAAAAGGAGTTAACTGATTTAATTTGAGTAGAAAACGGAGTTAATTGATTTAATTCCTTTTTGATCAATAGTGAACTGGAAATTTCCCTTTTTGAACTAAAGAAGGATTTTGTTTGAGATATTTAATTTAATAAAATGAGATATGCTCTCATAATTACCTTTTCTATTTAATTAAATAATTCTATTTAATTAATTAGAGACACTTTTCTTATTTAATTAAGTAACTTCATTTAATTAATTAGGAATGGCTTCCCATTTAATTAAATAACTTTGTTTAATTAATTTAGAAGTAAGTACTCCATTTAATTAAATAATTTCATTTAATTAATTAAAATAGGCATATTTATTAAATTAAATAAATTTAATTCCATAATACATTAGCCTTAGGATATAATTTAAGTTAATTAAAGTATAAATACTTAATAATTAAATTAAATATTAATCAATAGGTTTAATGTGAGTAATATGAGTAAATACTATAGGAATTAAATAATAAGCATGATGAATGCAGGTTTAGGTTTTCTGCATTTGACAATTAAGTCAAGTAGCGAGTAGCAGAATGAGAATTGCCTATTAGAATAGGTCTTAGGATTGATTAGAAATATACCAGAATTGGTATAATGGAAATGAGCCAATTTTGGGGTATTACACACGTTACTCAAATATTCAAATTGTTATTCCTTTGAAGCCATCTACTCTGAAATGATGGGTGCATCTAAATTGGACAAATAATGTTATTTCTTGAATGATTTTCTTTCACTAAAGATGCTAAGAAACCCATGAGAGATTTTCATTTGGTGGTAGCTTGTACAATATATATTACCATGATGAAATGTTTGAATCTGTATTCCACATTTCTTAAAGTTCTACAAGCTCTTGTTTTTCATAATTTGGATAAACTCGTATGCACAATATTTGAAGAAAATACCAGTGAGTGGATAAAGTTGCAATTGAGATTGTGATCATCTCAACCCAAGATCTGAAATGCATGACAAATTTTGGAAGGCCAATGCAAAGTTATGCAATTGTATAGAGTGATTCCACCACACAAAGCATACATGATGTAGAAAAAAAAGGGACAAACATCAAACCAAAGCATAGAAGACAACGCTCCCCATTCACAAGGATAGTCAAAGTCTCCCCATTCACAAGTTCCAAGGAGAAATAGTGTTCGTGGCTTGTATCTCCAACATAGGAGAGAAGACAACACTTTGCATGGTTCCATGCCACCCTTGTACCCTACAAAAAAAAGGTTCTAAGGTAAGAATAATGTATTTAATGAGTTGAATATTGATTATGCTATTTAAGTAGTGAATACTATAGAATTCATATAATGATATAAAGGAATAAATACATTAAACATTAATTATATTATTCAAGAAATGAATATGTTTTAAATATTTTAGAAAGGTAATTTAATTATATAAGAAATAATTATGTTTTAATGTTAATTATATTATCAAAGGTGAAACTTAAGTATATCAAGAGATTAAAGTTATAAGATGAAAATGTTCTTTGAAATTAAATAAACATCTAATCAATGTAATTGATTAAGAAATGATAATGACTTAAAACAATCCCAAGAATTACATTCAGTAAGAACTAGGTGGATAAGAAGGTAGAGCTGAGTCCTAAGGCAAGAGGATGGGAAAATACCCTCTCTTTGGTTTAGGTTTATTGAGCTACGAGACCCCACCACAATGTTCGAGGACTAAGGTATGGTATAGCATCTAGGCATGGTGAGAGATGTTAAGGCTCACATTTGAAAGGCAGGGACCAAGGTCTTGTCAAGCCTTTAATGTGGTGTCCTTGTCCAATCTTTGGATGACCTAGCCTATGCATACAATGTAATAGTTTGGGGAGGGAAAATATACATGCATAATGAATCAAGTATGGTGAGAGATGGAAGGCTCACATTTGAAAGGTGAAGACCAAGGTCTTGTCAAGCCTTTAATGTGGTGTCCTAGTCCAATCTTTGGGTGAGCTAACTTATACATACAATATAATTGATAGGATAAGAATGAAGAATTATTTTTGATTAAATATGCAATAATTGATTCATTGACAATATTATAAGCCCTTACACATAGGAACATTATAATAGAGAAATTTTTCCTAATTAAAGTATTAGCTTCTTTTGAAAGTATGTTTAGATGTACTAACTTGTATTCCTTGGTACAGGTATATGGATGTGTATTAATGATTATGTGGTTATAGGTTCACAATCAAGGAATTGCATATCATGTGTATTGTGGGTCTTCATCATGTCTGCTTTGTGTCTTCATGCATTAATGTGTCCTCTTCGTGTATGCTTCATGTCTACAATACTCATATATTTACTACATACATTATGACATTAACTACATGCATATCTTATGTATTCTTTCATCCTAGTATATAACTATATATTGACACCACAAGAAAGGTTTAATGTAAATGGTCATTGCTTGAGGAGAAGCAATTTGAGGAAGGGTAGATTGTCATGTCCCCTAATTAGGGTAATGTAAGTGAATGAAATAAAATAGTTTTAATTATTATAAATAAATAAATATATTAAATTATTAAAGTAATATTATTAGAATTTCATACAATTATAAAAATATGTTTAAATGATATAATATATTATTAAAGAATAAATAATAATATATTATTGATATAATAATAATATGTTACTAAGGTAATAAGGTAATAACTGATAAACTAAAAGGTCAAATCATTATTAATAAATGAAATAATAATAATATATCAATAATGTTATTATCATATAATATGATATTATATTATAATTATAATATGATAATAATATTTTAACATTAAAGTATTAATATATATTAAAACTAATAGACGCATCTCTTTGCACAATGGAATATATAAATAACTACAAATACAAAGGAAAAAAATCATCAATGGATGAGGAAATGAAGTGGAATATATCCAGAGATTGAAAAATATGGATAAATCAGAGGGAAGATATAGAAAATATATGCAGAGTCAGAATTTATAATCTAATGTCCTATCGGGGACATTACAATGAATTATATATTTTATTAATTAATTTAATTAAATGTGATTTAATTAAGATTAATTAAAAGGGAAGTTGTTTAATTTAAGCTTTAAATTTATTAAATTATTATAATATCTATCTTAATAAATTCATAGATTATTCTCTTTGAAAATCAACAAGTATTATTTTAATAATTTAAATAAACATAATTTACCTTTGGAGTAATTTAGAAAATTGACTTAATTCAAATTGGGTAAATGGGACTTTATAATTGAGTATAAGAATGGGGTAAATTATAGGGGTAAACAATGAATCTTATTTACTTGAAAACATATGTTAAATTAGAAACTGAAACATTACACTTAATTCAACTACGTGTTTTCAAATCAAACCAAACTATGAGACTATTATGTTTCCTTGTGTTGTCCATCTTTTTGGGGTTTTGGGGTTTGTCCTAGCTTAACTAGTTTAAGATGTCTACCAAAGGCTTGGGAGTTATGTGATTGTGTTGTTATGATGTTTTGATATCGATCTTTTTAACCCAACCATGGTAATGTGATGGTATGCTCTATGATATTTTTGTATTTACTGTTTGTTATTACTTTCTACTTATCTTGTGAGATACTAAGGTGAATATATGTGACCTATTTGACTTAACCATTTTTGAGTCCTCGATTAGTTGTACTTGGGTTACTTTCCAATTGCTTTGATGGGACTGAAGTGTTTACTTTGATCTTGGTGATGTCATGTTGTGATATGTTTGACTTAACCATTTGAGTCATTGATCATTTATTGGGATACTTTCTGATTTCTCATTGAGAACTGATGGATATTGTAATTTATCTTTGATGCTTTCCAGTTGCTCGTGAAGAAATGATGTAATTATTGCGGATTATCTTTTGATGCTTTCCAGTCACTTGTATATGATTGAAGTGATTTTTATATGATTATTAATTTGTGCTTTTATGAGCCTAAGGTAGGTAATCTATATGTAGTGTTGGGAAGTGGCTTGCAATGGGGGTCGGGGCCCTAAGTGGTTCCTAGGGTAACTCATTATAAGTTATTTAATAAGTGAAAACATTACACTAAATGGGGATTGAAATGAACCTAATAAGAGTCTTTGTATGTTTTCACCCATGCTTCGAGTGTTAGTACAGACTAGGGTGGGAGTAGAGAGAATGCTTGGTTGTGACCTTAAATTATGTAGTATGCCTTGTCAATATGAGAGGATACTAGTGGCCACATAGGGATTATTAGGGACCCTGGGGTCCTAAGAGACTGCCAGGGTAACTCCAGTATGATTTGTGTGATGACACTTGCCCGCTTACATAGTAGGTTTCCTACGTGTCTTGTGTGCCTCTGGGTCTAGATGTTGATCTATGTTGGAACCTTTGAGTTAGATGCTTTTAGGATTTCCTAGACTTAGAGTGTACTTTTGATATGTGGTTTGATATCTTGTTTGGGACTTGAGACTATCTCCTCAGTGTGGTGGGAGTGGACCATTTAAGTTCCATGCGGTGGAGTGGTAGTGCTTTTTCACTCTTACCATTGAGATCTATCTGTAGTCACCATGGCTGGAGCTTCCTTGTCTGCATTTACTTTCATTCTTTCAATGTATCATTATGATGGATGGTTATATTTCATGATGAATGTTATATATTTTATGATGGATGGATGTATCATGTAAGGTGGATAGTTTCATTTATTTTATTGTACTTTGTATCATGGATCTGAGGAGGATGATGTATCTCTATTTCTACATATGTATATTCTTTTAAGCTTTTCATACCCTGTGACATGTACAGTGGATGATTGAGCATTCTAAATTTAATTTTCCAAGAGGCATTCAGAACAAATGTATATTATTTAAATGGACATTGGACTTTATAATTATTCTTTCATATGGATGTGGTATTTGATGGACTTAGTATAAGATTAAATCTATATGTGATTCAATATCTTGGGATCCTTAAGAAATGTAACCTGTTATGTATGTTGTAGTTGATTATATATTATTTCTTCCGCTATTATGTGTTTGATGTGTATGTTGTTCTTTCTTTTTTGAAAAAAAAATGTTTGGCAAACTTAGTAAAACTTTAGGTTAATTCTATTGGATCCCTTAGCAGGGTGTTACATGAATAATCCATGTATCATTTTTGCTAACATGATATATAAGTGTCATTTTATCTCCTTCATCATTAGATTCATCTTTTACAACAATATAAACCATTTCATCTTCATTGTTATTAGAATCATTAGCCATAAAACAAGATTTCTTATCTTTTTCCTTGTGGTCCTTGTAGTTTTTGAATTCCTTCTTGCCATTGAACTTATTTCTTTTCTTTTCATCCTTGTGTTCTCTTTTTATGCATCTTGTAGCAATGTGACAACCTTCTTTACAAGAAAAATAGATAAGAGAAATCTTACGTTTGTACTTTCCTTTGCCTTTGGAAAATTTCCTTACAAGTAGGGCTTTAACAACTTCAAGATCACTGGCTAAACTTTCTTCTTCTTCTTCTTCACTTCTTGATTGATTGGCTTTTGATTTCTTACCCTTTTTCTTGAGTGAAATCTTGGCTTTAAATGCAGACTCAATACCTTTGGAGCTAGGGACATAGTTATCATAGTTATCCAACTCAAAAGCTATCAATCTTCCAACTAGAGCATCCAAAGTTTTATTGCTATTTGGATCACATCTCATTTCTTGAATAGCAGACACTCTAATTGTATAGATAGGAAGAAGGGTTTTGAGTACCTTGCTTGCAACTATTTTTTCATCAACATCTCCTCCAAATACTTTGATTGTGCTCCCACTTGCTTTAATTTGCTCAACATATTTAGCAATG
Organism: Cupressus sempervirens; assembly: GCA_028749045.1. Lineage (NCBI taxonomy): Eukaryota > Viridiplantae > Streptophyta > Pinopsida > Cupressales > Cupressaceae > Cupressus > Cupressus sempervirens. Next base: position 522,931,181 of record CM053788.1, read on the forward strand.
TTTTCATCTTCTATAATCTCCATTTGATCAAACTATCCTATGAAACTTTTGGCTTTATCTCTTCTTACATTATCATCTCCTCCATAGATGGCTTTTAGTTTGATCTACATATCATAAGTTGTAGTGCAACTTTTGACTTCATCAAGTTCAACATAATTAAGAGTAGAAGCAATGTCAATCATCATGATGTTATGATTTTTTTTCCAGCAATATTTTCAACTGATAATGTTCCAATAGGAGTCTTATATTTTCTATCAAGATATTTACAACCTGAATCATTGATAGTTTCCAAATGTAACCTCATAATTCCTTGCCATGCTACAATGTTGTCTCAATTCAACTTGGGAATCTCTCTTCTATAAGACTTCTTGATCTTTAACTTTGGTCGTTAAATTTTTTTTTGCAAGCACCAAAATTATTGATACCAATTGTTGGAAATATAAGAGGAGTAACTAAGAGGGGAGGGTTAAATTAGTTACCACAAAAATAAATCCTAGATCCCTTAGACATAAATATAAATATATTTTAAATTGAGAGCAAAAAATAAATCAAGAGAGGATCCTATTTGCGAGAAACATATAATCATTTATTAGGAAATCAAAGTCATATTAATGTTGATAATGGTAAAAGGTATATTATTAAAGGATAGACACCTCAAAGTGGAATGAGAGAGAAAGAATCCTATCAAGGGATGAAAGAGTGCATCTTCATCTATCAAGTGTTGAAGAAAAATTTTGAAATTTTTGGGTAGGATGCTTCTATGATATTGATGACAAGATTCACATTTCACACAAGCATCTAATGAGAATGACATTTTGGAAATTGAGAAGGCAAGCAAAGTGAGCAAGGAAGGATTCATAAAAAGAAATCCATTGATTGACTATAAAAACCCCACCAAACACTTAAAAGGTATGACACGCTCCCATTTGAGCAATAAATAAGGTACCATTACATCAAAGCCCAATTGCAATTGTATAGAGTGAAGAACAAGACTGATAACCCCAAAATTGAATAAGAAATGAATATTCTACATCCATATATACTAGAACAAAAACCCTTATTATTGTTAGCACCTTGTGATTACCAAGTTCCCCTAGGTAGGGTATTGACTAACTTCTAGCCAGGTGTTTGTCGAGTTAATAAGGACGTGGCTCATCTCAAGCCATTTGATCATAGTTCTTATCAAGTGCTAATGGGTATACTGTCTGAGCTATCTAATCTTGTTGAGTGATTTGGGTCCATGTGGTGGTATGGTGTCCAAGTTTTTCAAGGTCTTAAAGATAAATTGTACTGGCATGGAGCTACTTTGATGTTCAAGGAGGTTTGCATGTGTGAGATTGTGGTGAAGTCATTCTAAATCTTTCTGCACTACTCAATATCATTTTTTGCTATCATCACTTGTGTACCTTGTATATTTTAAATTTGGAAAGATCAAATCTACATTTAAGTCAAAAGCATGTTTCAAGTTGATCAAGGATGTCATTAATAGATGATAATAAGGTTTTTTTCCATTCTAGTACATACATATGCAAAATATTCATTTCTTATTCAATTTTGGGGTTGTCAGTCTTGCTCTTCACTCTATATAGCTGCAACTGGGCTTTGATGTAATGGAACCTTATTTATTACTCACATGGAAGTAGGTGTGTCATACCTTTTGAGTGTTTGGTGGGGTTTTTATAGGAAATCAATGGATTTCTTTTTATGACTCCTTCCCTACTCCCTTTGCTTGCCTTTTCAATTTTTAGAATGTCATTCTCATTGTATGCTTGTGTGAAATGTGAATCTTGTCATCAGTATCATAGAAGCATCCTACCCAAAAATTATAGATTTTTTCTTCAATCAATAGTAGATGAAGATGCACTTTCTCATCCCTTGAGTGATGAGATGTTGGATATTATGTTCATTCTACTTTCTCGTTCCTCCCGTCATGTGATTTGATATGTCATTGGGGAGGACTTCTCTATAACTTCTAGAAAATTGCTATATCCTTCAAATTTGGTCTCCATTTTCTATCTAATGCTATGGATCTTCTTCAGTCAACATCAAGACTGGAAATAATTGCTTACAAGGTTAGACTAGAGTTTTGGGTTCAAAATAAACTGAAGCGGGCTATGTAGAGTTATGATTTGTGGTTCAAAAATGCCTTCGTGAGAGGACTATTTTCAAGGACCATGCTCATGGAAAAACATGAAGTTTTGGTGACTTTCAAGGCATTATAGAAGTCTTGTGAAAAGCACAACTCACGAATCTTGACCAAGACTGTGCAAGTCACGACAAAAGCTCTAGATTTTTAGATGCCTGAAAGTGTGAAGAAAATTGGTTTTGCATTTCTTGACATCTTGGGTAGACCTTTCAATTTTTGATGCACATGTAGTATCTACTCATAAGAAGATGCCTCTAACTCCCAAAATTCAATTGGTTCATGAAACTAGTGACTGGTCAATTCCTGCTCTAAGTGTTGTTGGGTCGGGACACCTTGTTCAAAAACCCCATTAGGATCATCTGAAATCAACAATCTAGGGGGGTATTTCTCAAGTTTCTATTGAAGGCTCGAGCTCAGGATGAGAGGTGGCTCCACTACCATGCTTTGATTTTGATTGGGGTCACTCGGTCCAAACTAGTTTGATGTCCACTTCTACAGAGGGTGCTAAGGACATGGAAGAAAAATAGTTTATTGGCATTCTTCTATTTTTTGGTCTTTTCTTCTAAACTTTAGACATGTTTTGTAAAATGTTTGAAAATTTTGGTTGTATTGAGTCCCTTATGCCTGCTATTTTGATACGCTCAAAAATGCAAAATTCAATAAAGTTTGAATTTTGCTAAAATTATGGTTTTTTCCATCAATAAACTATGATTGTCAATATTGATGCTTGTAATTTGTACATACTACAAGGATGTTGGGTTTTCTTTATTGGTTCTTTCCCATTTGAGCTCTTGAACCAGTTTTAAATTTATATATATATATATATAGAGTGGCTCATCCACTTTGCCAAAAAAGAAAAATCAAAACTGATCTCTGTTATAACTTAATAAACACACAAGAAAAATGTTGTAAATTAGTAATCACTAAAATAGCTTGGTAAATGCTTAACATGAAAATATTATGATATTATCTATGATTAACCTTACTTTAACTTAACTACAAACATATAAAATAAATATCATGAAAACACTTAACACCAAGATTTTAACATGGAAACCCAATTTGGGAAAACCCACCAATTGAAACTAGTTACTGATTTTCACTCTTCTAAAGTGAGCCCTATTAGGAGCCAACCTTGTTAAAGGTTACAAAACATGCTATTAGGTGTGACCCTATTAGAGGATTTAATAACTTTTTAAGGAGTGGCCTTGTTAGAGGTCTTTAGATGATTCAATAGAAATACCACCTTGTTAGAGGGTTTACAAATAGTTGTTAATCCAAATTTGTTAAGAGATTTAGATCACTACTAAAATGGTTAGAGAGTAACAATGAGATGACCTAATTATTGATGCAACTAAATTGTTTATTACATATCTCAATTTTGGCTTATATACTTGATCCATCCTTATCAAATGTATCTTTCTATCTCAACAAGAATATTATTTTTATCCTTCTAATTCGCTCCCTCTAAGCATCATCAAATCTTCAATTATGTTCCACTTATTCTTCTATTTCTAATCCTCAACTTGACCTTATATTTATATATTACACATTGTCAAGTTGGCTTGAATACAACTTAGAATAATTAATATTCATCTTCTTAGTCGGCTAGAATCAACAAACACTTTAATTGAACTCAATATCCCAAACCAAGAAAATCCTTTGTTAGCTAACCTTGCTTAGTAGATACTAACTCAAAGAGATTTTCTTGTGTTAACCTAGTAAAGTCAATTAACATTGTATATTCACAAAGTTCCTTTGATAACTGAGTAAGCTCAGTTAACACTGCTTCCATTCAACATTTCCTTCATTAACTGAGTGAGCTTGGTTAACATTCAACTTCTATAAAATTTACTTTGTCAATCAAGTGACCTCAGTAGACATTGTCCTCTAAACTAGGAAAACTTTGGAATGCTCGACAAACACAAGAAATTGTCTTCAATGCCTAAGTAATTTTAGCATACACTGACTAGCAATGATATGAAATTTTGTGTAACATCAAAGACAATACACAATTAATCAATTATTTCTAATAGGTGAGATTGAGAATATAAATCATACTCTTTCTTATCCTTCTAGACCTTGACATTATGCTACTCTTGATTCCTTTTTCCCTACTCTTCCTACTACTCCTACTCATATAAATTATATGACCAGTTAGTATCAAGAATATAAATATTGAAAGATTATTGAGTTAAGTATGCCTTATGGTTCTTTTCCTACAACTTTAACATCTATTTCTTATGCTTCTTCTACTCATAATGGTCAACCACCTCTTATATCTCCTAATCATCCTAATGGGGTTCCTTTTACCAGCATGGATCCTTATCCTAGTATGATTCCTAATAGTATGGTTCCTCCTATATCTCAATCTTTTTTTATTCCTCCTCTTTTGTCATCAAAATGTAAGGAATCTATGGTTTTTCATCCTCCTTCATTTCTCAAAAAAATTATAATAAAACTAATCATTAGCAACATGCTCATGAATAGTAGCCATTTCTAGAAGAGATTGTGTTGGAGTTTTTGTGTCAATGTTTCGCATCACACTCTGTGATCCATCATTAGGACAATAAAGAGCTAAAGGATGAGTAAGAATAGATTGTAGACCATGGTGGGGGTAAAGGTGGCTAAAAATAAGGGGAGGACCAAAGGCTCAAGAATCAAGGTCAAAGAGGGAGGAGAGGCTAGATTTTTTTGTCAACATTTCAAATTATACTCTCTAATCCATGATTAGGATAGCAGAGAGCTAAAGGCTAAGTAAGAATAGATTGCATACCACTCTCTTCTGTCCTGATGATGGATCACAAATTGTGATCTAAAACATTGACACAAAAACTCCAACACAATCTCTTCTAGAAATTGCTGCTATACATGATGGATTGTGGATCCTATTTTGAATTCTATTTCTATTAATTTAGATGAAGAGGATACTTTATATGATGATGAGTATGAGATTATGTATATTGATGTTGATTTACCTAACAAGTTTTCTACACAACTTACACTTACATCTACATCTAAGCAAAGTGGCTCTCCTGAGAGTCCTTTGGAGTTAGCCATTGTACCTACTTTGTTGGAAATAACACCTCTTGTACATTCTCCACCTTCCCTTATTACTACTGACCAAGGTATAAGAGGAGGGAAACATGCTTGAAGTTAGTTCTCTAGCATAGTAGATTTTTATGTGATTTCTTATTGTTATGTGCTTCCCCTATATCTTGTTTTCTAAAATATATTTAGATTTCCTTAAATGATATTTATTGCTTCATTGGTACAAGGTGAGAAATAAATTATCATGTTGTAATATTATTTGATTTGTATCTTCTTTTATCTATCATTCTATGTTATGTTATACATGTGGCACTGTTTGTACTTGTATCCTTGTATTGTTTACTTGGATTTGTAACATAGTGGCACCACTTATTTTTGGTCTTTGAGGAAGTGATCCAAAAAGACATTTCTTAATAAATTCTGTATATTTTTCTTCCATTTTGTTATAGTTTTACTTCCTTTGAGTGATACTGACAAGGCATACTTGATATAATGCTTACATATTATCATATGATCATACTAACCCCATAGCTAGTATATCCCTTTGTTATCTTGCATGTTATATTTTCATTTTCCTTGATTTGTCTTCTTCTAGGGGTCATACACTCTACTCATTATTGCACTCCATCCATGGGGTAGTGAATATGGATTTTGAGTCTAGCTTAGGGTAATTAAGCCCTAGTTACATAATATGATTTCTAAGTTAGCATCAAATATATGCATTACAACTTCATCCTCCTCTTCCAATGCACACATATTATGAATCCCTTCATGGATTATGCACAATCCTAATGAATGGATTATTTATGTATACATTCAATCTAGGAAGCGAACATCCTTGACACTAGGTCTCTCTTTCCTTTGTATGGACATATGATAAATCTCATTTATGGGTAAAATTTTTTTTTTATAAGTCCTATAAATGGGTAATACATCCTTATTAAACCTTACCATTTTGATTCATATAATTTTGATCTATGGATGGGTCTTTTGATATGTTGACTAGCGAGTTACCAAGTTGTTAGACTATTTCAATACCATCTTTTGTAGTAGCTCTTTCTATTATTTGTAGTAGGGTGGTAACTCCACTAGGAAACATATTCACTCAACAATCTCTCTCTCATTATTATTTGGGAGTTAGAAAAGTTTTCAAACCCCTTGGGGCATTGATTCTTTCACTCCTAGATTTTAATAAGAGTATCTTATGCCTTGTGCTATACTTTACCAAGAGCTTAGATTGAGTCCATCCTCTCACTAAAGTGGGTGCTATATGTACTATATTAAATTTGAAGCCCCACAATTTAATGAAGGTTTATCACCTATTTAATGCAAGATCATCAATCTCCTTCTATCTTTTATCTCTTCTTCACTTTGTTGTCCTTTCTCCTAGGTGAAATTGGGGTAAAACCTAATAGATCCTCTTTAAAGCTCCTTTTTTATGGTGTTAAGATCAATTTAGGATCTATTTTCTTGAGGTCCCTCCTTTTCATCCATCTATCCACTTGGAATGTACTCCTTGTACTGAAACATGATTTCCTCATAATCTACACCTGAATTTTGGATCCTGAGACCTATTTTGGAGCCTTGTGATAGTCGCAGGGTTTTATGCACTTGGTTATCATGGGTGAAATGCACCCTTGACTAATCAGGGGCATATTCTATCCCTCATTTTCCAATAAAGGTTATAGTACACCCTTGATGAGGCCCTATTTTGGCCATTCTCTTTATGTCCCATGTTTCAGGATGTTGGAGTGTTAATTCCTAGGTTTGTCTACCTACAAGACTTAGTCAATTCTAAGGTGTATATATATATATAAACCCTTCCATTTGCTCCATTTATCATATCAAAACATCATTTTCTCAAGTATCCAAGCATCCACAAGCTCTATCTTTCAAGCATTCAAGTTTCAAGTCTTCAAGTCTTTAAGCATTTCATCCAAGCATTCCTCTATTGAAGATCAAGGATTCAAGTATTCAAGAAATTAAAGCAATTTATCTTCAAGATCTTCATTAATCCATCCTTTCTTGCATCTTCCACATTCATTCATACTCATCTTCTTGGTCTAAATCCATTGGTGAAGTAAGCGTATTGCATTTTATTCAAGAGATCTAACTTTTGTAAGATTAATTCATATATTTTCTTTGCATTCATGCTATTTCAATTATTTCAATTCATGGTTAATTCTTAAACCAGGGTTTGACTGAGTAAACCCCCCATCAACAAAATAGGTTGTAGATCAAAGTACTATTTTTGGCTTTCTTATAAAATATCAAAATCAATGTCACACATAGTCAATCAAGGTCATATTACAACCCTAATGCACCAAATTTCCCTTAAAATTTTGGCAAAAGAATTCAAGGTTTCATATGTTGCACAATTTTAGGACTAGATCCAACACTTTCAATTCATTTTAGATAGAATAAAAAGCAAAACATAGACTTAAAATGTGTATCCCTTTTTCTCCCTTTGTCCTTTTCAGCTTACCTACACAACTATGACTTTCATTACACACACACACGCCTAGGGTTCATAAGGGATTGGATATCTTTCCTCTATTGTTCCTAGATCTAGTTTGCATTTGTGCTCCTTGTTCATCCAATCAGCCCTAATCTTTATAGACCTAGTTCATTAGAATTGAGATTGAAAGGATTATTTTCCTTATTTTCTCTCCTTCTATATCAAATACTTGCATATGTGAGTAGGTTATGTGATGAAATTAGGATTCCTATATTTGATTCATATTTCCTACCTCAAATTATTGGTTAACCTGATTGCATCAACTCTTTCTTTGGTGGTATTAGATTATCCTTTGCATTTTGAGGCATGTTTTGTTGTGTTTTCACCTTTATTGGTGAACTTGAGTAATGAAATTTACACTTTCTATTTGGTGCTAGATCTTTCATTCAACATTATATTTTATTTTGTGATCTGTCTTTGCATGCTTTATATTCTTATGATTTGGAGTTCATATCATAAGGTTAGATTTCTTGGTATCTTCTTTCCTTGTTTGGCATATGAACTTTACTACTTTTATCCCTACTTATAGTATTCCTGGTAAGAGAAGACATAGACTCATGACTCTTTTTGATCCATATTCCTCCTCTTCTTCAAAACCTTAGTGACACTATGGTTTCTCATGATCCTAATCCTTCTATGGAACATGAATCTTCTCACCCATCTCATGACAAGGATGAGGATTTATGAGTTCCTCCTAAAAAAATTGATAAGCTAGCTAATGAGATTGATAAAATGAGTGATTGGATTTTAAAAGACAAACACAATACTAAAACAATTGGTTCTTTTAATGCTCTTTATAAAATATCTATAATGATTAACATGGTGGTAATCTTTTGCATGGTCTCACCTTGTCCATACTCAAGTTAATCATTTGAATCACATAGCTTCTGAAGAAGGGATGACTCCTCTTATTTCTACTGTTGAGCCTATTTTGCCTATTTTTGTGCCTATCTCTAGCATCCCCACTCATGTTCTTTTTATTATGACTACTTTTGTTAACATATCTAATCCTATTAAAAGTCTTCTTGTCCCTTCTTTTCTAGTGAGTTTTCTACCTATTTCATTACTGACTTCACAACCTTCATATAGTAGTGTTCCTTTCACTTATCCTAAACTTTGTACTATATTTCCTATATTTCCACTTGTAGTTTCTTCCATTCCAACTAATGCATACTTTTTCTAGTGTGTTGAATATGCATGTTTCATTTGTTCCTTCTAATGATTCCGCTAACCTAATACTTGCTTAGACAATGCCTACTTTGCAATAATAACTTGCTTATTTCACTCTATCTAAGTTTAATGTTCCTACATGTAATATGGGTAGTCATTTATCTTTTGAGATTATTGATACTTCTTTTTCGTTACAAGCTGATATGTCTCTCCTTGATACATAAAATGGTAAAGGTGATCATGTGACACATCTTAATATTTTCCAGGTTCTATGTAGTGACTATTATTAGAATATAAAGTCAACCAATATAACTAGAGGTGAGGTGAATCAGTTATAGAACTATTATGATAATTATCAACCTTATTAATCCTTAATCATATAAGAAATATAATAAAAAACCATAACATGATACTCATAGAAAATAACACCAGATATGTTAACTAGTGAAACCCTTGATAAGAGGAAAAACCTTGATGGGGATGGTACCCACAAAATGATGTAATAATATAAATATTCCTTGTTAGTGGATGGACCCTATTAGGATTCTATGAAATACATTTAGTACATACCAGTCCTTGTTAGGAGTCTTTGAATCCATGTTAGGAATTGTAGAAGACAGATGGACACACTTTCCAAATAGCTTTAGGGGAAAGATCAATGAACTCACTGTCCAAATGACATCTATATTATTCCTCGTAGAATAATAGAATTAAACTATACTTTCTATTCTTTCATATCAACCACACTTATTTCCCTTCTAATCTTGATACCAAATCACCAACTATGCATCCAATAATCCCTTGGATTGCTTACTCACAGTTACAATAATACTCTACTCTAATTCACACTCCTTAATGGTAATTTGCATCCAACACACATCTCAAAAAAGGAAAATATATTTTCTTTATACCATGTCCTTAAAAAAATTCCTTGAGATGGCTTTAAGGCTTTCCCAGCTAATTATAATAGGATCACACTAAGATAATTAATTATTTCACAATCACACAACACTATCAATTCACAATCTTTACAAATTTTCACATGTACAACTCCATATTTTGTACACTTTCTAATATCATCATCAAACTATCCTCTATCACTATATTACTTCACATATCCTAATTCTATCTCTATTAGAAGATACAATCAAATCATTAGAAACTATTGATTAGGTACTTCATCTCTATACTGCTCGATGTAAATCAAACATATGTTTTGTATGTATTTAAATTACTTCATGTGCACTTGATCTTGTCATTAAGCGACAATTTAGATCACATCCTTAACTACACTTGACCTAAACATTAATCCTATTGATCTTAGATTTATTTTGACAAGTGAGTGTCAACACACTTAAGTAATTTACTTAGTTCATGCCGAACTAGTAATGCATGTTGAGCACAACATGTAAATATTAGACCATGCCAAGCTATAGTGAGTGTTGAGTTACTGATGTGTCGATTCACTAATGTGTTGAGTAACTCAAGTGCTGAGCATATAGACCATGTTGAGTGATCTATGAGCTAAGTAAATAGTGGATGCCAAGTAATGTAAGTGTCAAGTCACAATATAAAGATTAGTGCATGTCAAGTATCAGAGACTTCATATGTCAAGTGACATAGTTTTAACATTTTTTTTGTAATGGAGAAAACAACTATGTAAACCATTTTTGAGATAACTTAAAGGTAAATTATGGTATTATATCTATTTGGATTCCCTATGTAATTACATACAATCAATCAAAAAAAGGGAAGGATTAAGTAACGAAATGGATGAATCTCAGCTATATATTCATACCTAACCCTAAGCCACCAAAGTCTTCTTAAGGAGGATGAAAACCCTAAACTATTTATGAGTGCATATGGAATTGAAGGCGTGAAAAGGATAGTTTTGCATGAGAAAAAAAAGCATTCAAGGTGACTTAGAAGATATGAAGAAAGAGTGAATTGCAAAATCAATTGTGCAAAATAGAGGATAGAGAAAAGAATACAACATTGAGACATCTGATCAATAAGGATCTAGAAGACATTGTATAGAGGTGATCTATTATCAGGAAAGCAAGCACAAACCATAGGATCTATGCTAAGACATTTTAACAAGTGATTTCAATCAAATCTCTTAACAGAGTAGTCTTAACAAGCTATATAAAATCCTTTAACAAGGTGATTACTTAGTTGAAAGTTGAAGTCCTCTAACAAGACATACTTCTAATAGGGTGTTGAAATCCTCTAACAAAGTGAGACATAATAGTCTTTGTAAGCCTTTAATAGGGCAGATCATTTTTCATGGTCAAAACATTGTAACCTTTAGTGGATACACTTTATTGCTGCGATAGTGAAGATTTGTGGGTGTCATCCCCATACCAATTTTACCTTCTCACTTGGAGGGTTTTTGGGTAATCATATCTAGTGTTATGTGTATGAATTCTTAAGTTTAAACTACTAATTCACACCACCCACCCCCCCACCCCCCACCCCCCCCAATTATAAGTTTACATTTTGTATTGTAATTCCAACAACTAGTATCAGAGCTTTGTTCTCTAAAAGAGAAGCTTTGCATCTTTGAGGAAAAATCTTAAAATGGAAGTTTACAAGTTGAGAAAAACCATTGAGAACTAAGAAATTGAAATACATGTCATACAACATCAACTGAATGAAGCAAGAGAGGAACTAAAGAAATCCTTGAAGAGAAGGGAAGAAATTTCTATTATAGAGAATGACACACAATACAAAGAGATAGACACTACTAAGTTATTTACATATGGAGACTCCAATGAATTTGATGCAATAGTTGTAGATCTAATAGAAAAGAATAGAGTCCAAGTTGAGGAAATTAGAAATCTCAAATTAGAGCAAGAATCACAAACCATACTGTTATGTGAAGTGGTTGAATAAAAGAAGAAAGCTATGGAAGAAAAAGCCATGATTGAAGAAGACAAAAGAATTGTGGCCAATAGAATGGAAAGAAGTCAACTAAGCTAACCAAGGTTTCCAACATATAATTAGATACTCTAAGTCAAATGATGAATGCCAACTATGAGTTAAATGTCAAGGACATTAAGATAACTACATTGAAGTTGTAGAATGAACATGTAGAGTGACCTAAAGAGAGAATTAATTTTTTTTGAAAGTTTGTAGGTGCTCTTTTACCCTTTTTTTGCAATTTTTTTTGAGAGCTTAAGAAAATGGTTATAATGGGTATTTTTCCCAACTTCCAATAGTGATATTAGAGGTAATTTTAATATGTTTAGGAGTGTATTAGTGGGTGGTAATCATGTGACCAATTAAATTTTAATATATATTGATTATTTTATTATGTCTATTTAACAAATTTGAGATGCAACTATAAAACTATATCAATTGAACATCAAATTTGATTTTTAGTAACATAAGTAAATATATCAATAATCTAATTTGAATCTCTTCATGCAAAAACTTATCTATAATATAATCAATCATCTTGTATCCAAAATTTAAATCCAATGTTGCAAGAGGTTGAATTGTGAAGCAACTAGATTTCTATATTTGAGCTATCCCAAGCAATTATAAGTGATTTGTAAGGAAATATATTTTACATCTTCTCATTCGACAATAAAACTTATACATAAGGATCATAATTCTTCTTATTACAATAACATCTACATCATGGAATACAATCTAGAAGGTCTCAATAGAGATACAAGTTCCCTTTTATAACAAGATTTCAAGATACAATGAAAGGTTGTCACAACAAGAAGTCTACAACAAATTACTCAAGGAACACTAAAAAGACTCCAAAATTAAGTTTCACCATTATAAGATCCTATCAAAGAAATCTAAAAAATATATAGATCAACCATGGAAAGCTCACCTCATCCTAAGCCTTGAAAGGCTACCCACTGAGCTAGGAGAAACTACAACAACCAGGTGACAACCAAATCAATCCTCACATCTTGAAAAAATACAACATAAGAACACCCTTGCAAGGCTTGTACAATTAGGATTCACATCGAACCCATAAAATATGGGTGAAGGTGCACTACCAAATGGGAGATTTATCAATGTAAAAGCATATAGTATACATGTCCTTTCGGGGCTAGAAATCCACATCTTTCATTATTTTTGCTCCTTATCCCCCCAAAGCAAGATCAATATCATTGGCATGCAAGGGCCCATAGACCTTGAATTTCTTCACTCTTCTCACCAAGATAAGAGACTCTATACTATATTGGTGTCCAACTAACCCCTTCCCCCATACACAGTTACTTCTACCCTATCTAAGGCTGAGTTATGTCAACACTCCCTTCACATTTTTCCCAACAAAATAAGGAAAAAATATGAAAAATATGCAAGTAAAAATGCACAATACTCATCCTTCACATGATAACAACAAAAAAAAACTCTAAACATGCAAGGATTTACACACACACTTAAGTAATGAACAAAATGAACATATCCATGACAATGGAAAAACCTACATTCAAAAAGGTTATGGAAAGAATGAGTTTTGAGATTAGTTTAATCATTTCCTCCTTCCAATTCCAAAGCTTGACTTATCTAAAAATATAGAGTGGGTTAACACCCTTCAACTCTTCAAAGTGACTCTATATAGCCTCTAAACTCACCCACCCAAAATAGCAATAACTCCAATCTTGACTCTAAGCCTCATTTGGTCTCCTCACTTGCCTCTATCATAAAGGAAACCTCTTAGCAAGACTGTAAACTTGGGTAAGCTCATGAAGATGATGAATTTTCGCAACAAAGGGAAATTGAGGTATTTTAGGGGTCATAAATGTTGCTAGGAAGTTCTAGAAAGGTGGAAAAGGTTCCTAACTCGTAACACTACCACTTGGTCACTTGGATTACATTAAATTTTACTTTCATGATCAATTTATGACCTATAAAAGTGGTTAAAAAATATTTGATCTCTAAAATACTAAGCATGTAACATTTCAACTAAACCCTAATTAAGAGAAAATAATTTAGGTTACTAACTAAATTAGTGTTAGGTTAACAGGTTACATTGAAAACCCTAATTGATATGTTAGTACACATGTACATATAATGAGTGTCAAGTGACACCATAAGATTTACTTTTACATATCATTCAACATGTCACAAAATGCAAAATGATACACATACATTCACATTATGATACAAATCAAACACTTGACAATGAGGTTTGAATCACTTTATTAGATTCAACCTTGGTCTTATAGTTTGCACATAGATCAATTACTATTTCTTTAATTAATTCCATGGTTATTTTCCTACACACTCAATGCAAATATCAGTAGTTAAATAAAATCATATTTATATATATATAAAAAAAAACTTACATAATCAATTGATCGAAACATTATAACTTCATTTAAATAAGCTTTTCCCATTTATGCACATAGATTAACATCACTAATCTCATAATTGAATCATCATGAAATATTCATTGATTCAAAAATAAATACTAAAATAATCATCATAATGCATACTTATACCCAAACCATCATAAACATTAGCAATAGAGCATATTTAAATATTTGAGTGCATATAACCTAATCATCAAGGTACCATAATTAACATCATCATCATAAGATGAAACATCTCATAGCATCATTAGTACAAATCAATGTTTAAATAGACAAAGAATGTAGTAAGTCTTGAATCACAAGGTATCAAAAAATGAACATATAACCTCTTATACATGATACCCTAACAACCTTAACACATTGTAATATAATAATAATATTTAAAATCAAGCTACTTAAGAGCACTTCTAGTGAGTTGATAATCTTTGTCTTCAAATTTCTAATAATTCAAAAGAGGGTAAGTATTAAATTGTGTTACTGCAACAATCATCAAATTATTATATGTAAGATAGTCAGAATTATCATAATGTCCTCTACATGGTTTCAAGAAATAACCATGAAAATTTCTCATAGCATCATATTGTCATGCTCATATACCCATTGAAATCTCTTATAAATGGTTTAACAAGAAATAACTACATACAAGGAGGCATCTTACATCCTCCCCAACTAGCCTTTGACTTCCTCTTGGAAGTTGCACAAACTAGAATATTGATCCCATGGTAGACCTTATCAAGACTTATTCTAGAATTTAATCAAATATGAAAAGAATGATTTGTAATTCACATATACACTCTAAGATGATAAAATTTTTACCTAACTACCCTTACTAATAGAAAATTTCAACCCATAACTCTTACATGGGTATGTTTCCTAGGGTTGAACACTTCTTAAAATATGTAGCTCACATATAAATAACATTCTAAACGTGTATGAATATACTTATAGAATGTCTCATCATAATAATAATATTGTAAGATATTCTAAATTTCCATATAATCACTCATCGAGGTAATTGTTGTACAAGACTCCCTCAAATAGGGTTTCTTGAAATGAAACTTAGATCTTTATCGAGGTTAATCACTTTTACTCTAGAGTTTCGTTATGTATTGCTTCCTTGATAAGAAACTAAAAAAGTCCATCATTACACATGCACTTTTTGTATATAAAAGATTCATTAGGTTAACTCATAACCTTAACTAGTTTTATGTTGGGGTGCAATCCATTACTCATAATAGTCAACATATATTCACTAGTCCTATTATTGAAGTTTCCAGAGAGGGTGGGACACGAATACCTTCACTAAAAACTAGTGTTATAGAGGGAAAGGAGGATTTTTAGGTCTCCCAACCACATTGTAAGGATATTGTATTGAAATTAGATGGTTGTTTTAAAGACCATATTGCTCAAATTGTGATTGATCCTACATATGAACTACATAGCTATCTTTATGAACCTCACCCTATGGTTAGGGTTTATAGTACCAAGTGGTGTATCCAAACTAGAACCCCCATTATAGCAATGCGAGGATAACCAAAATGATTTTCCTTCCATCCTCTTATTGGTACATGGGTTTCCTTTCAAATAATCCAAACATGTGGGGACATTGGTGACAGGTAGATTTACACTCTTAGTTGTAGTTATAACACCAATCCCTTATCCTCAATATTACATATTGGAACATCTACCCACAATATTTTTTAGATCAAATTCACCACAATATACAAGTTGAAGTTGTGCTATCAAATTCACCAAAGTGGGTATGATCGTATAGACATAGACATCCCTGTCCTATATTACTTCATTGGTTACACAAATTCTAATTATCATTCAAGAATGCACTAAATGTTGTTGCTCTTATCAATAATCTATATTTCACATCTCTTAGTCATAAATGACTTATGAGTTCATCCATAGGTTGTAGGTTTTCAACTAGGTAGGTATAAAACCATTAAAATAATGTTGTCAATGTTTACCTATCCACTCTTACAACTATCTCATTACCAAGGTATAGATCATCATTAGTTTTCATATCATGCCTCATAACTAGAATCCTCTTATCACTTAATTCTAAAACTTGAACATTTATTTCATAGTAGGATGATAATATCATCATGATCTTACTTCCTCTATATTATAGGGTTTAAATCAATCCAATAATGTCAATAATAAGCCCTAAGAGTATACACTTGATAATTATAATTTAGTATCATTCATGCTTATACATTAAACCTTTTAACATAAATAGATGCACATAGCCCTATCTTAGAAGTTGTATTTTCTATCTGGGAAAATGCACCAAGTTGTGGTGCTAAAAAGATGACATACTTTTTTTTTTTTGAAAAAATTTAATAGCACTTGTGTGCTATAGCGTGTGCACAAATTTTTTAAAACTTATTTATGTTAGAATCTGAAAAGATTAATAACCCAAAAAACTGGTGCAAAGAATAAATATCTAAACTATGAATGCAAATGATAGAAAATCAAAATAGCAACACAGAGTTAGTCTCCAAGAGAGTAATGCAAATGCTAGAAGCAAAATATCATTAAGAGGATGCAAAAACCAGAGATATAAATACAAGCCAGGTAGCATGCTTATATAGGCTAGGAAGAGGGAGTAGGTGGCAACACCAACCAATGAGGAGCAACCATCTATCAGACTAAAGATAGCAAAGTATCTTCCTAAGATAGCTAATGGATGCTCACATGTAGGAAGGTGACACCTCACAACCATTCACCTAATAAGACATGCTTTATTAACCTAAGCAATATTATTAAAAGTGTAGGAAAAACCTAGCAAAATAGGAAAAATAAAAAACTACACTAACACCCCCCATAAGCGAAGCTTAGGTGGATGTAGAGATGGGTCTCGATAAGTCAAGCCTGATGAGGAACCCATGTACATAAGATTTCCCAAAAGAGAGAGAAAAGAGACCCCCCAAAAAAATTTAGGACTCCGAGTGAGAGGAAGAGGCCCCCCCAAAAGATGAAGCATCTCGCACCCCCAAAAAAGCTCGCAAATGAAGGAACTTTCTCTCAATGAAGGGTTTGGTGAAGATATCAGCAACTTGCTTGAAAGTCAGACAATAGCGAAGGTCAATGACATGACCATGGATGAGCTCCCAGATGTAGTGCATGTAGACCTCTATGCATTTGGTCTACTGATGATGAACTAGATTCTGTGAGATTAGAATGGCACTCTCGTTGTCACAAAATATGACTTATGGCCGTCTAATCTGGATAACAAACTCAGTGAGAAGATGTTGAAGCCAAATGGCCTCAGTGGCAACATTTATAGCCCCCCGATACTTAACCTCAATAGAAGATAGAGCAATAGAAGATTGCTTTTTGCTTGACCAACAAATAGGACCTGACCTAAGTGAGAAGCTATACCTTGGAGTAGACTTGCGATCCTTAGAATCACTTGCCCATTTTGAATCTGTGTAGCCCACCAAATCAAGCTCAATACCTATTGTGTAATGAATCCCACAACTATGAGAACCCTGAATGTAGTGAAGGATCAGCTTGGCTACTTTCTAGTGCAGCTCATGGGGCTCCTGCATGAATCGAGAGACCATTCCTACAGCATAGGAGATGTCAGGTCTCGTATGAGTCAGATAAATGAGACTCCCAACAACTTGGCGGTACAAAGTGCCATCAACAAGTGGACAAGAACATTGAGCCTCAACTTTGACTCCAGAAAGGAAGGGAGTCAGAGTAGGATTACAGTCAGCTGTATGAAACCTTGAGAGTAAATCTAGAGCATACTTGAATTGTGTGATGGTGATCCAAGAAGGAGACTGAAGGATCTCAATCTCAAGAAAGTAATGCAACAAGCCCAAGTCAGTCATCAAAAAACTATCCTGAAGAGCCACTTTGACAGCCTTAATGGTGGATGAAGAACTTCCTATGATTAGCAAGTCATCAACATACAAAACCAAAAATAGAAGTGAATCACCCTGTTGCAAAATGTAGACATTAGGATCAAAATGGCACCAAGTTAACCTAACTGATAGAAGGAAGGATTCCATCTTGGCATACCAAGCCCCACGAGCCTATTTGAGGCCATAGAGAGACTTCCAAAGATGGCACACAAGTGAAGAATCCTAAAGGAAGCCCTATGGTTACTCCATGTAGATCTCCTCATGAAGGTCACCTTGAAGAAAAGTACTCTTCACATCCATTTGATGTACTTCCCAATGATTAGCTACAGCAATGGCAAGAACAATTCAAATGGAATTCATTTAGGCAACTAGCACAAAAGTCTCAGAGTAGTCAATCCCAGGAATCTGGGAGAATCCTTTGGCAACCAAGCGAGCCTTGTGTTTTTCAACTAACACATCTACTGCAA
The DNA here is from genome assembly GCA_028749045.1 of Cupressus sempervirens. Taxonomy (NCBI): domain Eukaryota; kingdom Viridiplantae; phylum Streptophyta; class Pinopsida; order Cupressales; family Cupressaceae; genus Cupressus; species Cupressus sempervirens. The sequence continues at coordinate 522,949,762 of CM053788.1, forward strand.
ATTTTGTTCGATAGATCCACTTACATCAAACAAGTTTTCTTCCTTTAGGAAGAGGTACAATATCCTGAGTGTGGTTCCTCATCAAGGAACTATACTCTTCCTGCATAGTTGTATCCCACTCAGGAATACCAAAAGCTTCATGAAGGGACTGTGGATCTGAGGCAGTAGCAATGAAGACATGTGGAGCATCCTGGAATTGTGAATGAGTCTACCTGGTGTCTAATGGATTCCCAACCCAATCACTTGCAGACTGCAAGGTCTGTCTAGCCCAAAATGGACAGGAAGATGGAGAATTTGGAGGGGAATTATTAATGTCTAAATGATCACTAGGAGAGGAAGGAGGTGAGTTCTCCGAATCACTTTCTACATCAGAAATAGAGGTAGAAGACTATTGAGGTGAATCTGACTCTTCAAAAGATCTATCATGTATTCCAAGTGACTTTAATGTCAAGGTCCAAGGAGTTGGAGAAGTGATAGAAAGCGAGCTTGAAGATCCCTCCTCAAATTGAACACTCCTCTCAATGAATAACTCATGTGTAGTAGGGTGGAGCAACTGATAACCCTTCACACCATCAGGATAACCTACAAATATGCAAGGTCTACTTTGCGGATCCAAGGCCAAGGGAGCCAAAAACTCAAAAGTGCTTACTGATGGTTTTTGACCACTCCAAGCTTCAAAAGGAGTAACTCCCTTCAAGGCTTGGTGTAGAACACGATTTTGGATATAACAAGCATAGTTAATGGCTTCTACCCAATACTGTGGTGCAAGAGATCTAGAGTGAATCATACAATTTTTCATTTCCTTCAAGGATCTATTCTTCCATTCTGCAACACCATTTTGCTGAGGATTGTATGGAACTGAATGTTGTAAATCAATCCCCTCTGAAGTGCAAAATCTTTCAAACCAATGGTTGACATACTCACCACCATTTTTTGTGCACAAAACCCTAATGGCTTTCCAAGATTGCTTTTCTACAAAAATTTTGAACTCTTGGAAATGATCGAATACCTCTAACTTTTTTTTTAGAAAGTACACCCATGTATATTGAGAAAGGTCATCAATGAATGTGAGAACATATCGGGCCCTATTGAAAGAAGGATGTTGAAATGGACCAGCCAAATCACTATAAACTAACTCTAGTATCTGTGAAGCTCTCCATGCCTTACTTTTGTCAAACTTTTCCTTAGGATGCTTACCAAGAATGTAACCTTGGCAAACACCTCCTGAGAATTGAACCAAAAGCAACCTTGTGAACATGCTCTGTTGGTTGAGCTGATGCAAATAGCGGAAGTTAAGATGGCCAAACCGCTCATGCCATAATTTACACACATCATTAGAGTGAGTGAGAAAAATAGATGAAGGAGGATTAGGAACAAAGTGAGAAAATAGATAGAGTCATGACTAATGATCTGCTCTCCCAACTACAACTGTAGAATCACTATGCAACTCACGTATCTCCACTGAATCAGGAGTGAACTCAACCTGCTTTCCTAAACCTATGTGAGTGATCTAGTATATTGATTAGAGATTAGTTGATAATGAGAGTACACAAAGAACATTATGGAATGTACCATCCCTCACATCAACAGACCCTCTCCCACACACCTCAACAGGAGTGTCATCACCCATCAAAATAGAAGGCATAGTACATGGCTCCAAGGATGCAAGCTCTTCTGAAGCCATGTGGTGTGAAGCACCCAAATCAAGAACCCAAGTGGATGGTGAGGAAGCAACTACAACAAGAGCCTTGCCCTTTCCTTTACCCTTGTTGTTTTCTTTTGCCTTGCTAGACTCTTCATTAGAACTTTGTTTGATAGACTCAGGAACACTAATATTATTCTTCTCAAGAATGTATGTCAAGTGATCAATTTGTTTCTTCAAACATTTATGGTCATCATGACTGGTTTTTTACAATAGGCATATTTAACCTTTTCTTTCTTAGGCTTATCACCCTTAGAGGATGAGGTATCAATAGTTGCTTTTGAAGCAATTGGTATCTGATCCTTCTTTTCCTCACTATTATTTTGTTTCTCATCCTTACAATTGTTGTTACTACTTTGTCCTTTTTGTTCTTTTGTGCCTTGGTTGGCTGCTAAGGCATGTGACTTAGAGGACTTAAGAGTGCCCATCTAGATTAGCTTTTCCTATTCTCAAGTGAGATTGACAACAAAATCATCTAGAGATGGCATGTTGAATTGAGTACCAAGAGCACCCTTAGTAGCATAGAAGGTAGAGACAAACACAAAATATTCTTAACTTAGCTTAGAGAGAATACTAAGAATCAATTGTTCATCTTTCTTTTCAATTCCACATTTTTTTAACTACAGCCTTAGTGATTTCAATTTGGTGAAGAAATCTTGGATTGTGTTGAAATTTCTTGGACTTAAACTAATTAATTCATTTTTCAATATATGACCCCTCATTGAATCTTGTGTGCCAAATATTGTTTCTAGCTTTGTCCATACTTCATTTGGTGTATCCAAAGACTCAATGTGAAATAGCAAGTCAGGAGAAACAAAAAAACACAATGATCCATATGCATCATCACATTTGTTAAACCACTTAGGCTTATCTTCATCCTTATTAGGTTCAGTTTTAAGTCCCATTGTTATCCTATTTAATCCTACTTTCCTTATGTGAATTGTCATGTGTGATTTCCACTCAAAGTAATTGTATGGAGTTAGGATGGGCATATTTGTTTGATACATGATGAAGAAATGCAGAGAAGAAATGCTAAAAAGAAGAGAACCCGGCCACAACAAAGCCCCCACCTTTTTACTCAATTAAAGAACCTCCCCCCCCCCCCCCCCCCCCCCACCCCAGAAAAAAATGATTTGGCACTTTATTTTAGTGTGTTTACAACTACCACTAGAAAGAAATACTTAGTGGTCTTGATTTCAATGCAATACAAATCCTTATGAAGAGCATATGCTGAAAGTGAAACTTAGGCACAATAATCAAGGAAACAAATAGCACCACTATGATCTACTCAAAATATTATGCACTTTGAAAAAAAATTGCCTCGATATGAGGTCGTATGAGAAAGTTATGATCCTCCAAAGTTTCCAAAATGAGAACTATGCACAGTTATGACAAGGAATCTACAATTTCTAAAAAAATTGTGCATTAAAATCAAAATACAACTCCACTAGTGGATAGAGCATAAAAAGATAGCCAAGGTAATAACAAGAATTATCAAAATTGGAGTTCATATAAGCAAGAACGAGACATTTAAAAACTGTGTTCAAATTTGTGACTGCTAACGGAGAGGGGTATGGCTATAGCTTTCCACGCTCAATCTTGCAAAATATATAGATTGCATGCAAAATCTAAAAGATACCCAAATAGTTTTTTGGGGTTGTGAACAAAACTCAGAAAGCATTTTTCTTGCTTATGTACAGAAGATACTATTGTAGTGTAAATTAGATGCCTTTAACAGTAAAAAATGGCTTCAAAAATCAAGAAATGACCCCAACAACCAAAATATGACATACAAATGCTAGATCAGCTTTCTAAGTCCATCAATGGCATGCTAGAACCTGCAATACTGATTGAAAACTCCAAATATGCAAGTTGGTTGTCAGATTTGAGATTGAAACCCTAGAGAAAAATTGTTTTTGTCAAAACTTTTTTGATTCTCAAGATCATGCAAAGATGCAAGAGAAGAGCATACTTCATTTTTCAAAAAATTGCAATAAAATTTATTAGCCCCCCTTGAATCTCTCAAATAAGGAAACTAAAATCTACTCTTGCACATAGAAAAGCTCTGATACCATGTTAAAATCTTAAAAGATTAATAACCTAGAAAACTAGTGCAATGAATAAATATTTAAAATATGAATGCAAATGATACAAAATCAAAATAGAAACACAGAGTTAGTCTTCAAGAGAGTAATGCAAATGCTAGAAGCAAAATAGCATTAAGAGGATGCAAAAAAAAGAGATACAAATACAAGTCAGGTAGCATGCTTATATAGGCTAGGAAGAGGGAGGAGGTGGCAACACCAACCAATGAGGAGCAACCATCTATCAAACTAAAGATAGCAAAGTATCTTCCCAAGATAGCTAATGGATGCTCATATGTAGGAAGGTGACACCTCACAACCATTCACCTAATAAGACATGCTTTATTAACCTAAGGGAGATTATTAAAAGTGTAGGAAAAACCTAGCAAAATAGGAAAAATAAAAAACTACACTAACAATTTATGGACTGCAACTCATGACCCGTTCTAATTTTTGGGTTTTCTTTGTTGGTTTCCTTCTCTGTCCTCAATAGCATGCATGTGTTTTGTAGAAGGTGAAATCTTTACTCACTCCCCTCCTCAAAATGTCTCCTCATCACTAGAGATCAAGATTGGGTTCATCAAGTATGTTTTCTAATCTTATTTTTACATTGTTTTGTATTTTTTTAAAGTTTTGCTTCAAGTTTATTTATTTATTTAAAATGTGATTGTTTTCTTATCGATAAATGTGAATAATCAACCACCAAGTACCCAACGTGATCAACAAAATCTTCCACAAAATCAAAATGAAAACCCTACACAAGATCAAAATGAAACCCCTCATGAGGAAGAGAAAGAACCTCTGCAACCTCCACCAATTGAAAGACCTCCTCCTAGAACCCAAGATAATTTAATGAATGAAATAGAAAGAGGGAAAAGTGAATTAAAGATAATAATTGGTAGGTTAAAAGCTTGTAGGAAAACTAATTCTAGTAGAACACAATTGGCATCCTCCCTCGAGTCCATTATGAACTAGTTAGCTTTTGTTAGTGGTCAATTGGATATTTGGCATGTTAAGAGAGAAGAAAAAATCTAAGATATTATGAAAATAAATTATCTATAAAGATGTAAAAAAAAAGGACATAACAAAAGGTAACATATGTGCATTGTTTAAAAAGTCAGGAGAACAAGAAACTATTAAAACTATAACTAAAATGTTCCTCATCTAGGTGCATCCATGATGATATTAAAAATAATTTTTGAGATAGATGTTGGATGGTCTTTGATGCTCCTCCATACAATAAGCATGAGGTTCCAATATATTTCTTAAGGAAATTTTATTATGAATTTGTCCTCAGAGAGATCCCCAATTATTTTGACATGTTAGATTCTCAGGGTAGAGGTGAGGGGTTATCATTTGAGAGGTTGGGGGCACATTGTCACCCTAATGCAATTAGGACACTTGTTCTCAATCCATAGGGTGAGCATGTTATTATTCCTTCAATTGTGAAGGAACATGTAGACACTAGTACTCTAGGAACTATCAATGCTTTGTCATAGATCTGCATTCATTACATCAACCCATTAGTTGAAGAGGAGCCTTCTTTGCACCATGGTCACATGTGCACATCACGTGGATCTTTATACACTTTTGAAAGTCATGTTGGAGACACTATGGATGATGGGCTAGTTACTGATGACTTCCTAGGTGAGACATTTAGCATTGACACACAAGTATATTACAATTATAATAAACTAATTTGATCACATTTCATATGTACAATGAATGAATAATAAATTATCATTTCTTGACAATGTTCAAAATTTAGGGCAAGAGTGTTAATAGCTCTAGTACATATTCTCTAGCCTTATTTTAAGTCTTGTCAATGAGTCAATAGGTATGTATCAATTTAATCATTTAAATTAATACATATACTTATTAAGTAATCAAATGAAGGTTTGACAAAAAAACAATTTATCCATGTGCATTAGTTCTCTACAAGACCATCAACATTCACAAGGGACTTTGAGCCTAGGCATGATATGAGTTGTGTAAAGGTACATTTGTTTCATGTTAATTTAATTCAGTTGATTATGTTATGTTCTATAAAAATTATGTAAAATGTATTATATGATTTGCATTTGTTGATGTCAGAGACTCCTCATCTTTGCCAGTCCATTGATCACAGAGTTACTGCCATGATGGTTGGTTCAGAGCCATTGACTAAGGTATGAAAGAGTTTTTATAGTTTTAGTTGTTATTTATAATAGTTAGTATTGAAATTTCAAATGGTATTTATAAGTATGATTAAGTGATTATATTGATTGAATCGTTGTAGGGCCTTGTTACTCCTGATCATTTGTGAGCCTTTGAAGTGGATGTACAAAGTGACTATTTGATGATTATAATTAATTAATTAATTTTGTGTACATATATTTAATTTCAATGTATAATAATTATTTACTCATATATAATTTGTTTGTATTAGCTCTAGTTAGAGAGAAGCCTAAACAAGAGGGTGAGTGAACATGTGAGGAAGACCCCATCATCTCCCTCCATGCAATGACCAAACACCTCTAGGGATTAATTTATATTTAGATTGTACAAGTTATGATGCAAGAGCATCCTAGGTGTAAGAGAAATCTTGCATCATCCAAAAATATTTTATTTCCAGTCTTTTCTATTTTAATAAAGGCTAGTAGACAGGGTGGTTAATATTTATGGGAACTTGCTATTTTTAGTAAGTTTTTCATATGAGCTCAAAATATTTTCATTTTCTTCATGAAGGTTCATTTTAAATTTGTAAGCCTTCCACAAAAATCTCATTACTCAAGCATAAGTATTGGAGAAGTTATTACAAATTTTTGATGGAAAAAAATTGTAGAAAAATCTTCAAGCTTATCATTGGAATCCTTTGGGTACGCATACAAGGTTTGAAAACTTGATGGAAGGATGTTAGTGCAGTTTCAAGGCTATAGATTAGGAGCTAATGTTTTTAAAAAGCAATTATAATAGCCAATTAGAGCACTAGTTCATGAGTTATGGTCTTTCAAAGTTGGGTTACCTAAAATATATAAAATAATTGCAAAGGTGTATTTGGCTAACTCTATATGTATTGTTAGGGTCTTTTGGCCCTAGGTATTAAGTTTCAATCTATAGAACTTTCTTAAGTGGCATAAAATTTCTTATTTAAGAAAAGTACAAATATTTTCTAGGATAGCTTTGGGTGATAGTTCGTAGCTTATCTTGTAGATTACTATAATGAAGGCACACATGTGGGTTAGTATATTGTACTTGTGAATTTTGTAATTCTACATTTATGGTACAAATAAGAAGTCCATATTTTATTCTCACATTTGTTGTTGTTTCTTTCTTTTGTTCTATGGTTTGTGGTAATAAGGGGAGCACCCTTCATTAAGTGGTATCAAAACTAGGTTTCTTGAGTGTGTGGATAGACTGCTAACTATGAGGCAATTTACACCAGGACTATGGTTTCAGCTGAGTTAGACAGATCACCAATTGTGAGGCAGTTTGCACTAGGGTTTTAGTAGAAGTGCAAGAATGCCTACACAAAAAGAGCATGACAGAAGAGTTGTAGGTGTTACACCTAAGGGTTTTAGAGCCCTCCAAAGACAAATGTAAGCATTGAAATAACAAATGTTTAGAGGAATGAATCTTCCCATAAGAGATGAAAGCAAGGATGAGGACAAACTAGAAGAAAATGTCAAAGCAAAGGTAGTTCTAAACCTATAGGAAGAGAGGATTTTTAGGGCCATCTATATGATTGGAAAAAGACCTAAGTTTGAATTTTTCACATTTTTTAGGAAACCTCAATCTAGAGGAGCTGATTGGTTAGATCAATGAACTCTAGGAGTACTTTGAGTATGAAGATATTGAAGATCTTGATAGGGTCAAGTTTGCGAAGGAAAAACTAAAGGGACATGCAAAGATCTAATGGCAAGAGGTTTAGTCGAAGTGAAATAGAAAGGGAAAGGAAAAAATCATTAGATGGGACCAAATGATAGCTAAAATGAATTGACAATTCATTCATGTGGATTATGAGCTTGATATATTGAAGAAAATGCAAGAATTGAAGCAAGTGAGAAAATTTTTTCAAGAGTATACGAAGGAGTTCTACTAAGTTCTCATTAGAACTGGCCATGCAGAAGCTGATAAGGAAAAGGTGGTCAGTTATCTTAATGGGTTAAGGCCAAGTATTCAGGATGAGTTTAGTTTAGTTCAAATGAACAATATTGAGAAGGCATAGTAGTTTGTCCTAAGAGTCAAGGAGATACTAAAAAAGAAGTTTGACAACAAGAATAGTGGAAGATATCATGACTGAAGATCTGGAAGATGATCTTATGGTAACCATAATGATGATCAGAAGAATAAGGATGAGGCTAGGATTAGTAGTCTAAACCAAAGGGGAAACAATTCCAATCATTTTCATGATTAAAGCAATAGAGATCAGAGAAGAAGAGATAGAGGACAAGAATATAGAAGAGGAAGATTCTGTGGGAAATTTTGTCACTACAAAGAAAAAGGTCATAAAGAATTTGAATGCCCGATGCCAAGGAAGGATAGACCAAAGAAATAAGGTCAGGCTAGAGTTGCACATGTTGATGAAGATGTTAGATCATCACATTCTATTGATGTTTAAAGAGGAGAAGTCCTAGGTAACAGAAGAATCATGTTGAGTAGTGAGAACCTGATCAAAGAAGGAGCTTGTTTCGCACAAGGTGAAAATGTGAAGATAAGTATTGTGATGTAATCATTGATGGTGAAAGTACTAACAATCTGGTGTTAGAAATGATGGTCACCAACTTGAAGCTAAAGAGATAGAAACACCCGTGTCCATGCCATATTGCTTGGGTGCAAGATGACCACAAGGTCATGGTCAATAAGTAGTGCTCAGTGAAGTTAAAGATTGGAAGCTACCAGGATGAGGTACTATGTGATAGCATACCTATGGACATATGTCATATATTGTTGGGTAGGTCATGGTATTTTGACAAGCATGTTGCACATGATGGATGAGAAAATACCTACACTCTGACCAAGGATGGAGTGAAACATAAGTTGAAAACATTGAAGGATAAAGAAGAAAAGGTATGTAGTGTTTCCAAAATATCTTTTGTTGATGGAAATGAGATTCTCAAACATATGAAGAATGAGCATGTGTGTTTTTCTATAATTCCAAAAGATAGTAAAGAAGAAATAGAGGAGGTACCTATAGAAGTTACACATATGTTGGGAGATTTTTCTAATATTGTATCAGATAATTTACTTGATGGATTTCCCCCAATGAGGAAGATCAAACACCAAATGGATTTAGTTCCAGGAGCTAGTTTGTCAAAAAAGGCAATGCACAGAATGACATTAATAGAAAGTAAAGAGTTGAACAAGAAATTTCATGAGTTGTTGCAGAAGGGGTTGATTTGAGAGAGTCTGTGTCCATGTGTAGTACCAGCTATATAAGCACCAAAGAAGAATGGAGAATGGAGGATGTGCATAGATTCTTGCACTATCAACAAGATCACAATCAAGTACAAATTTCTTTTGCCAAGGATGGATGATATTATGGACTATTTGAGAGGAGCTAAGTATTTCACAAAGATAGATTTGAAGAGTTGGTACCAGTAGATTCATATCAGACTGGAAGACTACTTTCAAGACAAAAGAAGGATTATACAAGTCACTAGTCATGGCTTTTGGACTAACCAATGCACCGAGCACTTTCATGAGGCTCATGAATGAGGTACTAAAGGAATTTCTAGGTAAGTTTGTCATTGTTTACCTAGATGATATTTTGATCTTTAGTAAGACATTGGAGGAGCATTTGATCAATATTCGAAAGGTGTTTGATAAGTTGAGAGAAGAGAAGTTGCTGATAAACTTGAAGAAGTGTAGTTTTATAAAGGAGTTGGTGTACTTGGGATTTGTAGTCTCATTGGAAGGTCTAAAAATGGACCTAGAAAAAGTGAAGGCTATCCTCGAGTGGCCTACTCCAAGGAGTGTGACCAAGGTAAGATCTTTTTATGGTTTGGCTAGCTTTTACAAAAAGTCCACCAAATATTTTAGCAATTTTTGTGGACCCTTAACTGAAACAACAAGAGGGGATAGGAAAGAATTTAAGTGGATTGTAGGAGCAAATAAGAGTTTTAATTTGTTGAAATAGAAAGTTACTGAGTAGCCTATTTTAATACTTCTTGATTTTAACAAGGTGTTTCAAGTATATTGTGATGCTAGTGGTACTACAATAGGAGTTGTTTTGAGCCAAGAAGGTAGACTTGTTGCTTATTTTAGTGATAAATTGAATGACACAAAAAGAAAATATTTTGTTGATGATCAATAATTTTAGCTATAGTTCAAGCATTGAAGAAGTGGAGACACTATCTTCTGCATAAGGAGTTTATTTTGTATATTGATCATCAAGCTTTACAATATTTGAATAGTCAAGGAAAATTGAACCAAAAGCATTTGAAGTGGGTTGAGTTTTTTTAGAGTTATACATTTGTTTTGAAACATAAGAGTGGGAAGTCTAATAAAGTTGTAGATGTTCTTAGTAGAAGATAACATTTACTGACACAAATGTAGATAAAAGTGGTTGGGTTCAAGGAACTTAGTACTTTGTATCTAAATTATCCTAATTTTGGTGAAGTGTGGTAGGCTTCTACAAAACTTGTTACACTTGATAGAACAAAGTGGTTGGATTTTATGATCCAAGATAGTATGTTATTCAAAGGAAGCTAGTCGTGCATTCACAAAAGTTTAATGAGAGAGAATCTCATTATAGAGAAGCATAGTGGAGGGTTGGCTAGACATTTTGGTAGAGATAAAACCATAGCTTTGGTGGTTGAGAATTATTACTGGCCATAGTTGTAGCAAGATTTAAAGAAGTTTGTACAGAGTTGCAGAGTATGTTAGATGGCAAAAGGAGTGAAGCAAAATACAAGATTGTATCAGCCATTACCTATACCAAAGAAGCCATAGGAGGATGTCAACATGGATTTTGTTCTTGCATTACTAAGGACACAACATGGTCATGATTCTATTTTGTGGTGCTTGAAAGGTTTTCAAAGATGACACATTTTATTCATTGCAAGAAGACTAGTAATGTTGTTCATGTGGCAGAGTTGTTTTTCAAAGAAGTGATGAGAGTACATGGTTTGCCAAAGAGTATAGTTTTAGATCAACATACCAAATTTGTTGGGTATTTCTAGCATACATTATGGAAGAAGTTGAAGACAAATTTGAAATTTAGTTCATCACATCATCCACAAATTGATGGACAGACATAAGTTGTGAATCATTGTTTGAGAATTTGCATATAATAATTTTGTCAATAGGAGTACTGGTAAATCATCATTTCAGATTGTATATGGGAGTAGTCCCAGAAATGCTTCTAGATTGAGGCAGTTGGATAAAGGAGAGATAAGTAGTACTAAAGCAGAAGAATTGGTTGAATATTTAAAGAGGAAACACATCATAAAGATGAATATATAGTACAAGGCTAAAGAAGATATCAAAATGAGGTATAAGAAATTTTAGGTTGGAGATGAAGTCATAGTTCATTGGAGAAAAGAGCATTTTCCAATAAGTACATATAATAAGATGAAGATGAAGAAGTTTGGACTGTGCAAGATAGTGAAAAGGCATGATTCTGAAAATATGTATGAAGTGGAGTTGCTTGTTAAGTTAAATATTTCACCAGTATTTAACATTTTAGATTTGATAGAGTATTATGAAAGAGGTTATGGAGATGAAGTCATAGAAGAGCAGTGGAGTATTGTAGCAGCTAGTTTAGTTACAAAAGAAATTGAGGAGATACTGGACAGTCACAATGGCAAAAGTACCAAGAATAGAACTTATGAGGAATATCTAGTGAAATGGAAAGGGAGGCTAGTTGAGGATTCATCATGGCTAGCAAAGGAGGAGGTTAACCATCTTGTTTTTTCTCTAAACACCTAAGACATGATGGAGTCACTTCTCAAATTACCCTAGGTGTCTGATGCAGGAGCATCCTAGGTGTAAGAGTAGTCTTGCATCATCCAAAAATATTTTATTTTCAGTCTTTTCTATTTTAATAAGGACTGGTAGAAAGGGTGGTTACTATTTATTAACACTTGTTATTTTTAAAAAAAAATTCATATGAGCTTGGAACATTCTCATTTTCTTCAGGAAGGTTCATTTTAGAGTTGTAATCCTATCATAAAAATCTCATTGCTCAAGCATAAGTATCGGAGAAGTTATTGCAGATTTTTGGTAGAAAAAATTGTAAAAGAATCTTCAGGCTCACCATTGGAGGCCTTATATTGCATGGATGGGGTCCAAAAACTTAGTAGAATGGTGCTTACACAATTCTAAGCCTATAGATCAGGAGTTGGTGTTTCCAAAAAAGTGGTTATAATAGCCAATTGGAGCAATAGTTCATGAGTTATGGACTTTCAATGTTGGGCTATCTAAAATATCTAAAATAATTGTCAAAGGTGTATTTGGCTAACTTTATATGTATTGTTAGGGTCTATCATCACTAGGTATTAAGTTTCAATGTCTAGAACCTTCTTGGATGGCATAAAATTGCCTATTTAAGAAAGGCCCAAACATTGTCTAAGATAGCTCTAGGTGATAGTCCATACCTTGTCTTGCAAATTACTATAATGAAGGTGCCCTTGTGGGTTAGCATATTGTACTTATGAATTATGTAATTCCACATTTCAGGTGCAAATAAGAAGTCCATATTTTGTTCTCGCATTTCTTGTTGTTTCTTTGTTTTCTATTATGGTTTATGGTATTAAGGGGAACACCCTTCATCAAGTTATGAGTGCTTTTGATTATGAGTAACTTATTTGAAGTTTTTATTGGGATGAAAATAGTGAAACTTGAATTCATATTATGATTATAAAATTAACATTGGAGTTTAACTCTTGAGTTGGCTGCATTATATAAATGTCTAAGCTTGAATCTTAGTGTCATCATAAATATGTCAAGAGTTTATATATGCTTTATTTTTAAAACACGAGAAAACTTGAAATAAATTTTTAACTTTATTCATGGAATTTGATATCAATATTACTTTCTTATCCATCTCTTCGAGAGTTTCATTCATAGAAACACATTATATATGTTCTTCTTATGATTCCTATAGCTATAGTTATTGCATTTTTTCTTAGATATCTTTTTTTTTTCAATTCTATTCAGTGTACCTGAGAATGTTTGAGCAGTCAATGGGACAAGACAATCTTGGGACTAGGGTTTTTTCAACCACTTGGAGTTAGCAAGGTATGCAATTCTATCGCATGATGAATGGTTAGAGAGATTCACTAGTAGGTGACTTTGCACTAGCCAACACTATAAGTTTCAGCATCACTTGAGATGGGGCCAAAAAATCAAAATGGAATCCAATCTCCAAAAAGAGAGAGAGGTTATTGTAAGTGTCAACAATATGATCCTGTAGCACCTAGTATTGTATCCATACATCACACGAGCTCTGAAATATGCACCATCAAAGATCACTGCCCTATGGCATTTAGTGAATCTGAGGGTCAATTCCATCTAGTGTGTCTAAGAACATTTAAGTGGTTAATAGGATAAGACAACCTTGGGACTAGGGTTTACCTAGCCACTCAAAGATAACGAAGTAGACAATTTGATCTCATGAGAAACATTTAAAGAGATTCACTAGTTGGTAACTTTGTACTAGCTAACACCACAAGTTTGAACATCACCCAAGATGGGGCTACAAAATAAAAAAGAAATCAAATCTTGAAAAAGAGAGAGTTTATTTTAGGTGTCAACAACACAATCTTTTAGCACCTAACATTGCATCTATACCTTGCACACGCTCTAAGATATATCCCATCAAACATCATTTTCCTATAGCATCTAGTGACTCCCAGGGTCAATTCCATTTGGCATGCCTGAGAATGTTCAAGAAATCAATATGATGGGATGATACTAAGAGTAGGGTTTATCTGACCACTCAAAACTAATAGAGTAGATAGCCCAATTCCATGATGAATAGTTAGAGAGATTCACTAGTTGGCGGCTTTGTATTGGCCAATACTACAAGTTTTAGTATCATCCAAGATGGGGTCACAAAATCAAAATAAAATTCAATTTCTAAAAAGAGAGAGGGATTATTGTAGGTTTTGACAACAAAATCTTATGGCACCTAGAATTATATCCATATCTCACATGAGCTTCGAGATATGTCCCGTCAAAGATTGCTTCCCTATGGCATTTAGTGACTCTTAGGGTCAATTTCATTCAGCGTGCCTAAGAATGTTTGAGCAGTAAATGAGATGAGGCAAGGTTGGAACTAGGGTTTACCCATCCACCTGGAGCTAACAAAGTGGAAATTTTAGTCTCATGATGAATAGTTAGAGAGATTCACCAGTTGGTGAGTTTTTACTAGCCAACACTACAAGTTTTAGCATCACCTAAGATGGAATCGCAAAATCAAAACATAATCCAATCTCCAAAAAGTGGGAGAGGTTATTGTAGGTTTCAATAGCATGATTCTATAGCACTTGGTATCATATCCATACCTTGCACAAGCTCTAAAATATGACCCATCAAATATTACTACCCTATGGCATTTAGTGACTCTTAGAGTCAATTTTGTCTGTCATGCCCAAGAACATTCAAGCAGTCAACAGGATGGGATGAGCTTGGGACTAGAATTTATCCAGCCACTTGGAGCTAAAAGAGGAGAAATTTTAGTCCCACAATGAAAGGTTAGAGAGATTCACCAACTGGTGACTTTGTACTAACCAACACTACAATTTTCAGCATCACCCGAGATGGGGCTACAAAATCAAAACAAAATCCAATCTCCAAAAAGAGAGAGAGGTTATTATAGGTATTGACAATGTGATCTTGTAGCATTGGGAATTGTATCCTCACCTCACATGAGCTTTGAGATATGTCTTGTCAAATTTCACTACCCTATGGCATTTAGTGACTCTTAGGGTCTCAAGTATATAAATGTTACATAAAATATTTTTTTAATTATATTCAATCTAATGAATCAACTAGAACTACTCTAGATTTTAATGTCTTAATTATACCCTTGTGGTCTAACTCATGAACCTTCAAAGAAGTCTTATTATGTAGTTTTCCTCCATATCTTATCAAGTGGACATTTGACATGACAACAAGGTTCGAATAATGAAGAATCTTCTTTTCTATTTGTCAATCCTCAAATAACCACAACTTAGGGTTCTTCACAAAATATTCTCTAAGCCATGTATTGGTTACAAACACTACACCTATATGGTACTTCGAACCTTCACGATCTGTAACCAAGTGATCCAAATTTTTTTGGCCTGCACACAACAACACAAATAATAATCTATCCCTTCTTCATTGTCTTCAAGTGCAATAACAAAAAAAAACATGGCCTGCAGTGATAAATGTACATAATGCAGTCATTAATTCAGCAAATACTTAGGTAAAAGTTATAAAGTTATATATTAAATTTACAAAGATATATATATTACTAGGTTACACTAGATTAGACAAGTGGTCAAAGTCAATGGATGAATCCATCTCTACCATTTCTAGTTCTTGTGGGTATGATAGGTGTTAATTCGGTCCAAAACCTATATATCCCATTTGTCCATCCATTTAGTCAACTCACACTCATCCCAATTTTCCTCTGGACATGATGGACAAAAACATGTTATTTTTTATGTGTGGATATTCCATGAACCTACATCAAAGTATCTAAAAGAGTGCAACTTACTGGATCATGTCATTGTACAATAATCCTCATATGGTGCAATGTTAGTGTTATCTATCAACCAAAAATATCTACAAACCATAGACTCACCTTCCTTACTTGGACCTATTGTAGCATTACACCACTAAGCAATGGATTTTGCATTTGTCAATGTTTCTCTATCTTTGTACTTTAATTATTCATGAGTTAAGGCTCTTTTGATGCATGTTTCAGCACCATCATGCACTCCCTTTCCATGACCAACCTTTATGAAATCCCACATATACTGAATTCTAGACAACCTATGCATCCTGCTCAACTAATAGAATATTTGTGCATTCTTGAATTGAGATGCACAATTGTCTAACTAAATAATGTTTTTGTGATATAATATGCCCGTATTAGCCAAATCTCCATAAAATAATTGAAAACAACCATGTACAAACTCTTTAGAATGTGATCGATCATCATTAATGTAAAAATGGTACTCCCTCAATATCTTCATGTCATTTTCAGTACTTGTAGGTGAATGCATGAATGTTATGTGAACAAATATGGAAACCTATTGAGAAGTGTAATACTTTGCTTGCACCTTATTTTGTGGTTGTAGTGTGTATTTCTCAACAAAGTCTACAACCAAAAAAATGGTATCCAATGGAAACGTATCCTTGCACAACTTGAATTGCAAAATCTAGCCATTGAGCAAATGTATACTCATAAATAATCCTTTCACAAAAAATCTTCGTGAGCTCATAAGCTAGAATATTTTCAATGACTAAATCAAATCTTTTACACTATTTCCCATCTTTTATAGCATGTAACTATCTTATATTTTTTGTAATCTACTATTTGATTTCCAATTGCATGTGTACTATTCATATGTTCACAAGTTGATAAAAAATTTTAAAAACCACAAAATAAGCATGTACCATCCAAGCATGGATTCTTATAAAATTGTTGACTGACCCTTATTTCACATAAAGTGTTGGATATGAATTCCCTTGAAGATCTAGGTGGATCATTCATGTCATAATCCTACCAAACAAACTTAAAACACAAAAACACACATATATGCCTAAAAATATCAAAATGGTTAGAAAAATCAATATGTATCCTACTACAACAAGTTGTGAGTGTATAATTTATCTTCACATGAAAAGGTTTACCCATCTCAAAAAATATTTGACTTAGCAAAATTTGAGGATACATACCAATAAATATTGTAAAAAATTGTGTCTAAGTTGAGTCAAAAGAAAAAATTTCCCATGTGGATAGTGATTTTGACTACCAATCCTTCTTACATCTCTTTGATTAGGGGAAAAACACATGTTAGTTGTCCAAGAATCTTCAATCAAAAATTTTTAAGCTTTACGAATTTCTTTATCCTTTCATGATAGTCTACACGTAAATGTCCATAACTTATTTTTTGTTGGATCTTCCACTCTCTTGTGCCTTACATGGCTCTCCTAAGAGTACCTCTACCAATTTTCAATATTTTTCGTGTCTTTCTCATGAGTCGATCTTTCTTCATTTGGGTACTTACTATTATTGATGTAAGTATGCATCTTGTGATATTAAGTTATCTTTGCTGCATGATTTAGAACCCACTTTGTTATATGCACTCATTACATTCTTTACAATACTTTATTCTTTTGAATCATCCATTGTTCTTAATCCAAGAATCTTCATGATGGATGTAAATTTCAAATTCTCATCATTTCAACAAATAATTGGCATTGACCTATCATATTTAATTCTTTAAAGAATAATTTCCACATATATTGACTTTTCTTTGACACATATGCTTGCTAGTCTTATCAAGCATTAATTTCAAAATATTATTATCACTATCAATCAAATATTTTGGTCATCTAAAATGAATTCTAGAAGGTTTTATAATCTCTTCCATTCCCTCAACATAAGGTTGAGTGAATTATGTGCCTTGAACTAAAGATGATGTGCCTTGGCAATAAGATGCAAAAGATGGAATATCACCTACTTGATATATTGATGTTGTGCCTTCAACATTACATGATGGAGTGTGCACATCACTAGATGTAGAAATTAGTCTCTTAAACATGAGATGATAACATGACTCCAACATTGAAAGATGGTGTAGCTTCACAAATCAATTATCTTCTTGAGTGTAAGAGTCTCATTCATTCTCTTTGTCTTTCCAATTCTTCCTCTTTTTTTCTTTGTGTTGGTGGTTTGTGTTCCTCTTCAAAATATAATTCTAATTCATAATCACATTGAAAATTTCTTTGTTCATGTAGTAGTTTTATTTTATCTCTTTTAATTATCAAATCTCTCTCCCTTTCTTCCATTGTTTGAATTTTTGGTTTCTTCTTTGGCATGATGATGATTTCTATAAGTCAACTTATTCAAACATCTGAATTACTTACAATTTGTAAATAAAAAATTATTCAAATACATATACAAATTAAAATTATTTTAATGAATACACAATATATATTAAAGAACTTGTAAAATTATAATGGCTTATTCATACATTAAAATTTCAAACTATTTCCAAATAACAATTCATTCAAACATAGAAATCTCAATGAATTCACTATATATCAAACAAATTTTCAAATTATAATGAAATTTATCTCTATAGTGACAAAGAATATTTAAAAAGGACTACACTAACCTTTTATTTCAAAATGCAACTTTTTGCAAAGTATGCATCAAATGTACTTTTCCCTAACTAGGACCTTTCTAAAGGATCCTAAGGACTTAAAGTGTTAAAAAAAACATGCAAACATACCTACCCTAACCTAGGAACAAGATGTGCCCATGGACCATAGTTATAACCATTGGTTTATAAAATACCAAAATAGTGACTTGGCCTTACATTTTAGGCTTGAATTCCTCATCTCTAATTTGGTATGTCCTATTCACAACCTTGCCTTATTCAAATATACCCAAACCCAATCTCCTACCTTGAAAGAAACTTATTTTTTCTTCTTGTCTGCTTGTGCCTTATACTTAGCAGTATTTTGGTTTAAGGTATCCTTAACCTGATCATGAATCTCTTTGATCCATGTGGATAGTTCTTCACCTTGAGCATTGACCTTCAAGTCATTAGGTAAGTCTCTCAACTCCATAACTCCTCTAGGATGAAGTCCATAGTTTACTTAGAATGGTGTCTTCCCTCTTCATCTATTCACTGAATCATTGAAAGAGAATTCTACTTTGGGAAGGATAGCATCACAAGACTGTCCATGTTGTTTTGTTAGGCACCTTAGAAGGTTTCCCAAAGACATGTTAACAAATTCAATCTTCCCATCTATTTGAGGATGGTAGGTAGAATTGAAAGACAGATTTGTCCCCAATTTTTTTCATAGTGTTCTCCAAAAATAACCTTAGAATTTTCATTTGTCTAAGATAATGGATGTTGGCAATCCATTAATTCTAACCAATTCCTTAAAGAATAGGTTAACAATATGTGAAGCATCATTTAAGCTCTTACAAGGAAAATGTACCATTTTGCTAAATCTATCAACAATAACAAAAATGCTATCAAAACCTCGTTTAGTCCTTGGGATTCCCAAGATTAAATCCATACTCACACTATCCCATGGCTTTCTTGGAATTTGTAAAGCCTGATAGAGACCTTGATTTGTTTTCATTCCTTTGGCTCTTTGACAAATTGTACATGTCTTAAAAAACTTCTTAATATCAGTATGGAATTTAGGCAAATGATAGTTCATTCTTAGGATTTCTAGTGTCTTATCAATCCCAAACTGACCTCCTAGAGTGCCACAATGCTTTTCTCTGATAATATTTTCACTCATTGAACACTTGGGTATACAAAGTTGTCCACCTTTGAATAAGACACCATTCTATAATAAATATTCAGAATAAGTAGTATTCTAGGCATCAGAAAGATTAGAGAAAACTTTATAGATATCACCAAAATTTGGATCATCCTTGTATAAGTGCTTCAGGGCATCAATCCCCATACTTTGTATTTGAACTCTTCAACCAATCCCACTCTTCTACTAAGTGCATCTAATACCTTGCTTAATGTTCCCTTCTTGTGTTTGATTGAAAATGTGAAGGCTTGGAGTTGTTCAACCCACTTCACGTACCTACAACTTAGTTTATCTTTACTATTTAGGAAACTTAGGGCATGATTGTCTATGTAGACAATAAATTCTTTAGGAAGTAAGTAGTGCCTCCATTTCTTTAGGGCCTAAACCATTGCATAGAATTTTAGGTCATGTGTGTATATGAGAAATATGTTAGCAAGTAATACTAATCTATTCAAAAATAAAAGCATTAACTAGCATAAAAACCATAACATATATGAGAGACAAAGTGAAATCCTCAAATGAGAATATGAGCCAAATAATGGCTCTCCCAATGAGGATGGTCACTTGATTTAGGGATGAGTCTAAGTAAAGGATTGGTATGTATGCTCAAACTTGATCTATGCTTCAATGGTTGGGATGAGTAAATAGAAAATCGGTAGCTTTGTGAGCTTTGAATTAATTTCTGGGGAAGATTGTGTGAGAGTTTTTTCATCAACATTTCGGATCATACTATATGATCCATCATCAGGATGCCACTGAGTCACTGAGTCACTGGCATCCTGATGATGGATCATACAGTATGATCCGAAACGTTGATGAAAAAACTCTCACACAATCTTCCCCAGAAATTAATTCAATATTCATGGATTGTGGAAATCTGTTTGCTTAGCTTTGTGAGCTCTCAATTTGGCATTATAAGGGTATGGTTGATGGCTTTTGGTTCTCAAACTAGCATTATAACTTTGGCTTAAAGGTTGTGATGAAATGGCTTGGGAGGGGATTCAATTTATAGGCTAAGGGCTTGAGGGATGGAGGGCTAAGATGGAAGGAAAGGAGAAAGCTTATGGAGGGCTTAGATTGCATGAGAGGAGAGTACATGGATTGCACTTCCTTACAGCCAATCAAGGAGTGACACATGTCATAGGGTGAGTGGATGGAGGCAAGGAGATGGATAAGTCAACAAAGGAGGCTCAAGGGATAATATATTCATAAAGACCCTTCATAATGGCTTGTAAGAGCAATGAATGGGCTTGTAAGAGTCTTTATGGCTTTTGTAAGAGCATTCATGGCTTAGTGGTTGAGATATTTTGGAGGGAGTTGAGATTGTTGACTTTTCTTGGCTTAGGAAAGTCTTAAGCTTACTGAGGGAATGTGACAAGGTTAAGGGGGGCATTAGAGGTGATTTAAGATTAGACTAAGCTTGTTAGAGATTTGCAAGAGGATGGAATTCATGAGGGTGGGTGAGTTAGTGGCTAAGCTTGGTTAGTATGGGTGGATGGGGTGGATTAGGCTAAAAAGGGGGTTTAGGATAGTTTAGGGGTTATTAGATTTGAGGGCTTTATTTATCAAATAGATTTATTTAATAAATGAGGATTTTGGAATTAGATAGAAGAATAGGATTAATTGATAAATAATAGGTTATTTGATTTATCAATTAGGGCTATAGATGATTAATTAAATTAATCAGCTAGGGGATGGCAAAGGATTAATTAAATAGGAATTTAATTAATGATGCCTTTAGAGATAACTAAATGAGATTACCAAAGCGGTGTAATCAAATTTAGGTGTCTGCATTTTGCCCCTCTTTGACATAGTGTGGAGACAACACTATTTCAAAGAAGTTTAGATATAAATGACACGAGGAAGATGTTTTAGCAACAAAGTTGCCCTAGTCTCGGATAAGAAGAGGAGAGACTAGACGTAGAGATGCCCCCTCAAGAAGGCGATAGGGAGAGAAAATGAGGCTCGACTGCTTTTTGAAAAATACAAGAATTTGGGATGGGAGGACGAAGAGTGGCTTAAGAGAAGAGGCTAAATTAGCTCAAAATCTCACTACAGGAGAATGATAAAGGGGAAAATCAGAGGCACAAGAGTAAATAAGCTTAAGACTTTTAGGATTAGGGGGAGGATGAAGGAGCGGAGCACTATAAAAAGGAATCCATGATAGGGAGATAGATGAGGGGATGATAAAATTGATGCAACAAGATTTCAAAGAGTCAGATTGGCAAAAGATGGGTTTCAAAGATCCCTAGGACTAGGATTGTGGATCTCGAAAGATGAGGCTTGGTGGATTGATTGGATTGGTGGATCCCTAAGACTAGGATTGTGGATCTTGAAAGCTAAAGGTGAGGAGTGATTCGAAGAGATACTGATGCATAAGCTAGGGGAGGAGTGATAGATGTTGGAGATGGATGGGGGATAATGGAGATGAAGGGAATCCATTGAAGCCTTTTGAGTAGGGGAATACTTCAAAGAGAAGTACCACCATGTAGTTGAGCACTAGATTTTCTATAGGACTGTTGGTTAATTGCCAAGGTTACTAAGAACATCAAGGCCTTTTCACCAACTGTCCAGAGGACTGACGGACTGACTCAAAACAAGCACGCAACGATTGCCCCAGCATCACACATGAATCTCAGAAGAAGCAGAGTGGAACCGACATTGGGTAACCCACAAGTAGAAAAAAAAAACAAACAAAAGACCTGATCAAGACCTTACACTCAGATTGCCCCATTCGCAGTATACCATGATATGGAAGATCGTGGCAACCTTGAGGAGGAAACAAAAAGATTGCTTGGAAAAGATATTTCAAGACCCAAAAGGGAAGATTTCAAATCAAAAGAAAGTAAAAATCCAAAAGAGAACCATTTGCCAATGAGATGGGTAGGGTGAAGTACTAACTGACCAAGATCAGACATGAGGAAAGCTATATCCTACAAGGATCTATCAGAGGGTACCTCGGCTGATGGATCTGGATGAGTGATGCATCTGACAAGCTGAACTAAGAAGGATAACACTTTGGTGATAGGAGATCTAGCTAAAGGATGCATTGGAATAGCTAACCAAGGGTTGTGTGATGTGTGCAAGATGCTGATCAAGGAGGAACTGACACGAAAGCTGGATAGATACAATGGTACTAAGCTAAAGAGGATGTACAAGCCGATAGACCAACATATGTTACAAATGTACAAGGTTTTTCATGTTTTGGTTTTGTGAGATGGAAATGTTGGTGAAGGGTGGGATGTCTATAATAGTTGATAGGTGGATAGGTAGATGGTTTGTGAAAAGCTTAAGGAAAATGGGATTCTTTGTGTGCATGTGATAGGATACAAGCTTATTTACAAGCTAGAATATGGTACAAGCTTTGGACAAGATTTGGATATACAAGCTATGATACAAGGGATGATACAAGATTTACAAGCTGGGATACAAGATTTACAATTTGAGGTACAAGATTTACAAGATGTACAAGAGGTATTTACAAGCTTCATCAGATTTTTGATATTTGGTTGGAACACCAAGGGAACAAGCAGGTGTTTTATGGGATGGTGGGTGAATGGATGAGGGATAGGATAGTGATAGATAATGGATTAGTCTTAGTACACAAGGTGCCTAAATTACCAGGTTTTCACCAAGGTACCTATCCAAGGCACTTAAATTTCCAAGTTTTCACCATTGGATGCTTATTTCTCTTTACTATTTTTTTTTTTTTTGTATTTTTCAAAAGCTGGGTATACCAAGGATCTTCAAGCATAGAACCTCTTGAGATGAATGATGTTAGTAGGATCATTAAAGAGTTCTCCTTCTAGTGTAGATAGTTGATAGGCTCTGGAGCCAAAGGATGCAGTGAAAAAATAAGGACCAAGCCATGTAGGTTCAAACTTGCCTTTCTTTTCTCAATCTATTTGGACTTTCATGTTTTCTTTGAGGACCATGTCAACTGGTTGAAAGTGTCGTGGAAGCACCTTCTTGTTGAAATTCCTTCTGAGATGAGTTTGATAGACTATGAGATGATCATAGGCTTGTTATCACTTCTTGTCTAAGAGATCTAGTTGGGTGAGTCGAGCTATTCTGTATTCTTCATCTAATATTTTCCCTTGCAAAGATATGTGCAAGGAGGAAAGTTTAACCTCTATAGGTAGTACCACTTTGGCACCATAGACTAGAGAGTATGGAGTTGTGCCAGTGGATGTACAGAAGGAGGTTCGATAGGCCAATAGGGTTGGATTTATTTGTAGGTGCCAATCGCGGGCAAAATCATTGACAATTTTCTTTAGGATTTTGAGGAGGGTTTTGTTAGTTGCCTCTGCCCGGCCATTACCTTGTGGGAAATATGGGCTAAAAAAGTGGTGATGGATGTAGAGGGAAGTGCATAATTCTTCCATGTTGAGATTTTCAAAGTTACCTCCATGGTCGGTGAAGATGGTGGATGGGATGTCGAAGTGACAAACAATGTGGTACAAGATGAACTTGGAGACCTGAACTCCTGTAGCTGAGACTAGGGGGACTGCTTCCACCCACTTAGTGAAATGGTCTGTAGCTGTTATTATCCATTTATGTCCATCAAATGAGAGGGGTGTGATAGTTCCAACTAGATCAAGGCCCCAACAAGCGAAAGGCCAAGGTGGTGCAATAGGCTATAGATCATGTGTTGGAGCGTGCACAAGATTTGCATCCTGTTGACTTGGGAGACACTTTCTAACAAAGTCATAGCAGTCTTCTTCGATGGTAGGCCAATAGTAGCCTACTCTAAGGATTTTTCATGGTAGGACAATACCACTCATGTGGGCACCACAAAGTCTGAAATGTACTTCTTTTAATGCCATTATGGCCTCATTTTCATCTAAACATCAAGAGAGAGTATTGTGATAACTTCGACGATATAGGGTATTGGCTATGATAACATAGTGGGATGATTTTTGGATGAGGTTAAGGCATTGGGTATGTGTGAGGTGAGGGGATATGATACCATCGTTAAGGTAAGCATGAATCTCATGGTACCAAGGGGATTGGGGACCAACCAAGATACAAACATCGTTTGAATCCTCATTCGCATAGGCAGGTGTGAGGAGCTGCTCAACTAAAAACTCATACTGTGTAGCTACTTGGGGAATTTCAAAGAGCGAGCCTATAGAAGCCATAGCATTTACTACTTTGTTCTGTATTCGAGGCACTTGTGTAAACTGAAGCTTTGTAAAATGTTGGGTTAGCTGATCAACTAGCTCTTTGTAAGGCAATAGCTTTTCATCTTTGGTTTGATATTCATTTAGGGCTTGCTTGATGATGAGCTAAGAATCGCCAAAGATTTGTAACTCAGTGATGTTCCATTCTACAGCTATCTTTAATCTTACTATGAGAGCCTCATATTCAGCTATACTGTTGGTGCTAGGGAATTGTAGCTTGAAGGCTTTTGGAATATAATCTCCTTGAGGTGTGACCAACAATATTCCTACCCTTGATCCATGAGATGTGTATGAACCATCAAAATAAAGTTTCCATGGGGGTTGTTCTTCAATTAGACAGATATGCTCATCTGGGAATTTTGTGATCAAAGGATAAGCATCTATTAGAGGTGCATCAGCTAGGTGATCTGCTATAGCTTGCCCTTTGATTGCCTTTCTGTCCACATATTGGATGTCAATTTCGCTAAGGAGCATAACCCATTTGGCCAAACGGCTTGTAAGTGCTATTCTAGAGAGCATATACTTGAGAGGGTCAATCTTGGAGACTAGTTAGATGGTATGACTTATCATATAGTGGCAAAGCTTTCGAGTTGAGAAAAAAACTTCCAAACAAGCTTTTTCCATAGGAGTATAATTGAGTTCATAACCAACTAGGGTTCTACTGATGTAGTAGATGGCTCTTTCTTTGCCGTAGTCATCAAGATGTGCTAGAAGTGCCCCTAGAGCAGTAGGTGTTGCTAATATGTAAAAAATTAGGGGACAACCAGGAACTGGTGGAACCAAGATAGGGGGATTGATGAGATACTGCTTGAGATGGTCGAAGCTACACTGACATAAAGGATCCCACTTGAAGTTCTCATCCTTCTTCAGTAAATGTGAAAATGGTGTACACTTATCTGCAAGCTAGGAGATGAAGCACCAGATGGATTGAAGCTTTCCTTGAAGAGAGCAAAGCTATCACAATGTCTGGGGAGGAGGCATGTCTAAGATAGCCTTGACCTTCTTGGGGTCAATCTCTATACCTTGTTTAGAAACTATAAAGCCTAGAAGCTTGCCAAATGTGACCCCAAAGACAAATTTCTTGGGATTTAGCATGAGATGATATTTGGCTAACATATCAAAGACTTTTTCCAGGTCAGGAAGATGATCCATGAAGGTATGAGACTTGACCAAGATATCATACACATAATCCTCCAAAATGCTATGGATGAGATCATGAAAAATGGCTGTCATAGCTCTTTGATAGGTAGCCCCAGCATTTTTTAAGCCAAAAGGCATCATGTTGTAGCAAAAGGTTCCCCAAGGGGTAGTGAATGATGTCTTATGCTAATCCTCTTCTGCAATCTTGATTTGATTATACCTAGAAAATCCATCCATGAGGGACAAAATTTCATGTCCAGTTGTAAGATCTACAATCATATCTATGTTGGGCAAGAGAAAATCATCTTTTGTACAAGCTTTGTTAAGATCTCTGAAATCAGTGCAGATTTTGATGTCACTGGAAGGTTTAGTGATAGGGACCATGTTGGAGATCCACTTTGAGTAGTTGATAGGTTAGATTACCTTAGCAGCTAACATTCTTTCTAATTCAGCTTTGACCAGTAATGCCACCTTGGGGTGCATTTTTCTAAGCTTTTGTCTAATGAGCTTGATCTTTGGATCGACTACAAGATGATGAACTACAAGCTTTGGATCAAGTCCTGGCATGTCCTAATATGACCATGCAAATTGGCCAATGTTCTCTCTTAAGACCTCAAAGAGGAGATCAACTTGGTCTTGTGATAAGGATGCAGCAATGTGAACAAGTCTGGGGATCTCTGAAGAACCGATGTTCACTTCTCTAGTATCCTCAATTAGAATAGAAGACACCTCTGGTCGATTATCTTGAGGAGGCAATGCTAAATCCTCATGTTCTGATTGTGTTTCTCTTCACTGCCATAACTAGTCTCAGATTTACCTTAGTTCCAGTTTTGGGTGTATCGAAACTAGGTTGGGGATTTTCTCCAAAATACCCCTTGGGATCTAGCTTGTAGATATAGGCAGAATCTAGCTTTGTTTTCTTATGAGGAGTTTTGGCTCCCATGAATCACAAAAGCACTTCCTCTGATGTGAACTCATCAATGTGTATGATGCTTGGTTGGTCCCAATCTATGAGTTGTGGATGGGCGAGTGGTAGGTCAATGAGGTGGATGGATAGTTCTTGGAGAATAGAGTCTCCGAGGGAGATTTGGTCTGGAATATCATCGTAGGCTCTCTTTTCAACTTCCTCAGGAATGTCTTCAATTTCAAAAAGGTCACGATGAATGCTCAAAAAAGCATGATCGTCTGAATTGGTGCCCCCAGTTGTGGGTATGCCAAAGCCAAGACCTGACTTCGATTCCCACTTGTGTGCGTCGATAGAGCACTGCATGCCTCTTTCTTTCGGTCTTAGACCACCACCTTGATAGTTCCAATTTTCAATGATGAGCTTATGTTCTTGGGGATACTTCTGGCTAAAGTGATCAAGGCGTGCTTGATTTCTTTGAGGTGCATCCTTATGTAACCAATTGTTGATATCTGGAGTGAGCTCCTCATGAAGAGAGATTTTTGAGGATACAAAGGTTGTTGGGCCAAACTATTTGTATCGAGGAGGTGGAATCTCCTTAGCTTTGTGATATGTCAGTTGTCCATGGGCATGTGGATCAAGTGGGCATGCCCCAACAGCAAATGCATCTGACAGACTATACTCTCCACAGCCTTTGTTATTGATCTTCATGGTCAATAGGGTGGAGGCGAGGATGGTTTCTGGGTCATTAAAAGTGTGGGATGAGCTGGCAATGGATGTGCCAATATCAATTCTAGGGCAATGGTTTGTATATGAAGCTTCAACTACATTGCAGTAAGCAAAGGGTTCTGAATCGGCATGGATGGTTACCTCAGTGCCTTGATGCAAAAATTTGACGCATTGATGGTAAGTGGATGGAATGGCTTTCATGGCATGAATCCATGGGTGACTGAGGAGGATGTTAAATGGTAGGTTTAGATCAATAAAATGGTAGAGTGTCTCTTGGATGACTGGCCCAACCTTGATTGGTAGCAAAATAGTTCCTTTTGTGGTTCTTTCCAATTTTCCATAAGCTTTGATGGTGATAACCTCACTGATGATATCTGCCTCAGTATACCCAACTTGTTTTATGAATTTTAGGGTGCAAATATTCAAGGCTGATCCATTATCTATCATTACTTTTTTCAAAGAAAAATTGGATACCATGATGGCTATGCGAAGCAGAAGGGTGTGATCTGGCTTGACCACGAGTATATCAGTGGGTTTGAATGATAGTGCACATGAGGAGGATAGGTGTCCAACAAGATTATGAAAATTAGTAGCATTGATATTTGAAGGGACATGGGATTCTATAAGAGCACTCTCAAGGATGTTCTTGTACATAGGACTGGTGCGAAGAAGGTCTAAAATGGAGATTTGGGCTGGCATGTTCCCAAGGTGTTCCAAGATATTGTACTAGCTTTTTGATGGAGCTAATGGTGCTGGTGAAACTAGTGGACCTGCGATGTTAAATTGCACTCTTCGAGTGGTGACTGCACACTCATTGTTTGGTCCTTGGATATTGATAACATTGACAGAAGACTCTTTCTTAGATATATAACCTATGAGGCTACCATAGTCTATATAAGATGAAGTGTGGTCATTGTTCTTCCCATGCTATTGGTTTGGTTGGTGGTTGTTGGTGTTGTTGTTGTTGACTTGGATAGGTGCTTTTCCAAGATTTGCATTGTTGTAAGGAGGAAAAGCATTTTGATAGATCTATAAGCCTGCATTGGGAGAGGTTTGGGCACCAATGATGATTTCTTTTCGATCAATGAGGTCCTACACATAATCTTTCAATTTCACACATCTAAGGTGGTGTGACCTTTTAACCTATGAAATTTGTAGTACTCATTTTCTTTGTACCATGCAGCATTGGATAGGCTTGGGTCGATTTGCTGGGTAGGAGGAAATGTAATGAGGTTTTCCTTGACTAATTTCTCAAAAATGACATCCAATGGCTCACCAAGTGATGTATAATTTCTAGGTGCAGGTTGGAATCTGGACTTTTGTCCTACAGCTACATTGATGGCATTAGCTTGATTGCTAGACCCTTGGAACTTGGGTCTTGGATTGTGGTTTTGATAGCTTTGGTTATTCTACTATTGGTAGTTGATAGCTTGCTGATTGTTTGGTTGATATGGTGGGTTGGACTGGTTTTGAGAAGGACCAACAATATTCACATGTCTGGTGTCAGTGATGCCATCTGTTGCAACATGCTTGTTTTTGTTCCAATACCTAGACTTGTCATTGGAATGTGATTGATTTTGGTTGGCTTCCTTGTAAATCTTGACCACACCATCTTTAATGAGTCCTTGCTCAAGGATCATTCCTTTCTCTTTGATATCTTTGTAGGTCTGCAAACAGTTCATGGTCATGTGGTGAGCCAAGCTAGGATGGGCATTATCAATAAACATTTTCACCAAATGACGCTCTGGCAAGGTGCAAGATATGTGGGTGGTAAGGGTTTTCCATCTTTGCAGATATTCGGGAAGGCTTTCTCCACCTTTTTCCTTAGTGTGGACAAGATCAACTACTGATAGCTCTGTTTCAACAAGATGGGCATATTGGGCTACAAATGCCACGGACAATTCAGCAAAGTTTTTAATTGTGCAATATGGAATTCTATAAAACCATTCAAGAGCTGGTCTAGCCAAGCTTTTGGGAAAGAGGTGCAAGAGGAAGAGTCATCATATGCCACTTCTTGGAAATGCACGTAAAATTCTTTGATATGTGTGACAAGGTCTCATTTTCCTCTAAATTTGTCAAATTTGGGTGTCTCAAAATGCTTGGGAAATGGTGTCATGGTAATGGCTCTGTCAAATGGGTAAGGACACACATTCTCAAACTTGAAGGTTTTTGGATCATTTCCTTCCT
Source organism: Cupressus sempervirens (assembly GCA_028749045.1). Taxonomy (NCBI): domain Eukaryota; kingdom Viridiplantae; phylum Streptophyta; class Pinopsida; order Cupressales; family Cupressaceae; genus Cupressus; species Cupressus sempervirens. The sequence goes on from CM053788.1 coordinate 522,979,180, forward strand.
GGATGTTCTTCAAAGCTATCTTCATGGCTTCCCATTTTGAATTAATGGGTGATGGCTGGGGTGCCCCCAATGTAGGAGTGTCCTGAGGTAGGTATGTGCTAGATGAGGCAATGGAATATGGATGGCTTTGAGGTATGGGTTGGTAGGGATTGTACATGGCTTGGGCAACTGAATGGTGGATGATGGGTTATTGAGGTGGAGGTGGCACATATTGCTACATGTGTTGTGAGGCTTGCTATTGATATTGGATTTGAGGTTGGGATTGAGGAACATAGGCTGGTTGTGGGAAAAATGGATTGCTTTGTGGAGGTAAGGTATAAGATGGTTGTGAAGCTTGGGGAAAGGATCGGGGAGCTTGTGGAACTTGACTTTGGATTTGAGGAGTTTGACCAATATATGTGGGTTGTTCCCCCATTTGGGAAGGTGTCTGCATGCTAAAAGAGGCCAAGTAATTGGTGGTTGGTGGTGGTGGATTTCCTCCTAGAAGTGGCATAGAAAAATAGTTGGTAATAGGAGGTAATGGATTAGTTGGTGGTGGAGGTGGTGGGAATTGAAAGCTTGGAAATGGAATTGATGGGGTTTGCTAGCTTGGTGGCTAGATTTGAAAGCTTGTTATAGTGGTGGAAGGAGCTTGGGTCACTTGAGAGCTTGGCAGAACATTGGTAGTAGCTTGTGGGGTTTGATAGCTTTGTGGAGTGAGGGTAGTAGCTTTTGGATTTGTGGCTGATGGCACTAAGCTCCAAGGACCTAGTGGAAATGATGGAATGGTGTTCTGAGCTGAGGTAAACAAGCTGGGGGTGATGAAGGGTTGGTTACTTGGCCCCATGGGTGGCATCCCAGTTGTGTATTGTTGACGTTGGCCAAAGATACTAGCACTGATTTGGGAGATGGGTGGATTTGGAAGGCTAGGTTGGAGAGCAGCAGCAGCAATAGTGAAGGCAGTGAATGGTGAGGTGTTTTGGGTGAAGGGGGTTTGGGATGGAGTGGTATGGACCAATGCTAGAGTGGTGGTGGCCAGATTGGCTTGTGGAAGGGAGATTTCAACTTGCGTGGAGGCTGGTATGTTTGGATCTATTGGATCATATGGGGTGAGTTGAGGCTCTTCTTTTGGCACATATTGAGGATAATTGGAATCATAAGAGCCTATGGGTGGTGGGATTTGTCCAAACAATGGGTGAAATGGCTCTGATAGGGGAGGAGGTCTTCCAAATTTGAAGGCTCCAATGTTGTCCCTTTGAAATTTAGCCATGATTGTTTCTTTGTTTTTGTCTATAATGGCGTTCACCAATATTGCATTTTCTAGTTGGTTCATGAAAGCTTCAATGTCAGTAGGTGATGGTATAGTGTTCTGTAGGCTGAAGGATGGTTGACTACTCAAGGGGAGCGATGTTGTTTGATCCAAATGATAGGACTCCATTGTTTCCTTCTTCTTGGCTAAGCGAGTGACAAGTGGCATGAAAATGCTCCTAGGGATGAGATGCAACAATGCTAATGGATGCAAAAGGGGAAGGGTTTTCTATGCAAATGATTTCCTAAGTTGAGAAAAAGCTATATGAAAAAAACCTAAGGAGGATTGGGTTGGGGATTCTAACTTCAAAGATATGTTTCCAAAGCATGAAAGGTCTGCTTTCCTATGTGCAAGCTTGGTGGTGATTGTGTCAACTTAAGGATAGATTGATGATCCTTTAGGAAGAACACGAGATTGACCACTTGTGGATCCCAACCTTTAGCTCAAGATGATGAGGGATAACAAGTGACAAAGCTAGATTACCACAACAAAGCTCTATCAAAGGGATAACCTTGGTGAGGCTGGTGGATTTGGAAGATGTTAGGAATGGAAAACTTTTGGCAAAGTGACAACAATTTTGAAGTCTTGGATGTGAAGTTCTTGGATTGCTGGCTAGATGGTTTGGTTCTAAATGAGATGGATGAGCTAAAATGCTTAAGGGGAGGACTAAAGATGGCTGGCTTTCCTACAAAGATGACTCTAAAGTGAAGCTCATGCAAGAAGATGTGGAGAAACAAGGGGTTCTAATCATAGAAGTCATGCTTAGTTGGTAAGGCATAAGCATTCTTAAATCATGGATGTTGGTTAAGTTGGATGGTGCGATCTAACCAGGTGTCTTGAAGGGCTTCGTCAGTAGCTTTGTCCTCTACTTTGTGGAGTTTGGCAATTCGAGGGCTTGGTGTTAGTTCCTTTATCTTGGCTTAAAGTTCTTGGTATGCCTGAGATGGTTTGAGTTTGACTTTGTGAAACTTCTATTTGGGTTTGGGTTGTTCTGACATGAATTCATGAATCTGCTTAGCTTTGAGAGATCTTGGTTGTTTTGCTTCAACTTGTTCAACTTCTGAAATAGGCAGTGACTACGCTAAGTGTGCCCTAAGCTAGGATTGACCAAGTTTGGCAAACATTCATTCAACAAAAAAATAAAAAAAAATAAAAAAAATCAAGCAATAGATAGGAACAACCAGATAGAAGTTTTTGATTCTCAGAATGTGATACTTGCGCTAAGGAGTTTGTATGTTTTACAAATGTTTTGATTAGTCACTTCAAACACATTAACATCCTAGATGGTTGTCTGCAAGGCTAATAGTTGGTCTAGCTAGGGAGTCCTCGATATACCCAAGGTACGTGAGGCCCAAATTTGTAGATGAAACCAAAACAATGTCACACAGCCGAGAGGAGCGATAACCCACTTCTCCTCTTTCACTTCTCAAGGGTATAAAGTTCCTTGAGGCTTAGCCTGAGTGACAAAATCTTGATTCCAAGAGAGGTTTCTTTAGATTCACCTCCCGATCTTTATACTCTGTCGAAACGCTGGAGTTGAGGTCGTCCAAGGGGTGATGAAATCCCTAAGCAGGCCTCCTAAAAAGAGAAACAAGGTTTTGGATCCTAATCTTATGCACCCAAGATGGCCTCGAAAGATGACAAGGGGAGAGAAGACTTGGATGACCTTGGGCTAAAAAACACATTTGTTCTTTTACCAACTGACTCTTATGTGTGTTGATCTAGACTTTGCAAGCACTTATGTTTAGGAGACAATGTTCAATTCTAACTTTGAAATGTGCCAACAAAGCAAAATCGATCGAAGAATGCGAACAAGAAGAAGAGTTAGGGTCAAGAAGAAAGTAAACCCACGCGCCTGGAGGCCCTCCACATCAAGTATCTATTAATTTCCTTTAAAGAATTCAAGAGTTGGTGTGATTTTGTTTTAAGCCCAAAACAAAGATGTGTGAAACTCGATTGTCAAGCGCACACTCGGAGGCCCTTCACGTCAATAGTTGTTCAATTTTAGTGCCCAAATGAAGTGTTAGTGAACCTAATGTGTATTCAAAGAATTTTATAAGTTAGAAAAACTAATAAAAATACAAGTGAAGTTTGATCTTTGTGAAGCACTTAACACCCTCTTAGGTGGACCCATCCCCATAGATGGCGCTGAGATTGCAACCAATGATTAAATTAATGGGTGATTAAAGAGGGTGAGTCCAACTAAAAACTCACTTAAAGCGTCTTTATTTGGTTTTTATAATTTAGGAAGTTTCTAGAATGTAGATTATTTTTATGTCCCAAAAGATGAAGTGTGATGATATTGCAATGGTTAGTTGATCTTTTGCATTCAAGATTAGATTTGTTTGTTTTAGTCATGCATTCCAAGGAAAATTTTTATTTTTATCCACGGCATTAGAGAGTGTGTTTTGAACAATATACATTCAAAGAAAAATGTGTTTAACCATTCAAGTTCATTCCACAAAAAACCTAAAAAACATGATTAAATTTGTTGCTCCAACCTGCAATGAGATAAAAAGCAAATTGATTAGTCACCCAAAATCTTCCAAAATGAAAGCTCAACTATGGAAAAAAAAAATTAACTTTTTTTGTTCTTTTTCCTAGGCATAAAAATGCTCAAAAAAACCTCTACTCTTTAACTACAAAGTGCAAAAACAAAGATGTTAAAATAGAAATGCAACAAAGACAAGCAGAGACGATAGTTCATCAGGTGCAGATGCCAAACTGTAGAGACACTGATTTGCGGAGATGCTGATCTGCGAAGATGACAAAGAAAGAGGTGGAGACACTGAACTGCAGAGACGCTGATCTGCGAAGATGACAGTTTAGGTTGGCAGCGACAGAAAATAGGAAACTGAGCCAAGACGTCGAACTACGGAGATGCTAATCTACGAAGATGATAGTTTAGGTTGGCGACGACAGAGACGATAGTTCAAGTTGGTGACGACAGAGATGACAGTTCTGGTTGGCGGCAACGAAGATGATAGTTTAGCTTAGCGGAAGTGAAGATGACAGTTTAGGTTGTAGAGATGAAAAATTAGCTGGCATAGATGTTGATCTGCAGAGATGATAGTCAAGGATGCAGAGATGACAGTCTAGTGGCAGCGCTGACAAAAAAAGACCAAGTGGAGACACCAAACTATACAGATGACAATTTGGTTGCGGAGATGATAGAGTAGCTGGCAGAGATGACAATTTGCAGGCGCAAACGCCAATCTGCGGAGACAACACTGCATGAAAAGAACTGAAATGGGTGGAATTTTTTTAGAATTTTTTAATTTTTTGGTTATTTTCAAATTTTAGAGGGTATTTTTTTCTTTCTGAGTGCACCCTTCAACCTGCAAAAATAAGTGAAACACTCTACAACTCACTCAAACAATAAGAAATATTAGATTAATAAAAAAATAGCATATAGATAGAAATGGATGATTAAATGACCCATAGTGGGGTCCCACCAGGTGTGCCAAAATGTATATGAGAAATATGTTAGCAAGTAATACTAATCTATTCAAAAATAAAAGCATTAACTAGCATAAAAACCATAACATATATGAGAGACAAAGTGAAACCCTCAAATGAGAATATGGGCCATAGAATGGCTCTCCCAATGAGGATGGTCACTTGATTTAGGGATGATTCTAAGTAAAGGATTGGTATGTATGCTCAAACTTGCTCTATGCTTCAATGGTGGGGATGAGTAAATGGAAAATTGGTAGCTTTGTGAGCTCTCAATTTAGCATTATAAGGGTATGGTTGATGGCTTTTGGTTCTCAAACTAGCATTATAACTTTGGCTTAAAAGTTGTGATGAAATGTCTTGGGAGGGGATTCAATTTATAGGCTAAGGGCTTGAGGGATGGAGGGCTAAGATGGAAGGAAAGGAGAAAGCTTATGGAGGGCTTAGATTGCATGAGAGGAGAGCACATGGATTGTGCTTCTTTACAGCCAATCAAAGAGTGACACATGTCACAAGGTGAGTGGATGGAGGCAAGGGGATGGATGAGTCAACAAAGGAGGCTCAAGGGATAATATCTTCATAAAGACCCTTCATAATAGCTTGTAAGAGCAATGAATGGGCTTGTAAGAGTCTTTATGGCTTTTGTAAGAGCATTCATGACTTAGTGGTTGAGATATTTTGGAGGGAGTTGAGATTGTTGACTTTGCTTGGCTTAGGAAAGTCTTAAGCTTACTTAGGGAATGTGACAAAGTTAGGGGGGATTAGAGGTGATTTAGGATTAGACTAAGCTTGTTAGAGATTTGCAAGTGGATGGCATTCATGAAGGTGGGTGAGTTAGTGGCTAAGCTTGGTTAGTATGGGTGGATGGGGTGGATTAGGCTAAAAAGGGGGTTTAGGATAATTTAGGGGTTATTAGATTTGAGGGCTTTATTTATCAAATAGATTTATTTAATAAATGAGGATTTTGGAATTAGATAGAAGAATAGGATTAATTGATAAATAATAGGTTATTTGATTTATCAATTAGGACTATAGATGATTAATTAAAATAATTAGCTAAGGGATGGCAAAGGATTAATTAAATAGGAATTTAATTAATGATGCCTTTAGAGATAACTAAATAGGATTACCAAAGCGGTGTTATCAAATTTAGGTGTCTACAATGTGTACTATACTTCTTTGCATCATTTAGTTTTTCAAAGAAGAATGCAACTAGTCTTCCCTCTTGACTGAGAACTACACATATGGCTAGGTTGTTAGCATCAATTTCCAAAATGAATAATGTGTTGAAGGTAGGTAAAGCCAAAATCAGATATTATGCCACTCTTCCCTTAAAATATTCAAATTCCTTATCAGCTTGTGTGGTCCACTAAAAAATTATTTTTCTACCACATTTGATGGTATCAATTAAAGGTGCACATATGTGACTAAAAATTTTTAAAAATTTTTCTATAAAATATTGTCAAACCATTGAAACTTGTAACTTCTCTAGATGTCTTAGGTGGTGGCCAATTGATGATAGGCTCAACCTTTTCAAGATCCATTTTCAAAGTACCTTTTGAGATGAAAAGTTTCAATAATGTCAATTCTATTTGCATAAATGCACATTTTTCAAGGTTTATTGCAAGCTTCTTCTCATGTAACCTTTTATAAAATTTCTCTAAAGGTTCCATATGTTCTTCTTTTTTTCTATTGAAGATCAATATATCATCTAAATAGACCACTAAAAACTTTTCTATGAAGTCATGAAGCACTTCATTCATCATCATCATGAATGTGCTTGGGGCATTGCTAAGGCAAAATGGCATGACAAGCCATTCATATAGTCCCTCAATGGTTTTAAATGCATTTTTCCACTCATATCCTGACCTTATTCTTATCTAGTGATATCCTGATTTAAGGTCTATCTTGGAAAAATAGCATACTCCTCCAAGTTGGTCTAATAGATCTTCAATCCTTGGTATAGGGAATCTATACCTAATAGTTATTATGTCAATTTCCCTAAAGTCACTACATAGTCTCCACTTGCCATCCTTCTTATGGGCAAGAACACTAGGGATTGCAAAAGGTCTTAGACTCTTTTGTATGAGTCCTTTAGACAACAAATCACTGATTTTCATGGATACCTCTACATTCTAATTAGGGGTGAGTTTGTATGTAGCCTTGTTGGGTAGGGAAGCACCTAGTATGAATTCTGTTTGATGTGAGATGTCCCACAATGGTGGGAGTTCATCTAGTGTGTCCCCTAAAATAATTCATTTATACTCATGTAGTAGATCCTTTACCTCTTTAGGCACTTCTTGGGTGATTTCTTTCATTTTAGACTTTGAGACTAGGGCATACCCTATTGAGGAGTCTTGGATAGTTTCCAACATGTCTTGTTCACCTTCCATGACAACTAACTATTCCCTGTGTTTTTCTTAGTGAGGGTCAAGGTTGAGAAGAAGATTGTATTTATGACCATCTTTGGTGATGTGATATTTATTTGTGACACCATCATGTTTTTACTTAAGTTCATACTACCATGGATGATCTAGAAGAAGGTGACAAATGTCCATGTCTACAATGTCACCAAGAATTCTATCCTTATAATATTTTATCTAAAAATCCACTCAAGCATGTTCATATATTAGTATTTTTTGTCCTTTTATTAGCCAAGATACATGGGAGGGATTAGGGTGGAGTATCCTTTCAAGATTCAACTTATCTACCATTTCACTAGAAACAAGGTTTTTAGTATAACCAAAATCTATAACTACCTTACATAGCTTTCCATGGCTTTTGCAGTTGATACTAAAGAGAGTCTTTCTTTATGGAGGTTCCATTGGTATGGGTTCTTGGATCAATGTCCTCTTCATCATGGAAGTAGCCCCTTCTTTACTAGTACAATCTCTGCCACTTTCACCATCATCATCCTCTTGAACAATGTTAGTCCTTCTTTCTCCTTGATTGTTCTACTTCTCAGGACATTTGTTTTTGTAGTGGCCCATCTGGTTATAATTGTAGCACTTGATCTACTCATTGTTTCTTCCACCTTTTCTACCCCTACCATTTCCACTCCTTCTTCTATATCCACCTTTTGAACTAGTCTCCCCTTGAGTATTCTCCTTATTAGAATCCCCTTGAGGTTTATTTCCTTGTGTTCCTTTATTCCCAAATTTTCCTTTTCCTCTATCATTATTTTCCTTGTTTCTACCACTTTGTTCATTTATCCTCTTGAACTTTTCTTCAACTTTGAGTGCCAATTGACAGCACTAGTTTAGAGTGGTAGGGCTTACCAAACTTAATTCATCTTGAATGGCAAGCCATGATCCTTGCATGTATCTTTCAAGTTTCACACTTTCAGGTTTAACAAGTTTGGATTTCATCACTAACTTCTAAAATTCTTCAGTATAGGTATGGATGTTGATCTCCTTTTTCTTCAAACTCATTATTTTCCTATGAATTTAAACATCATAATCCTTAGGGACATATGAGTAGAGCCTTTGTCTTCTTCCATGTAGTGACTGGATTCTTTTCATTCTTCATCCTATCTTCTTGGATGAAGTTCCACCATGTGAGTGCAAAGCCCTTGAGTCTAGACTTGGCAATCTTCACCCTTTGGTTCTCAAGGATGTCTTCACAATCAAAGAAATTGGTTAGGGAATCTACCCAATCCATTGTAGCCTTTGGGTCCATCTTCCCATTATCGATGGGCAAGTCAAGCTTAGCATCCATGGTCCTCCTCTCCATACATTTTGGAGTCCTCATAAGTAGCCTCTAGTTAGAAATACATTCTTCTTCTTCCTATTCAAGGGGTTCTTCATCACTCGTCTAATTCCTTCATAGTTTTCACTACTTTTGTTACAAAGTTCCTCTTTAAGCTTGTTAATCTCTTGCCTCATCAACTGCATCTCTCTATCTCTTTTTTCATCTTTCCTTATCTTTTTTTCTCTCAAATATTTCACAATCTCTGCATTGTTCATCCTTGAAGATAACCCTCCTTCATCTTCTCTTTCCATGGTGTTGTTAAAATTTCTTACCCTAAGGGATCTTAGGTTGCTCTAATACCACTTAATGTAGAGCTCTCCCTTAAACATTAATATATGATGTGGTATGGCCTTACAACACTTCAAAGACCTCAAAATGGAGTCAAGAGAGGGCTCTACACCTTTGAAACAAACTTACTCCAAAACATGACCTAAGTACCAAAGATGCACAACTAGGCCTTATCAACACAAAATCTCCAAATGGTAGGATTTTTCTTGAAAATGGAACCTATGAGTTTATAGGGGATTGTAAAGGTTCCTTAACATACAAAAAACTCAAACTGGTGAGTTTGATCTACATATCTTGTTCCCAAAGGTCATAGATAGCAAAATAGCCTTTTAGGCCTAGGAGGCCCAATTAGCCCTATCAACAAGGTAATTAGGCTTTAGTTTGAAAATAATGCAAAGGATTCAAAAAAAAGGTCCAAATATGGACACCCTTTTGGAAGAAGTATAAGATCCTAAACTTTTAGACTCCAAACTAGCCAAATGACTCTCTCTCTACCCACCATCACCCATCCCCTACTCTCTCTCTCTCTCCATTTCTCCCTCTATCTCTCCCTATCCCACCCTCTCCCATCCCATCCCCTACTCTCTATGTCTCTCTTGCTCCCATCCTCCCTCATCCCCTATTCTCTCTCTCTCCACTTCTCCCTCTCTGATCCCCTACTCTCTCTCTCTCTCTCTCTCTCTCTCTCTCTCTCTCTCTCTCTCTCTCTCTCTCTCTCTCTCTCTCGATCTTTATCTCCATATTTCTCTAGCTAAATCTCTCTCTCTCTCTCTCTCTCTCTCTCTCTCTCTCTCTCAGTGTACTAATGATTATATTATATTATATTTTAATCTACCATATTAATAAATTAACAATCTATTAGTTTTAAATTAAGGCTATTATTAACAATGGACAATAGTTTATAACACAATGATAAGTTGTGACCCTCACCATTCTTATTTTAAGGTCCTCAATGTTAGTCTTCTTTAACAAATAATAATAACTAGCTATATAGATATTATATATTATATAATATACATAAAGAAGGCTGAGAGATATCAAGCTTTAATTTTTAAATATGTTTTTTTTTTGTAAAAGTAAATTAAAGCCTTGATATATATAGGTTTTCTTTATATATATTATATAATATATAATATCTATATACCTAGTAGCACTCGGAGGGAAAAGTCCTAGAAATAAAATTACAATTTGACTTTGTATAAGTGTCTATTATATTTAGTATTTGATTTTTCTAGGATTAATATAGAACCATACATAGAGTTATAAATTAAATTACCAATTTCATCTCTAGGTTAGGGTTCAATATAGTATAGTATTCAATTATGAATAGGGTTAGTGTTTGATTTGGTTTCACATAAAGTTTTATTTCCAATTAGGAAAATAATTTTAATTTTCTCTCTCTCTCTCTCTCTCTCTCTCTCTCTCTCTCTCTCTCTCTCTCTCTCTCTCTCTCTCTCTCTCTCTCTCTCTCTCTCTCTCTCTCTCTCTCTCTCTCTCTCTCTCTCTCTCTCTATCTATATATATATATATATATATATATATACGAACCTTTCAGTCCCAACCTTTGATCTTAGAGTTCCTTAATCTTGATATTTCTATAAACCATTTTCTTATTCTTCCTTTTATTAGTTGTAATGTGAAGTTCCCTTTGAACGATAGTTGTCGCCTTTCGATAGTTGACTTCCTTATGTCAATAACCATCTACATATTTGATAACTCCTCTTACTTGATGATAATATAACTATGTAGCTATTGATTTTTCCTCATCATTGCTTGACATCAATGAAAAAATTTATCGTATACATCATCATATGCCAATAATTTCCAACAATCTACCCATTTGGAATTGATGGAGAAAAAAATTGTTGCTCAAAATTTCCAAAATCATTCAGTTAATAAGTCCTTTATATGTCGATATACTTCCCCTATTATAATATTGTTACTTATTTTTCTGAAACCTTTTTCAAAATTTATATTGTTTGTGTTTCTTTTATTGAATGGTTTGCTTCTTTCTCCCCTTTTTATCTACTTCTCCCATTTTTTTGGCAAACAATGTCCAACGATATATGCAATTTGTTTGTCACGGTTCATACTGCCTATAATTTATCTATGATAAACTTGTACCTATTACTTACAATCTTTGAAATTGTATCCCATGATTCTTGCAATGCTCTTAGACCCATCATAAGTTCATTTAAATCAAAAGTGGGCTCTTCTATTCTATCCACTGTGCTAAGCTCTAGTATCTACACAACTTGCTTTGTTGGTTCAAATTTTGCCTTCATCATGTCAATATGGGGTGTTATAATTCCTTTCAATTACTATAACCTCATATGTTGGCACTCTTTCTCTATGGTCATCTCATGTGCTTTTGAGATAATTTATCACATTCTAGTTGAACACTCAATAGATTTTGGTTGTAGATTGTCAATATGTTGCACTAACTCATTATAGACTCTAATAATCTTGTTATCAACTTCACCTGTAAACTTTGCAAAATCACACAATCTAGTTTACATCAATGTGGAATTTTTTAAAGTTTCTTTCAAAGTTCAAATAACCTTTAATAGTTCTACTTTGAAAATTGTTATTTTTGTCAGTAATTTCTATACGAGTTTCTCCTCCATTTTTTTTGTCACATCTTTGGTCAATCATTTTTCAAGATCAATGCCTAGGTTATTTATTTGATCAATAAAACTTTCAATTGTTTGACTAGTGAGTCTTCTTCATCTATAGTAACAGCTAGCATTAGTTCTTCAAATAGATTTATTGATCTAATCAAAACTCTTTTCTTGAGTTTATTTTCCTTTTCTTTTCCAATTTTTCCTTTTTACTAAGAACTCATGCATATTCTTCTGTGTCCTTTGTTTTCTTCATTTTCCTTGGATCTTGTTTTAGTATCTCAAACTCTAGATCTCTAATATTTTTGTTTTCATCTTCATCCTCTTCTTCTTCCAATTCCTATTTATATTTATATTTAGTGTCTTTTTGTTCAGTCCTCTCATTCTTATCAGTATCCTTTTTCTTATCATTAACATCATCACATTTTTCTCCTTCTTTCTTCTCTTCATCTTTCTAATCTTTATTATTGTCTTCTTTTTCTTATTGGTGATATTCATCTTGTCCTACATCTCCTATGACCTGAGTATATTGATCATATGTTTCTCTCTAGCTTGTCTTGATATTAAATATGATTTCTAGGAAAGATTGTGTAAATTTTTTCCATCAATGTTTCAAATTGTACTACATGATCCATCATCAGGATGCAAGAGAGTCAAGGAAAACAAAAAATATTGACTATAGATCCAAGAACAGAGATAAAGAAAAGGCTAGGGTGATGGAATGGGCACACAAAACTAGGCTGACACGAAAGACAAAAAAATTAAAAGACGAAACAATCCAAATAGAAACTAGAAAACTAAGAGATAGAAAAATAGAAGGGGCAGTCAACAAATAAGGGGGAAGGATTAGAAAGGTTCCCAAAATAATCAAGGGTGTTAAAATAGAGGAAGACACAAAGAAATAATAACTAAAAAAATATAAGAATAAAAATATATATAAATATGGAAAGACAATAGGTAAGAGGTGCTCAAGCTCCAACTTTCATCCTGATTGAGGTGAGATGGGTTATTGTTGATTTCAATAGCCTCCTTGAGTTTCCTCTTGAAAAAATTATCTTCCATGAACACGATTTGTGTGTCCTCTAAGTAGATATGATGCTTAGTGGCTAAGGAGTGCTTTGCTAGGGCTGATTTGACAACCTGCTCATGCCTAATGTCCGTAGCATGTTCTTTGATCCTAGTGTGGAAAGAGTGACTAGTTTTTCCTATATAAGAAGTGCCACAGGAGCATTGAACCTTATAGACACCAGATTCTGAGAAGACATCCCTGGTGTCTTTAAGCAGGGGGATGCGATTCTTCAATATATTTTATATTTTCTCACCAAATTCTAAGAAGACATCCCTGGTGTCTTTAAGTAGGGGGATGAATATATTTATATTCATGTATATTTATATTTTCTCACCTTCCAGTCCCCCCCCCCCCCCCCCACCTCTTTTTTAGTTTTATGTATATGTGTGTGTGTGTGTGTGTGTGTGTGTGTGTGTGTGTATTCTTACCTGTTGTCTTTCCTTATTAATATTTTTTTCTATTCTTATATATTTTTTAGTTATTATTTCTTTACATCTTCCTCTATTTTTACACCCTTCATTATTTTGGGAACCTTTCTAATCCTTCCCCCTTATTTGTTGACTACCCCTTCTATTTTTCTATATCTTAGTTTTCTAGTTTCTCTTTGGATTGTTTTGTCTTTCAATTTTTTCATCTACCATGTCAACCTAATTCTGTGTGCCCATTCCATCACCCTAGCTTCTTCTTTATCTCCCTTCTTGGATCTACAATCCATATTTTTTGTTTTCCTTGACTCTCTTGCATCTTGATGATGGATCATGTAGTCTGAGCCAAAATGTTGATGGAAAAAACTTATACAAACTTTCCCAAAAATCATATTCAATATTTATGGATTGTGGAAATCTGATAGCTTTGATTGTCTTGATATCTCATGTGTCATGTTGGTTGTTAGTTATAGTGTCCTTTTTGGTGTCCATTACTGGTTGACTTAGGGGCATGTGCCTTTGTTTAGTTGATATGGGGTTTCGCTCATTTGAGTCTAGTACTTCATCTTGTCTTTTCATTTCTTGAAGTATTTCTTTTGTGCTTTGTAATGTAGGATCAGGTAGATCCATTTTTTGCATTGTTGATACATTCACTATATCATGACCTTGTTGGTCCTTTGTAGTGCTTTTCGTGTCCTTCCCTCATGTAATTTCCACTTTGTCTATCTCATGTTTTGTAGGGTTCATCTATAGTGGCACCTTCATTTTCTTTCTCTTCATTTGGTTTCTCTACTTCCTCAATAGCTTCTCTAGTAATTTCTTTGATCATCTCCTTAGGTATATCAATTACATTTGGTACATTTCTTATTAGCTCATTCACTATAAATGTGTCATCGATATTTGATTGGTATGCCTCTAGATACCCTTGTGATTGTTCTTCATGCAACACTTTCTTCTATAATTCTATGAGATCTTATTCTAACATAAACTCGTCATCTACTAGAACCATAGTTGTCAATGTCTTTGATCTGCACTCTTCTCATGCTTCTCCATGTACACTTCTACATCATTTTTTGATCATTGTGGTAATAGATTCTTTAATATCTTTTTTCTTAACTCTTCAACTATGTGGTATGTCGAATTTCATCTAAATAGTAATGTATCATAAATTTCATTAGGCACATTATCCTTGATGTCTCCAAGATATTTATTGTACTTCAAAATGGTATCTTCAATTAACTTCCCGTCTTCTTTTAATAATATAGGAAGGATGGTGGGATTGATTCTTCCAACCAATCTAGTTTCAATTATGATTTCTTCCATTTTGATAGGGTTCATCAGAATCTTGAACTATTTTCTTCTTGTACGCTTACCCCAACTCATAATTTTTGTTTTAGAATCAATATCTTCTTCTTTTCCTTCAATTTGTTTCATTGTGGTTGGCTAGGTCTTTGTTTGGCTCTTGGTAGTCCTTCATTGAAACACTTGGGGTTGCAATTGCCTCCTAGTAGGTCCTTTCCTTCTCGATGTCTCCTTAACCACCTTTCCTTTTCTATCAATAGAAACTAGTGTCTTTATTTCAACTTCCCCCTTCGAACTCTCATCAATTTCTTAGATTTTTGGCAGGGCATGTGTCTCTATAGAGTTTTCTCCTTGCTTTGTTCTCTTCTTCTTGGTCAGTGTAGGATCTCTACTAGCTTCTCTTTAGGTTGTTCCTCTAGCTCTTATAGTTGTGTACTTCTCTCACCTTCATGACTTCCATACTTGACTATCAAATTCTTCAATGTTTTCTCCTTCTTCTTTAGAATCTTTGGTTTCTTAATGTATAATGAAACCCTTTCATATGATTCCTTGTATGTACTAAATCATTTAGTTGTTATATGATTTTGTTGACAAAAAATGTATTCTACACAACCAATTATATCTCTCTTTGGCCTCATAACCAAAGGCTAGCACCCAAGATGTCCTTGGTTCTATAGGTTGGATTATGTATGTGTTATTTTCTACAAGAAAAAAATTAGAATCTATGTACATCTCTTCTACCAATTGGGTTATCAAATATTGGGTCTACATTTTAACTTGAAAATCCTTAAAAGAACACTAGATGATTTGATTTAATTCTTCTCCTAATTTCTTAATATAATCATTATTTTGATAAATTACAAGTCTATCTACACTCCAATTTACATGTCCTACACTAGGAAAGAAATTCTTAACATAGAAATATAAACAAAAAAGTAGTAATTCAAGCTTAATTTCTTGTTTGTGATATTTCTTTGATTGCCTCATGTTTGCAAATAGTTGTGTCCTCAACATGTTTGTTAAGTCGTAGACTTTGCGTAGATTTTCTATCTTGTAGGCTACATTTACAGTAGTACCTGGTACATTGTTTGGCCAACTGGATTGGTAAATCTTATAACCAATTGTCATTGTCCAAAAGTGCATTTCTAGGTCTTTGACCTTGTGTACTTTCATTTCTCTCCCATTGTTAGATGTTTCAGTTAGTTTCTTTAGCTCATCATATTACATATCTAAAGGGTACATTCATTCCCTTCAACTTGTAAACAAGTGACCATATGAATTAGGTATTTCATTATCTTGACTAGATTTTCCTCATCTAGCCACAAAAATTAATCTTTTAGATGGGTAAACACATACCTAATCCACTCTATATTAAATATTTTGGTCATAAACACCAAGTGGGTTAAACCCTTTAACTCTAGATGCTTATTGTTGAACCCTTGGTATTTGGTCTTTGATTTTTGTCATTGATGTCAATAATGCAATTATAATGAGCATATTGCATGCTTAACATTGTTTAATTATCTTATTTGATGGCATTCAATATTATTCAAAACATATTCAAGACAAACACTTAAGTGTTATACAATTAACACTTAATGTTCATATTGGTTAAGAAAACGGATATAAAATAAATAGTTTTGGTCTATTAGAAAGTCAACAAGATTTTTTATCAATTAGACCCCAACTATCATACCTTTTTAGAAAGGCCTTTGAGTTAGCTAGAATGAATCTTGTTAGTTTTTACATAACACATGTATGGAAAGAGAAAATGTATGTTTTACCAAATTGTTATGAGAGTTTTTGCAGTTTTGAGGGGTTTTGGTCTAATGGAAGTTTGGGATATGTATCTAACTCCAAAATTTTGACTTTCTTGGTTTATAAGTAGAGGATACATTTGTCTTAAACATCTAATAGGTTGTTTTTAAAGAATTTGCAAGATTTGTATGGAATTGTTTGTAGACCGAATAGTTTGCAGGCAGATTTTTAATAGCAAAGAAGAGGGTAATGCTTATGTTTCTATTTTCCTATTTGTGATTTTATTTTCATTGTAGAAGTTTATCTGAGATAGAAGAAGGTTTATATATTGCTTCTTCATCCATTCATATCAGTATTTGATCATATATTTTGATGGAAAAAGAAAACATATTTGGATATTGGATGTTTTGAGGAGACTAGAAGTATATCCTACATTATGTTTTCAACAAGAAGTTGAAACTAGTAATTCATGATTTGTGTTGTAGTAGATATGATCCTCTGATTTTTTACCTCATTTTTTCATTTTATAAGTTGGTGCTTCAGGTGTAAGGGATTGGTGTTCTTTGAAATTGGTGTTTCTAAAACAAGGTGTTGGTGTTTCCCAAAGTTGTAGCTCTAAAAGATTTTTCCAAGAGGCTAATAAAGTTTCAAATTCAAAGTGGTTTTTTACCCTAAGGGTTTTCCATGTTACAATATTGAGTCACTTTGTTATTCATTACCTACCTTGTTCATGTATTAAATTTTATAACATGTGATTGTTTCAAGTTTTGAAAAGTATTTTAAACCACTGATTCATGCCCCTCTCCCTCTCAGTGGTGTTTTTATTCCAACAAGTGGTATCATATAAAGGCTCCCTACATCAATTTTAATAACTTTGGGTAGATTTTGGTTGATTGGAATACTTATATTTTATGGTTTATTTCTTCAAAGGTTCCTATTTTTGATGGACCAGATTATACTTTTTGGGAAGTAACGATGCAAACATATGTGTTATCTATTAAAGTTCATGTTTGGGCTTCAATTGTTAATGGTTATAAAGTTCCTAATACTTTACCTACAAATCTTGATGAAAAGAGGGAGTGTGAAATTGATATGAAAGTTAGATTTTCTCTACTTAGCAGTTTATCTAAAGATTTTTTTGTTAAGGTAATGCATTGCAGTTCTTCTAAAGAAGTATGAAACAAATTGAAAAACACATATAATGGTAATGATAGAGTTAAAAAATCCAAGATACAACATTTGAAAGAAATATTTGAATACCTTAAGATGGGTACTGATGAAAAGGTAGAAGACTATCTCCTTAAGATAGATGAAACTGTAAATGGTATAAGAGGAGTTGGTGAAAAAATTGATGATATTGATGTTGTAAAGAAAGTTTTCAGATCTCTTCCTAATAAATTTGATTCTAAGATATGTTCTATAAAATAAACTAGAAATGTTAACAAGTACACAATGGAGGATATTCATGGAGCACTTGTAGCTTATGGATTGAGAAAGTTTGGCAAGAAGGAATCCACAAGCAAAGATGTAGCATTCAAGGTGGAAAAGAAAGTGAAGCAAGTCTCTTCAGAATCAAAAGATTTTGTTATTTTGAAAGTACATTTATCATTGAAATTAATGAAAGGATCAGGTAAATACAAAGGTAAAAAAAATTTCAAATGCTTTAATTGTGGTAAAATAGGACACTTTGCATCTAAATGTCCTTAGAATAGTCACGATGAAGTAGGTAATGAGAAAGAGAAATTGAGTAAAGAGAAATTCTATAACAAAAAGAAGTTCTTTAAGAAGAAGAAGAGATTTATTGATGGTTTATTGGATAGTGAATCTAGTATTTTTGAATGAGATGAAAATGAAGTTTTATCCATGGCTATAGAAACTACTTGTCAAGAATCAAATAGTGATGATGATGTTGAACTTGTTAAGGCTGATTTAGAATGTGAATTTTTCTATGCACTTAAAAAGATCAAGGAATTAAAAAGAAATTTACATGTTTAAGAATATCAATTCTTAAAGTAAAAAAGATAAATTTGAAAAAGAAACTAAGGAATTAAATCAATAAGTTGAAGAATTGAAATTACAAGTAGAGGAACAAAAGAGAATTGTCTTTGTCACTAAGGAAGAGTTAAGTTCTAAAGATCAAGAATGTACAAGTTTAATGAATGTAGTATCATATAAAAGAAAGTTAGAAAAATATGAGTACACTAATTTAGATGATATGTTAAGGAAACAAAGAAGAACTAATGATCTAATAGGAATTGGTTTCAAACTTGGACAATGTTCTAGTGACAAGAACGATAAATCTTTATTTGAGATATTTAAATCAGAAAGTAAGGATACAAATCATAATGCTACCACTTCAAATGCAAGTAAAAATATATATTTTAATCATATTTCTAATGATACAAATTAGGTTATATCAAGCACTTCATTAATGGGTAAAAGATACTCAAATATGTTCACTTCTTAATTAGATGGGTATTGCTTCATGTGTCATCAATATGGACATAGAATAAGTAATTGTAGATACATGTCAATGAGGTATTCAAAGTGCCATTTTGGTTATTCCTTTCCTAAAATGAATGGTCTAAGATGTTACAAATGCAATCTCTTTGGTCATGTTATAAGTAATTACAAAACTAAGTCATTTCAAAATAATCAATTTTATGCTAGTCTACAAGTTGAAAAAGAATTTGATACTAAAGTGACTAAGATATAGAGGCCTAAGATTAATATGTCTATGTTTGTTCAAATGGCTCTACATTCTAAAGAAAAGGACTTTTGGATAATTGATAGTGGTTGTTCTAGACACATGATAGGAGATAAAATGAAGTTTGACAAATATATTAACTACAAAGGTGGCAATGTTAGTTTTGGTGATGATTCTTCAAGGAAAATTAAAGGTTTGGGTTCTTTGATGCTTAGTGACCACATATCCATTCATGATGTGTATTATGTTGATGGATTAAATTAAAATCTTCTAAGTGTTAGTCAAATTTGTGATCATGGATATGAAGATGTTTTTTATGATCATGGTTGTCAAATCAAATTAAAATCCAAAAAGTTGGTTGCATCAGGTAAAAGATCTAAAGAGAATGTATACAATTTGAAAGATATCACAAATACTAACAATCATGAAGATGTTTTTCTTATGGGATAGGTGATTGGAGGTTGGTTATGATACAAAAGGCTTGGGCACTTGAATTTTAACAACTTGATAAAAGTGTTAAGCATCAGAGAATAAGAGATATGCCATGTATAAGTAAGTCAAAGAATGTTATTTGTGAAGGGTGTCAAAGTGGTAAAGAAACAAAGGCATATTTCCCTTCAAAAGAATGTTTTTCTTCTAAACCATTGCAATTAGTACATACTAATTTATGTGGTCCTGCAAGGACAATGTTGTTAAATGGTGAAAAGTATTTCATGCTTTTTACAGATGATTATACAAGAATGACATGGGAAACCTTCTTAAAGATAAATCAAAGGCATTTAACAAGTTTAAGATTTTTAGGAAAATGGTTGAAAATGAGTCAGACATGAAGATTAAATGCTTATGATTAGAAAAAGGTGGTGAGTTTAATTAAGATTAATTTGTTGATTATTATGAAAAACATGGCATCAAAAGACAATATGCAGCATCCAAGACACCTCAAAAAAATGGATTTGTTCAGAGAAAGAATTGAACATTGAAAAAAATGGCAAGGACTATGTTAGATGAATATAAAGTACCAAACCGATATTGGAAAGAAGCAATTCACATAGCAGTATAAATTTTAAATAGGGCATAACTAAGGGTAAAAACTAAGTACACTCCCTATGAGTTATGGCATGGACATCCTGCTTCTGTTGAGAGTTTTAGAGTTTTTGGAAGTAGATGTTTCATCGAGAATTCTGGTGATAAAATATTAAGCTTTGATTCAAGATGTGATGAAGGAATATTTTTAGGAAATTCTTCTCAAAGTAAAGCTTACAAGTGTTTTAATAAAAGGTTGAATAAACTTATTAAAAGTGTACATGTGAAAGTGAATGAAATTGTGCAAGATAAAATGAAAATAAGAATGAGTAATACTTTCCTACAAGATAGTGATAAAGATTTGAAAGAATCAGATAATAAAGTTGATAAAATGAAGAAGAGATAAAAGATCAAATAGAAACACCAGAACCCATGTGTAAAAAGGCTACAAGAACAAGATTGAAGAAGTATCATCCTCAAGAATAGATTACAGGGGATAAACATTCAGGCATTCAATAAAGAACAAGAACTACATCTATTGAATATGCTAATCTTTTTTTGTTATCTAAAATTGAACCTAAATCATATTAAAAAGATAGTATGGATGAGTTTTGGGTCAATGCTATAAAGAGAAACTAAGTAAATTTGAAAAGAATAAAACATGGGAATTAGTGCCTAGACCAGAAGATAAAAATGTAATAGGTGCTAAATAGGTTTTTAGAAATAAATGTGATGAAAATGGAAAGATATCAAGGAGCAAGACTAGATTGGTTTATAAGGGTTATGCACAAATAGAAGGTCTGGACTTTGATGAAACTTTTGCACCAATTTCTAGAATTGAAGCAATTAGAATCTTTCTTGCATATTCAGCTTTCAAGGGCTTTAAAATGTATTAAATGGATGTTAAAACCAGATTTCTTAATGGTTATCTTGATGAAGAGGTTTATATGGATCAATCTGAAGGATTTGAAAACAAGCAATATCCTATAATCATTTTTATAGGCTAAAAAACGTTCTTTATGGTTTGAAACAAGTTTTGAGGGCTTAATATTCTAGGTTGGATCAATATCTTATCAAAAATGGCTTCAAAAGTGCTAGTGTTGATAGTAACTTGTACATCTATGGTACATGTGATGATATTCTCATTGTTCTTGTTTATGTTGATGATATAGTATTTGGATCCAATGATGATACTTTAAGTCAAGGTTTTTCAAAGCTTAAGCAATCTAAATTCAAAATATCCATGCTTGAGGAACTATTGTATTTTCTTGGGTTGCAAATTTCTTAGTTGGAAAATGGTATATTCTTATCCCAAATTAAGTATGCTAAAGAAATGTTGAAGGAATTCCATATGGAAGATTGTAAGCCTATGAGAAAACCAATTATAACAAGATGTAAACTTACTAAAAATGATGATTCTCCTTATGTTGATCAAACTACTTATAGATCCATGGTTGGTAGTTTACTATATCTCATAGCTTCAAGGTCTGATATCATGCATGTTGTATGTTTGGTTGCAAGATTTCAATCTTCACATAAAGAATCTCATGTTATGCTAGCTAAAAGAATTTTCAAATATATTTAGGGTTCTTTAGATTATGGGATTTGGTATCCTAAACATGATGATTTAAGATTTTATTCTTATACCAACTTAGATTGGGCAAGTTGTCTAGATGAAAGAAAAAAGTACTTCAGGAGTAGCACCTTTCTTGGGTAATAGGCTAAAGTGTTGTTGTTGCCATAGTAAGAAGCAAGAATCTACTACACTTTCTACTACAAAGGTTGAATATATAGCCACATGTTCTTGTTGTCAACAAGTTCTTCGGATGGTTCAAACTTTGTCAGATATGAAAGTAACAATGCCTAAACTAGTTCCTATATATTGTGATAATTAGAGTGTAATCAGTATTTCTAAGAATCCTATAAGAATTTACCTAAGGGAAAAATTCACCCAAGAACTAAGAACTCAAACACAAGCACAAATGTAGACCAAAAATGGAGAGAGTATGATCAGAATAACAATGTATTCAATAACTTGATACATTAAGAGTACACTAGGAGTGCCTAAATATAAAGGCCTCAGGAGAGCTTCTAGAATGCATAGAAGTTAGCATCATGATGTGTCATACAACCAAGCACATGTCCACCAAATATGAATTATCCTCCATGAAGCACGGAAGTAAGTGCGGTGATGTGAGGATAAACCTACAAGGGTGGGACACATAAAACAATGTTGTAGACACCATGTGCTCAAATAGAGGTGTGTACTCTTGTGTTGTCAACATGACAACTCACAAGGTTGCACAAACTCCTAAGTGTCACATAATAAAAATAATAAAATAATTCAATATAATTAAATAATGCATTAACCTAAGTAAACTTAAGTAAGTGTGAATAGTAAAGTACTTATTTACACCAACAACCCCCCTTAAGTGCAAGTTAGGGGAATGCCCTTAAGCTTACGAACTAGGATGAAGATGCAAAATGGATCCCGGCTACTAGGCCATATAAGGTACCCATGTACATAATGAAAATGCAATCTCACATAAAGTGGGGAAAGAGGAAAAACCTCATGGGAAAAACCCTCCCCGAAAAAGAGAGATAGAAGAGGATGCATCGATGGATGGAGTAATCAAGACCCCCCCCATGATGACATACATCCAGTAAATACATCAGAGAATAAGAGAAGGAAGAGAGACAGAATAGGCTCCCCCCCAAAAGAAGAATGCCAACAAGTGAAAGTTGCTCCGAGGAAGAAGTTGGTCCAAGAATGTAGAATGGTGTTCCTCCCCTTAGGAAGAAACAATGCCCAAGGTATAGTCCTAAAGATGTGTGCTGGCCTTAAAACTTGCTCAATTATCCCTGTACTGATGTTGAAGTTCACCCCTTCCAACTGTGTTAAAAACAACGAATGCAGATGTGGCAAGGATATTTGTTGAACCTATTCCACTGAACCATCTATCTCCTCAACTAACAAAGAGACCTCCACTATTTTTTGTTCATAAGGATCCACAATCATGCCAACTTGTTCAGATTGATCATGCAGAGAATGGACATGAGGGTCAAAGTGAGCCCTCACAACAACTATAGAAGAATCATCATCAATGAGAAGATGTAAGTCCTCAAGTCTATCTCCCAAGTCAAGTGAAGCTGGAGCTGGAAGACAAGATGTACCATGATGTGTTGGACCTTTCACCATGGCAATATAAGCATGTGGACTTGACTGATGTGACCTCTCACTGCAACTGTTGATAGAACCCCACGTGTTTGAACCTGTTGAAGCACTATCGCTAGTGTTACTATCAGTTTCCACTGTGTATGATGTGCGGAGAGGAGTAGAGGATAAGCTCGGAGAACTTTCCTCAAAGTGAACATCCTTCTCCACAAAAATCTCATGAGTCTCTAGATCAAGAAGTATGTAAGCCTTCACATTGTCTTCATAACTAATAAAGGTACAAGGCTAAGATGCCAGTGCCTTGCAACTCCTGGAAGATAGGTTAGCCCGTGCTGGACAATCGAAGACTCTAAGGTGACTCACAATTGGTTTTCTTTCGCACCATGCCTCAAAAGGAGTCTTGCCATCTAAGGCTGGATTAGGAGACCTATTAAGTATGTGAGTAGCATTGCTAATGGCTTCAAATTCAAGTGTAGGATGGAGAGACTTGGCCTTAATCATGCAACTTGCCATGGTCTTGAGAGTCCTAATCCTCATTGTTGCAACATCTATCTTGTGCGGACTGAATGCCGGAGAGTTCTGAAGATCAATTCCCTCAATTCTACAAAAGTTCTTAAGTCTCTTGTCAACATATCTATTCTCATTGTCCACTCTTAATACTTTGATGGCTTTCCTTGACTTGTGTTCAACATGAGTCTTAAAGTCTTGAAGCTTATGAACTACTTCATTCTTGTGATGAAGGAAGAAGACCCAAGTGAATTTGGAAAAGTCATCAACAAATGTGAGTATGTTGCAGCCTTGCCTGACTAAAGTCACTGCAAATAGTCCTGCTAATACCATATGAACTAGCTGAAGAACAACTGGAGCTCGAGAAGACTTCCCTTTATCATTCTTCTCCTTGAGATGTATATCCATTGAACAAGATGAACACTCCCCCTTAGAAAAGTTGATATTGGGTAGACCTTTGACCATGTGTTTTGAGCAAAGTTGCTAAAGAGAATGGAAGTCAAGGTGACCAAACCGCTCATGCCATAAATTGTTGTTTGAATTAGAGTGAGTTAACAAGGCTTGAGAAGAACTCTTAGGCACAAAGTGGGAGAAGGAATAAAGCCTCTTATCATCATTGACTTTCCCAACTGCTACCAATGAATCATCTTTGAGACTTCGCACCATCACTAAATCAAGAAGGAACTCAACCTTATGACCATCTCCAAGGTGAGTGATTTGGTAAACTGATAGGAGATTAGAGCTTAGATTTGGAACATAGAGAACATCTTTGAATTCCCCATCTTCCATTTAAACATGTCCTTTCCCTTCAACTTCCATTTTAGCATCATCTCCCATGAAGATGTGTGGCACCTTTGACTGCTTCAATGAAGAAAAGTCTTGCTTTGAAGAACCCATGTGGTAAGAGGCACCTGATTCAAGTATCCATTCTGAAGAAGAACTTGTGTTGGCCATAAGTGTGACCTTTACCCTTTGAAGAGTTAGGAGTAGAATCCTTGGAAGTACCTGGCACTTGAATCTTATTCTTCTTGAGTAGATTTTCTAACTCATCGATTCTTTTTGTCTTGCAATGATGCTCATCATGATTTGGCTTTTTACAGTATGCACAAAAGAGTTTTTCCTTCTTGTCATTACTTCCTTTCTTGTTTGAAGAAGAACTGCCTTGTTGAGAGGAGTTATGTTGTGTCTCAGATTGTGTTTTCTGCTTCCACTGCTTCTTCTTGTTGTTGCTTTTTCCCTCTTGACTAAATTTATGACCATCACTAGCTACTAAGGCTTTGGTCTTAGATGACTTGAGAAGTCCAAAATCCACCAAGTGAGATTGTTCCTACAAATCTATCAAAGGAAGGTTTTTGGTAAGCAGATCCCATGGTCAACTTGTGAGTATTAAAACTTGAAACAAAGTTGGCATACTCAAAAGGTAGCTTCTTTAGGATGTGATGTATCAACCTATCATCCTTAATGGGATTTCCACAATCTTTAAGAAGTGCCCTATGCTCATTGACTTTGATGATATAATCCTGAATTATGTCATAATTTTTAGGATCTAAGAGAAGTAGATCATCCTCAATCTAAAATCCCTTTTCTTCATCCACTTTACCATACAACTGTTCAAGTTTATCCCAAGCTTCCTTAGAGTCTGAACAATTTTTAATGTGGAAGAGAAGATCGCTATGTACACAACTCCTAATAACACCTAAAGCTTGTTGGTCTTGTCTTTTCCAATCAATAAGTTCTTTAGCATCATTAGGTTGGGTAATTGTACCATCAACATATAAACTATATCCTTTTTCCATTAATCTACTCCATGCAATATCTTTCCATGTAGAATAGTTGCATGAAGTTAGAGGCCATTTAAAACCCATGATGCAGAAATGAAAGAGCACAAAATAGAGACACAAGAAACACAGTACACACACCCCCTTTTCACTCAATCAAAAGACCCCCCCCCCCCCAAAAAAAAAGATGCTTTGGCACTTTATAAATAGTGCGTTTACAATGGGCCACTTGTCAAAATGAACAAAGTGGACTTTCTAGTTTTGCTTTTACAACTGCCTTATGAGACTTAAATCTATCACTTAAGCACTATAGCTTAGTTTTACAACAATTCTGAAAAAGAACCAGAGCTTTACAATGCCTAAGAAGGCCTATTTATGAAAGTGAGAAATTTGTCAACACAACCCTAGAATCTGACTTCAGATCTAGAAAGTAGATGAAAAAATACACACTTTCAAAAAAAATGGAACCTAAAAAAATAACCAGATGTGCCCGTACGAAGCTTTTGAAGTTGCAAAAGGTAGGACTATGCAAGTAAAGTCGCCAAAAAATGCAAATTCTGCAAAATCTGTGCACCAAAACCAGAAAACAACACCACCACTTGAAAATTCAAGAAATTTTACCTGATTTTAAAAAATATTGCACTTGAATCAGAGTCCAAATGTCCAAGTTAGGAGCTCGCAAAGTCAGGCTACCAAACTAAAAAGCAATCTAGAGAGGGTTTTGGAGGAGAAACTGTTAAGTTAAATTTGACAGTCAAATGGCTATCAATGTAGTTTAAAAATGCATGTGAATGACGTTCAGATGGGCATCAAATTTAGGCTCCTGAAAGGATGTCATCAATAGAAAAATCCCATTGGATGATGTGGCAGCTAACATGGACTTTTTGTACTATACAGAATGTACGAATCCTTATAGAAAATCCAACTGGGCAGGTTTGCGAATTTGACTAGGTGTTTTTTAAGCGTTGCGTTGTCTGCTAACTGTGTAGGAGCCATGGGTGGCTAGGGTGCCACGTGTCACAAGATAGGCGAGTCAACAGACTTAATACAACGATGCCAAAAATTCATTTTCGTCGTTGGAATTTGTTATGGCAGTCATCGGAGTTGCAAAGTATAATCCCACATTCGTTGGGATACTGAAGTCTGCATTGTTTAAATGACAGCATCCACAGGTGGAAGACAAATAACGAGCTATCGCCGAATTACTCACTACCAGTTGTTTGAATCGCCTGTCGAAAGTTGGGAAGGACGGGTTGCCAGTAGTATGCTCCTGGGATTTGATGACCTGTCTAGGAAATATAGCCACTGGAAGTTCTGTGCAACCACCGGTATTGTGTGACCGGTCGTCAGTTGCCACTGGTGAAGGGTTGTGGGACGGCTGGTCTGCTTTCGCCACTGTCTCACTGTGGTAACAAAAAATTTAACTGTGCTTGGATATATGGCACAATACGGCCAGTCCACCCAATTAATTAAAAACCTGCGAATAAATAAATTCCTCCACCACAAATGTGTAGTACAGGATATGTTAGCTCGTACTGCAAAAAAAGTTTCTCTGACAGACTATATAAAAAATTCCAAACATATCCAATAATTGCAAAGAAGAGATTAAATCAGATCTGAAACATAATAATCAAATCCGAAAATGACCATACCCAAATTTGCAAATCGGTGCCTTCGAGTGCCGGTTTGCAAAAAAAAATTTCCATCTCAATCAACTTTCACCAAATATAGGCAAATTTATAGTCAATCTTCACCAATTCAGTGCTTTGGACGCAACGGAGAGGTCAAATCTGGCTTTTGATGCTCCCAATTTTTGTGTGCCCTTTGAAATCGAGGTGCTTAAGCATGAACGGTCTCAAACGGCTACGTGATGAGAATCCTCCTCAGCTCTGATACCATTTAATAATTTTCCTAAGGGAAAAATTCACCCAAGAACTAAAAACTCAAACACAACCACAACTGTAGACCAAAAATGGAGAGAGTATGATCAGAATAACAATGTATTCAATAACTTGATACATTAAGAGTACACTAGGAGTGCCTGAATATAAAGGCCTCAGGAGAGCTTCTAGAATGCATAGCAGTTAGCATCATGATGTGTCATACAACCAAGCACATGTCCACCAGATATGGATTATCCTTCATTAACCACGGAAGTAAGTGTGATGATGTGAGGATAAGCCTATAAGGGTGGGACATGCACAACAGTGTTGTAGACACCATGTGCTCAAATAGAGGTGCGTACTCCTATGTTGTCAACATGACAACTCATAAGGTTGCACAAACTCCTAAGTTTCTCATAATAAAAATAATAAAATAATGCAATATAATTAAATAATGCATTAACCTAAGTAAACTTAAGTAAGTGTAAATAGTAAAGTACTTATTTACACCAACAAATCCAATTATGCTTTCATGCACAAAGCACATTGATTTTTGTTATCATTTCATAAGGGAGCATGCCTTGAATGGTAATGTTGAATTAGAATTTGTTCCTTCTTTAGATTAACTAGCTGACATATTTATAGAACCTCTCTCAAGAACCATATCTGAAGGGTTAAGAACAAGATTGGGGGTTTTATCCCTCTCTGCTCTTGCATATGTTCATAAATGAGTGATAGCTTTTAGGGGGAGCATATTTTGTTTATCTTTTTGTTACACTAAAACCTTGGTATATCTCCTTTGTCATCGATGTCAAAGGGTTGAGGGGTGAAGATGAAGACATCTACATGATAGATATACAGATACAAGTACACATGGATATATAGATACAAGTACACATGGATATATAGGTACATATATAGGATGTATAGGTACACATGGATATACAAGTGGAAGTTGTTATTGACATCAATGCCAAAGGGGGAGCATGTTGAACCCTAGGTATTTGGTCTTTGATTGTTGTCATTGATGTCAACAATGTAATTATAATGAGCATATGGAATGCTTAACATTGTATAATCATCTTATTTGATGTCATTCAATATTTTTCAAAACATATTCAAGACAAAAATGTAAGTGTTATACAATTAACACTTAATGTTCACATTGGTTTAAGACATAGATATTAAAAAATAGTTTCGGTCTATTAGAAAGTTGACAATATTTTTTACTAGTTAGACCCCAACTATCATAACTTTTTGGAAAGCTCTTTGAGTTAGCTAAAATGGGTCTTTGTTAGTTTTTGCATAACACATGTATGGAAAAGAAAATGTTTGTTTATCAGAAGCAGTTACGAAATTATTATGGTAGTTTTAGCAGTTTTGAGCAATTTTGGTCTAATGGAAGTTTGAGGTATGTATCTACCTCCAAAATTTTGAATTCCTTGGTTTATAAGTAGAGGATACATTTGTCTAAAACATCCAATAGGTGGTTTTGATAGAAGTTGCAAGATTTATGTGGAATTCTTTGTACACTGAATAGTTTGCAGGGAGATTTTTAATATGAAAGAAGAGGGTAATGTTTTATGTGTCTATTTTTCTATTTGTGATTTGATTTTCATTGTAGAAGTTTATCAAAGATAGAAGAAGGTTTATATATTGCTTCTTCATTCATGCATATCAGTATTTGATATGATCTTTTAATGGAAAAAGAAAACATATTTGGATATTGGACGTTTTGAGGAGAATAGAAGTATATCCTGCATTATGTTTTCAACAAAAAGTTGAAAATAGTGATTCATGATTTGTGTTGTAAAATAGATGATCCTCTAATTTTTTATCTCATTTTTTCAATTTGGAAGTTAGTTCTTCTTGTATTCATGAAATTGGTGTTTCTAAAATAGGGTTTTGGTGCTTCCCAGAGTTGTAGCTCTAAAAGATTTACCCAAGAGGCCAATAAAGTTTTAGATTCAAAGTATTTTTTTACCCTAAGGGGTTTTCCACATTAAAATATTGTGTCACTTTGTTATTCATTACCTACCTTGCTCATGCATTAAATTTTATATCTTGTGATTGTTTCAAGTTTTGAAAAGTATTTTAAATAACTAATTCACCCCCCTCTCAAAGGTGTTTGTGTTCCAACACTTATACATGTCCTTCAATACTTTATTTTTAGATAGTTCATCATAGTATATCTGTTATAATATATAATCCACTAATATAACTTCGAGGGCGAGGGGGGGGGGGAGGGCGGAGGGGGTGAATCAATTATCCAACTAATATCATAAATACAACTTTAAACAATCTTAACCATATGAGTAATATAAACTAAAACCACAGAGAGAAAACCCCAGTGGGGATGATACGCAGAAGATGATGTACTAATATAAATATTCCTTGTTAGCGGATAGACCCTATTAGGAGTCTGTTATAGTATTCAATACATATGAGTCCCTATTAGGAGACTTTGAATCCCTGTTAGGAGATTCCAACCCTGTTAGGAGATTCCAACCCTGTTCGGAGTTGTGGAAGACAGCTGGACCCACTACCCAAACAGCTTTAAGGGAAAGATCAAAGAACCCACTATCCAAATGATCTTTGTATTATCCCTTCCAAAATAATAGAAGTGAATTGTACTTCCTTCCTCTGTCTTTGTCATGTCAACCAAACTTCTGCTCCTTTAGATCTTGTAACCAGATCACGAACTATGCATCCAATAATCCCTTGGATTGCTTACACACATTCAGTAAGCACTCTACTCCTTTTCACACTTCGTACTTCTTACGTCAATAGATACATCAATACTTCTTACAATCAAGGAAAACATTTTTCCTTTATACCACATCTTCATAATAATTCCTTGAGTTGGCCTTGAAGCTTCCTCAATTAATTAAAATGAGATAATTATTTATTTATAATTACAATAGCATTTTCAGCTCACAGTCTATACAAAACTTCACATGTGTGATACTAAGGCTTGCGCACTTGCTGATGTTATCACCTGACTATCCATTGTCACTGCCTAACTGCACATCTCTTCACTACATCTCAGATGAAAGATAGCCAAAAAAATCAGAGATTTCTTTCCCAATACTTTGTCTCTAAACTATTCTTTGTAAATCAAGTAAAAATCCGTACATCTTCAACTTAGGCTCTATGCACTTAACCTCATCATCAAGATGATGTGTTGTACATTTCCATAACTAGACATGACTAGACAATCAAACCATTGTCTATATCATCAAGATCTTTGTCTACTACTCTATTAATCTTTACAAAAACAATGCTATGTTGACATCAGGGTAAGTGCACCAAGTTTTGGTGCCAAAAGTGGGGTATATTTGGAATATAGTTACATTCAAAATTTTAAGAAATGACAAAAACAAAAGTATTAGTCCTTTGAATCTAGTTTCTAAACTACTATTTTTTTAATCAAAATGGTTTAGTTTTAGGTCCTCAAAAAAGGGGGCCACAGAAAGTGGTATTATTTATTTAGAAAAAACATAACATAGTACAAATTATGGCCTCCCTAAAATTTTAACTTTTATTTTGAAATTCTTTAATCACTCTTGTCAAAAGTTACCTAACACTATGTAGTTTATCCCAGATTTTTTGGGTAATTTCATAATGTGTATTTTTTTTATGAATTTTTTACTTGGACACATCCTAAAAACATGAAATACCTAAGTGCTCCCCCTAGAAATGATTGAAAACTAATCTAAAATCAAAACTTCTTTTTTTCAAAGTGTGTATAATGGAGTCTAGTTTCTTAAAAATTAAGTTGTTGTGAAATTTGATGAACAAGCTAAAATCTTCAGCCCAATTAGTACATGTTGGTTTTTGACAAAAATGGACATACATTTGAAAGAAATTATAGTTGAAAGTCTTGAAATATTTCAAATAAAAAATAAATTATATGGTTATATAGCTAACACAAAGACCTACAATATCATGTAACCTGATTTTATTGATGCTCAACCATGAGGAAACTTGAAGGAGAGAACACAAAAAATAATTAATCTTTTTTGTATGTTTGTAGCAAAACACGTCTCAGACTAGTTTAGAGACTCCAAACCTTTAGGTTGGATCCCCAAGGCAAAACCAATCCTTAGGCTTGGTAGATTGCAAAGCTTTAAATAGTGTGTGCACACTGTAGTGCATGCATTCTATAGCACACACGTGCTATTTAAAGCTTTTTAAAATTTGGGTCTTAATAGTGTGTACACATTTTAGTGAGTATGTTCTTTAGTATGCATGCACTATTAAGACCTAAATTTCAATAAAGAGGGAAGGAGAGAGGTAGAGAGGGTAGAGAATGAGAGATATTAGAAGATGCGAAGAGAGTAGGAGGTGGGATAGAAAGAGAGGGAGGGAGGGACAAATAGAGAGAGAGAGAGTAGGGGATCAGAGAAAGTGGGATAGGGAGAGAGGGACAAAGAGAGAAAGAGATAGTAGGGGATGGGAGAGAGAGAGAGAGAGAGAGATTACGGAGATAGATAGAGGTATGGGAGTGTGTGTGTGAGAGAGAGTAGGGCATGGGGGAGAGAGAGTGTGAGAAAGAGAGTAGGGGGTGGTAGAGAGAGAGTAGGGGATGGGAAAGAGAGTAGGGGGTGGAAAAGAGTGAGAGTAGGAGATGGGAGAGAGAGTGAGAGTAGGGGATGGGAGAGAGAGTAGAGAGGGAGAGAGAGAGAGAGAGAGTAGGGGGTGGGAGAGAGAGAGAGAGAGAGAGGAGGCGATGGGAGAGAGAGTAGGCAAGGGAGAGGGAGTGGGAGAGTGAGAGAGAGAGGGGGGATGGGGGAGAGAGAGAGAGAGAGAAAGTAGGGGATGTGAGATAGAGAGAGATTAGGTAGTGGGAGAGGGAGAGCAAGAGAGAGAGGGGATGGGAGAGACAGTGAGAGTGAGAGAGAGTAGGGGTGGGAGAGAGAGAGAGAGAGTAGGAGATGGGAGAGAGAGTAGGGAGTGGAAGAATGAGGGAGAGAGAGTAGGGGATGGGGGAGAGAGTGAGAGAGAGATTAGGTAGTGGGAGAGGGAGTGGGAGAGCAAGAGCGAGAGCGAGAGCAAGAGAGAGAGAGAGGAGAGGGGAGGATGGGAGTGTGTGTGTGTGAGAGAGAGAGAGAGAGAGAGGAGAAAGTAGGGGATGGGAGAGGGGGGAGAGAGCAAGAGAGAGTAAGGGATTGGAGAGAGAGAGAGAGAGGGAGTGAAAGAGAGAGAGAGAGAGAGTAAGGGTGGTAGAGAGAGAGTAGGGGATGGGAGAGAGAGAGAGAGTAGGGGATGGGGGAGAGAGAGAGAGTAGAGAGGGAGAGAGAGAAAGTGTAAGAGAGAGAGAGATTAGGCAATGGGAGAGGGAGTGGGAAAGGGAGAGCCAGAGAGAGGGGGGATGGGAGTGTATATGTGTGTGTGTGTGTGTGTGTGTGAGAGAGAGAGAGAGAGAGTAGGGGATGGGAGAGGAGAGGGGGATGGGAGTGTGTGTGTGTGTGTGTGTGAAAGAGAGAGAGTAGGGTATGGAAGAGGAGGAGAGAGAGAGAGAGAGAGAGAGAGAGAGAGAGAGAGAGAGAGAGAGAGAGAGTAGGTAGTGGGAGAGGGAGTGGGAGAGGGAGAGAGAGAGGGGATGGGAGTGTGTGTAAGAGAGAGAGGGGGGGCTAGGAGTGTGTATAAGAGAGAGAGAGAGTAGGGGATGGGGGAGAGAGAGAGTACAAGATGGGAGAGAGAGAGAGTGAGAGTAGGGGATGGGAGAGAGAGAGAAAGATAGAGTAGAGAGGGAGAGAGTGGGAGTGAGAGAGTGATAGAGAGAGTAGGGGATGGGAGAGAGAGTAGGCAGTGGGAGAGGGAGAGAAAGTGAGAGAGAGTAGGTGGTGGGAGAGGGAGAGGGAGAGGGAGAGTGAGAGTGAGAGAGTAGGGGATGGGAGAGGGAGTAGGTAGAGTGAGAGGGAGATTGAGAGGGAGATAGAGAGGGAGTAGCCAGAGAGACGAGGGGATGGGAGAGGAGAGAGAGTGAGAGAGAGAGTAGGGGATGGGAGAGGAGAGAGAGAAAGAGAGAGTAGCCTAAGAGAGAGAGATTAGTGGATAGGAGAGGTCCAAAAAATGAGAGAGAGAGTAGGTGGTGGGAAAGGGAGAGCAAGAGAGAGTGGGAGAGAGAGTAGGGGATGGGAGAGGAGAGAGAGTAGGGGATAGAGTATGAGAGAGAGTAGGTGGTGGGAGAGGGAGTGGGAGAGGGAGAGAGAGAAGGGAGATGGGAGTGTGTGTAAGAGAGAGAGAGAGAGTAGGGGATGGGAGAGAGAGTGTGAGAGAGAGAGTAGGGGATGGGAGAGAGAGAGTAGGGGATGAGAGAGAGTATGCAATGGGAGAGGGAGTGGGAGAGGGAGAGTGAGAGAAAGAGGGGGGATGGGAGTGTGTAAGAGAGAGAAAGAGAGAGAGTGAGTGAGTGAGAGAGGGAGTAGGCAGTGGGAGAGGGAGAGCAAGAGGGATAGGGGGGATGGGAGTGTGTGTTTGAGAGAGAGAGAGTAGGGGATGGGAGAGGAGAGAGAGAGAGAGAGAGAGAGTAGCCCAAGAGAGAGAGAGAGAGAAGGGGATGGGAGATTGAGAAATTGAGAGAGAGAGTGGGGGTGGGAGAATGAGACAGAGAGTAGGGTATGGGAGAGAGAATGAGTGAGAGTAGTCGGTGGGAGAGGGAGAGCGAGAGAGAGAGAGAGAGAGAGAGTAGGGGATAGGAGAGAAAGTGAGAGAGAGTAGGCAGTGGGAGAGGTAGTGGGAGAGGGAGAGTAAGAGAGAGAGTAGGGGATGAGAGAGAGAGAGAGAGAGAGTTGGGGATGGGGAAGAGAGTGAGAAAGAGTAGGTGGTGGGAGAGGGAGAGTGAGAGAGAGGGTAGGGGATGGGAGAGAGAGTGAGAGAGAGTAGGTAGTGGGAGAGGGAGAGGGAGAGAGAGTAGGGGATGAGAGAGAGAGTGAGAGAGAGTAGGTGGTGGGAGAGGGAGATAGAGAGAGAGAGAGAGAGTAGCCTGAGAGAGAGAGTAGGGGATGGGAGAGGAGAGAGAGAGAGCAAGAGAGAGAGTAGGGGATGGGAGAGGAGAGAGAGTGAGAGAGAGTAGGGAGAGAGAGAGTAGGGGATGGGAGATAGTGGGATAGGGAGAGATGATTATTCACGTAGTGCATACACACTATATAAAAACACCAAAAAAGGTCATAACAAAAGTTTGCGTCCCTACTGAACCATATTCTGCTTTTTGTATGTTATGTATTTTGTTGTTCTGACAGAAAACACGGTTTTCAAGCTATTGGAAGTTCGCAAATACTATTTGAAGGCTTTTTGAATATTCTTTCTATAGAAAAGGTTAGTACAGTCTTTTTTAAATATTCTTTGTTATTATATAGAGACAAATTTGATTATAACTTGACATGTTTAATAAATATTGAATTCATTAAAATTTGTATGTTTCAATGTATTGTTATTTGAAAATGGTTATAAATTTAACAAGTTGTTTAATATATATTGTGTATTCAATGAAATAATTGCAATTTGTATATGTATTTGAATGATTTGTAATTTATAAATTGTAACTAATTTAGATGTTTGAATAGTTTGACATATAGAAATCATCATCATGCCAAGGAAAAAACTAAAAACTCAAAAAAATGGAAGAGAGAGAGAGAGAGAGAGAGAGAGATTTGGAAATTAAAAGAGATAAAATAAAACTAGTACGTGAACAAAGAAAATTGCAAAGAAATAATAAAAAATTATCTTTCGAAGAGGAATAAGAACCACTGATACAAAGAAACAAAAAAGAAGAATTGGAAAGACAAAGAGAATGAATGAGACTATTACACTTAAGAAGACAAATAAATTGTGAAGTTACATCATCTTCCAATGTTGGAATCATATCATCACCTCATGTTAAAGAGACACTAATTTGTAGATCCAATGATGTACACACTCCATCATGTCATGTTGAAGGCACAACATCAACATATAAGTAGGTGATATTCCATCTGATGTATCTTATTGCCAAGGCACATCATCTTCGGTTCAAGGTACGCAAAGCACTCAACCTTATGTTGATATTCAAAATGTTGAGAAAATGGAAGAGATTATAACACCTTCTATAATTCATTTTGGAAGATCAAAATATTTGATTGATATTGATATTAACATTTTGAAATCAATGCCTAACAAGATTAGCAAGTGTACTTGTCAAAAAAAAGTTAATTGTATGTAGAGATTATTCTTTGAAGAATTAAATATTATAGGTCAATGTCAATTATTTGTTGAAATGATGAGCAATTTGAAATTTATGCCTATCATGAAGATTCTTGGGCTAAGAACAATGGACAATTCAAATGAAAAAAGCATTGTAAAGAATCTAATGATAAAGTGGGTTCTAAATCATGCACCAAAGATAGTAATATCACAAGATGAGTACTTACATTGACAATAGTAAGTACCCAAATAAAGAAATCTTGACTCATGAGAAAAGAAAGAAAAATATTAAAAATTGGTAGAGGTACTCTAAGGAGAGCCATGCTAAGGTGTGAGAGATTAGAAGATCCAACAAAAAAATGAGTTATGGACATTTAGCAGTAGACTACTACAAAAGGATAAAGAAATTAGTGAAGTTGTGAAATCATTGATCAAAAAAATTTGGACAAATAATACACGTGTTTCCCCTAATCAAAGAGATGTTGTAAGGAGGATTGATAGCCAAAATTGTGACTCACATGCGAAATATTTTTTGGACTCAACTGAGACACAATTTTTTGTAAAATTTATTAGTATGTATCCTCAAATTTGAATAAGTCAAAGATTTTTTGAGATAGGATACATATTGAATTTCATAACCATTTTTATATTTTTAGGCATATGTGTGTGTTTTTGCATTCTAAGTTTTTTTTGTAGGATTGTGACATGAATGATCCACCTAGATCTTCAAGGGAATTCATATCTAACATTTTATGTGAAATAGGGGATATCCAACAATTTTACAAGACATCAAGCTTGGATGGTACATGCTTATTCTGTGGTTCTTTGCAACTTGTGAACATATGGATAGTACACATGCAATCAGAAATAAAATAGTAGATTATGAAAAATATAAGACAGTGACATATGCTCTAAAATATGGTAAACAAAGTAAAAGATGTGATTTAGTCATCGAAAAAATTCCAACGTATGAGTTCATGAAAATTTTTCATGAAAAGATTATTTACAAGTATGCAAAGCATAGACATAGAGCTTGATGGTTGCATTTTCAATTCAAGTTGTGCAATGATGCATTTCCATTGGATACCATTGTTTTGATTGTAAATTTTGTAGAGAACTACACACTACAACCACAAAATGAGGTGAAAATAAAGTATTATACTTCTTAAAAGATTTCCATATTTGTTCACATAGCATTCATGCATTCACCTATAAGTACAGAGGATAACAGGAAGATTTTGAGGGAGTAGCATTTTACATCAGTGATGATCAATCACATTCTATAGAGTTTGTGCATGGTTGTTTTCAACTATTTTTTGGAGATTTGGCTAATAGGGGCATACTATATCGTTAGCACATTATTTGATTAGACAATTGTGCATCTCAATTCAAGAATGCACAGATGTTCAATTGATTGAGCAAGATGCATAGGTTGTCTAAAATTCAATATATGTGGAATTTCATAGAGGCTAGTCATGGAAAGGGAGAGCATAATGGTGTAAGCACATGCATCAAAAGAGCCTTAGCTCATGAAAAACTAAAGTACAAAAATAGAGCAATATTGATAGATGCAAAATCCATCATCCAGTGGTGTAACACTACAATGGGTCCAGGTAAGGAAGGTGAGTCTACAGTTCATAGATCTTTTTGGTTGATAAATAATACTAACATTGCACCGTATGAGAATTGTTGCATAGTAACAAGATCAAGTGAGTTGCACTCTTTTATAAACTCTGACACAAGTTCATGGAGTATCCACAAACAATAAATGGCATGTTATTGTCCATCATGTGTAGAAAAAATTTAGGATGAGTGTGAGTTGACTAAATGGGTGGACAAATAGGATATATAAGTTTTGGACACAATTGACACCTATCATCCCCCACAATTCATACATTGACTTTGATCACTTCTTTGATCTAGTGCAACCTGGTAATATATATATATATATATATATATATATATATATATATATATATATATATATATATATATATATATATATATATATATATATCTTTGTAATTTCAATATGTAACTTTATAACTTTTACCTAAGTATTTTCTTAATTAATGACTGCATTTTGTACATTTATCACTATAGGTCATGTTTCTATTGTTATTGCACTTGAAGACAATAAAGAAGGGACAGATTATTATTTCTGTCATTGTTTCCAAGCCAAAAAAAATTTTGGATCACTCAGTTATAGATGGTGAAGGTTTAGAGTACCATATTGGTGTAGTAGTTGTAACTGACACATGGCTTAGATGATACTCTATGAAGAACCCTAACTTGTGGTTATTCAAAGATTGGCAAACAGAGAGGAAGATTCTTCATTATTAGAACCTTGTTGTCATATCAAATGTCCACTTGATAAAATATGGTAGAAAACCATATAATAAGAATCTTTGGAAAGTTCGTGAGTCAAACCACAAGGCAATACTTGAGATATTAAAATGTAGAGCAGATCCAGTTGGTTTATTAGATTGAATAGAGAGAGAGAGAGAGAGAGAGAGAGAGAGAGAGAGAGAGAGAGAGAGAGAGAGAGAGAGAGAGGCCAAAGAGACACAACCCTCCAATAGGCAATAAATAGTCATTCTGAGAATTTGAAGAAAATGCATCCAATAAAGAAAAGAAACATCATTAAAGGATCTTTATGCATATATGAACATTAACCAATAAAAAATATAAAGGAATATAGATATTGAATATTGTATACAAAAAAGATTTTTCCAAACCAAAGGCAATAAGTCAATCATAATAGTTAGACAATTAAGAACCAGATATATATATGAACTAGATTATTCTTGCATATGTATACAGTATTATTGACTAAATCAAAATTAACAAAATGATATTGCACATAATCTCCATTACAATAGCTCATGGAAGCTTTGTGAATTTTAAATTATATTCTTTAGTCCCAAAAATGGACAGTACAAATATTGCTCACTAATCCTTTACAATAGAAAATGTTTACAAAAAATGGCATGTACTTGTATGAGGACATTATTTATTATAGAAATCTCACAGCGAAGCAGCTGGCTAGCCACTCAAAAAAATAGTAACTAAATGCAAGTGGGATCATAAAGATGCCTTAATAAATGAGTATCCTTTTTACTCAAGCAACATCTTGGTCATCTACTTGACTGGGACATATTTGGGAACTAACAATCTCCATTTAAACTCAAGTCTCCATTTAAAGGTGGCAATGAGTTTTTTTTTGTTTTGTTAAGATCATTAATATAATTTGATGAATGCATAAGGAGTTCATTGATTGGTTAGAAGCTTACAGATAGGTGTTTGGTTTGATTTTAAGCACATTTGTGCTTTAGGAGGACCTACAATGGTCATTGGCAATGTATGAGCAAAAGTTGC
Source organism: Cupressus sempervirens (assembly GCA_028749045.1). Classification (NCBI taxonomy): domain Eukaryota; kingdom Viridiplantae; phylum Streptophyta; class Pinopsida; order Cupressales; family Cupressaceae; genus Cupressus; species Cupressus sempervirens. The sequence goes on from CM053788.1 coordinate 523,017,775, forward strand.
TAAAAAGTTGCTAGCAAGTTTTTAAAAGTTACTTAGCAACTTTTCTTTCTTTCTTTTTTTGTGTGTTTTTCCAATTTTACTAAGAGGCTAAAAAGCCCTAGCCAAACACAAATACCAATGGGAAGAATATAAAGGTGATGAGAAACCCTAAACCAAGAGTTGGTGAAAGTCATTGTACGGCTAAAGTTTAGAACAGCAGACTGTATACAGCAACCTTTAAGGAACAATCACTTTCATGACTGATTTCTTGTGAATAGAGTGGAGTTTTGTGTAAATATTCAATGCATTATTGTTTAGATTCTTATAGTTTTGGTAGTATTTTATAAAATTCTTTTTAAACTATATAGTGCCCTACCAGTTTTGGCATACGATGTAATTTAGGGGTTGTATCTTTGGTTTCCACCATAGGAGAACCATGGAACCTTGGAATCTTGAAGTGAAAACCCCATTTTGTTTGTACAAAAGTGCAGGGTCCTTGGATGCACGTGCAAAATTTTTTTGAGCTAGCTCTAGGCGAATACAATAATATCTGGCTAGGAGTGGACAATAGCAAATTGGCTCTAGAGTGTAGAGGAGTGGGTTTTAAGCTACGCCCTTTGGAGGGATTCAAGAGGAGTATTAGAAGGTGTTGTGTTGTGAAGAAGAAGTTTTGATAAGCTTGGAATGTGTTTAAAAAGTGAGGACAATAAGAAACCCTCAAAAACTCTTAATTTTAGCATAATTGTTATACGGCTTTTTGGTGGCTCAAGACCCTAAAAATCCTTTAGGGTTCATCATTGGCAAAAAAATTTCTTATTGCCAAATTTTATGTAACCTTAAAGAAAAGTTGGTAAAAGCCCTAGAAATCTGCAAGGAGGCCTAATTAGGGCTCCTCTAGTAGCCCTGTTTATGAAGGAATTATTCAATCAAGTATCAACCCAACCTAATTATCACTTTGATCATGTGGAATAGGTTGTAAAACCTCTATAAAACTCCTCACAATCCTTGTTAGAGCTTTTTTTGGTGAAAAACCATAAATGACCCTTATAAGCCTATAGAGAGTTGGTTGCTAGAGAGAAACTTGCAATGCTAAGGAGTTTGAATTCTTGACTTGGTGAGTAGGTTTGGGTAGGTCAAGAGATCCTTGACTGTGAAGGAATCCTAGAGACCATTAGAGGTGTCAGAAGAACACTTAGATCCAGTTGAGGATCAGGAGCATAGACTGGCTAGTCTATCCCAAGCTTCCCCATCACATGCCCAGCTTGAGTATCCTGACTTCCCAAGTCCTGTAAATGCAAGGCCATTGATGAATAGTCATTTCTAATTGAAACATTTGTGGTGCTAGAATGAAGTGTGTGACCAAATTCTTTGCTGACTAATGAGCCAATTTGAGGCTTCACTTTACATTTCTCTATGGATAATTCTATAGCACTTGTTACTTCTCTATCTAAAATTTTTGTGTTGGTGTACATGTGCACTCTTTCCCAATAGTTGTAGGTTTTCTCTCTTCATCCTAGGTAATTGGCATACCCTGGATGGCACTAAGATAACCATTTTCTTCTAAAATGTCCTTTTCTCTTAGATTAATCTCTCTATTAAGTAGGTTTTCTATATCTTCCTCTGTATATTTAATAGATGTAGTTGCAATTCCTATTTATATATTCCTCTATATATTAAGCTTTCCTCAATAGGAATGAGAAGGCATGGGGAGTCAGGCCAACTATTGGTCACTGTATTAAAAACGTAGTCACTAGATTTCACTTGTAGGACTTGGAAAAGGTTACAAACTATTAAAAAATAACTAAAAACAACTAATCCTAGGCTATCTTGACCAAAAACTCAAAAAGACCATTTTTTTCTAATTAGCAACTTTTGCTCATATCTTGCACAAAGAGGCTTGGGCATACATATCTTGCTCATATCTCTCTCACCATGCATCATGGGATCAAATTGTCTATTCTGTTAGCTCTAGGTGACAAAGTAAACCCTAGCCTCAAGCCTCCCATCCCATTGAGCACTTGAATGTTCTCGAGCATGCCAAACCGAATTGTCCCTAAGAGTCACTAAATGTCATAGGACAGTAATCTTTGATAGGGCATATCTCAAAACTTGTGTGAGGTATGGATGCAATTCAAGGTACTATAGGACTATGTTGTGGAGACCTACAATAACCTCTCTCTCTCTTTTTAGAGATCTTATTCCATTTTGATTTTGTAACCACATCTCAGGTGATGCTAAAATTTGTAGTGTTCACTAGTACAAAGTTGACAACTGTTGAATCTCCCTCACCAGTCCTTGTGGGATCAAACTGTCTATTCTATTAGCTCTAGGTGGCTAGGTAAACCCTAGCCCCAAGCTCTTCCTATTCCATTGAGTGCTCAAACGTTCTTAGGCATGCCAAACTGAATCATCCCTAAGAGTCACTAAATGTTATAGGGCAGCAATCTTTGACGGGCCATATCTCAGAGCTCATGTGAGGTATGGATGTGAATCTAGGTGTTAGAGGACCATGTTGTGGAGACCTACAATAACATCTCTTGATTTTTGGAGATCTTATTTTATTTTTATTTTGCAACCTCATCTCAGGTGATGCTGAAACTTGTACTATTAGCCAGTACAAAGTTGCCAACTATCAAATCTCTCTCACCTTTCATCATGGGATCAAACTATTTATTTTGTTACCTCTAGGTGGCCAAGTAAACCCTAGCCTCAAGATCCTCCCTTCCTGTTGAGTGCTCAAATGTTCTCGGGCACACCGAATCGAATCATCCGTAAGAGTCACTAAATGCCATAGGCCATCGATCTTTGACAGAGCATATCCCAGAGCTCGTGAGAGGTATGGATGCAATTCTAGGTGTTATAGGACCATGTTGCAGAGACCTACAATAACCTCTCTCTTTTTGGAGATCTTATTCTATTTTGATTTTGCAACCATATCTCAAGTTATGTTGAAACTTGTAGTGTCGGCTAGTATAAAGTTGCCAACTGTTGAATCTCTCTCACCATTCATCATGGGATAAAACTGTCTATTTTGTTAGCTTCTGGTAGTCAAGTAAACCCTAGCCCCAAGCTCCTCCAATCCTGTTGAGTGCTCAAACATTCTTGGGTATGCTGAATCTAATCTTCCCTAAAAGTCACTAAATGCCATAGTGCAGCAATCTTTGATGGGGCATATCTCAAAGCTCGTGTGAGGTATGGATGTGATTCTAGGTGCTATAAGACCATGTTGTGGAGACCTACAATAACCTCTCTCTCTTTTTGGAAATCTTATTCCATTTTGATTTTGTGAACCCATCTTGGGTGACGCTAAAACTTGTAGTGTTGGCCAATACAAAGTTGTCAACTGTCGAATCTCTCTCACCTTTCATTGTAGTATCAAACTATCTGTTCCATTAGCTTCGGGTGGCTAGGTAAACCCTAGCCCCAAAATCCTCCCATCTTGTTGAGTGCTCGAACATTTTCGGGCACACCGAACTAAATCATCCCTAAGAGTCACTAAATGGCATAGGGTAGTGATCTTTAACAGGGCATATCTTAGAGCTCGTGCAAGGTATGGATACGATTCTAGGTGTTCTAAGACTATGTTGTGGAGACCTACAATAACCTCTCACTTTTTAGAGATCTTATTCCTTTTTTATTTTCTAACCCCATCTCAGGTGATGTTGAAACTTGTAGTATTGGCTAATACAAAGTTGTCAACTACCATATCTCTCTCACCTTTCGTTATGGGATCGAACTATCTATTCTATTATCTTTGAGTGGATAGGTAAACACTAGTCTCAAGCTCCTCCCATCTCGTTGAGTGCTTGAACATTCTTAGGCACACCGAATCGAATCATCCTTAAGAGTCACTAAATGCCATAGGGCAATGATCTTTAATAGGGTGTATCTCAAAGCTCATGTGAGAAATGAATGTGATTCTAGGTGTTATAGGACCGTGTTGTGGAGACCTACAATAACCTTTTTCACTTTTTGAAGATCTTATTCCATTTTAATTTTGCAACCCCATCTCGAGTGATGCTGAAACTTGTAGTGTTGGCCAGTACAAAGTTGCCAACTATCAAATCTCTCTCACTTTTCATCATGGGATCGAACTATCTATTTTTTTAGCTTTAGGTGGCTAGGTAAACACTAACCCTAAGCTCCTCCCATCCCATTGAGTGCTCAAACATTCTTGAGACACCAAACCGAATCATCCCTAAGAGTCACTAAATGCTATAGGGTAGCAATCTTTGATGGGGCATATCTCAGAGCTCGTGCGAGATATGGATATGATTCTAGGTGCTATAGGACCGTGTTGTGGAGACCTACAATAACCTCTCTCTCTTTTTGGAGATCTTATTCTATTATAATTTTTTGATGCCATCTCGGGTGATGCTAAAATTTGTAGTGTTGGCCAGTACAAAATTGCCAACTACCGAATCTCTCTCACCTTTCATTATGGAATCAAACTATCTATTCAATTAGCTTCGGGTGGCTAGGTGAACACTAGCCCCAAGCTCATCCCATCCCATTTAGCACTCGAATGTTCTTAGGCATGCTGAATTGAATTATCTCTACGAGTCACTAAATACCATAGGGCAATGATCTTTGATGATGGCAACTAGATATGTCATCTCATCCAATGATGGAGACTCATGATATAAGGTAAAGGGGTGATCATACAGCTCATTTTGAATATGTTATTTTTTTACCGTAATAAGGTAATCCTTGTTTGTAAGATAAAGGAAATTGAGGTCACTTATAAACCCAAGTTGCCTTAGTCCTAATAATTTTTCTTTTTTTGTTGTTTTTGTTAATAAGTTGACTCAATAACTGTTTTGAGAGTCATTACACCTTATATATGTCCTATATGTTACCAAAAACCACTTAGTTAAGTTCTAGGAAGAGCTAATGCAAAAATTGCATTCTGCAATAAAAGTTGCTGACAAATTTTTGGTAATTTTAGAAATTTTTTGAAAAACGTTGAAATTAACCTTGTAATCAATCAAAGCAATTGGTAATTGGTTGGAATAAATGTAAAATGATGAAAATACCCTCTATGAATTTAGAGGAGGCATAAGGTGTTGGTGATTATTAAAAAAAACAAAATATGGCAAGGAATCATTGCTGATGTTAAACTTGTATAAAGGATCATTGAGTTATTGTCAAAGAACATTACTTCCTATTTGGAACAGCAAGCTCATACTTTGTTAGAATGAAATACCACTTTACTTGCATGTTATGACTTAATGGAGTTAGTGGAAGATGTTAAGGATCTTCTTGGTTGTCTTAATAGCCATTTCATGGGTTTGAAACATAATCACTTCCCTTTGTGAAGAGTTGTCTGAAAATCAGCAAATTACATGTTGCAAAGAAAATAAAGTCATAGGATGTTGGAAGATTGTTTTCACTCATAGGATGTTGAAAAATCTCTTGGAATGATGGAATAGATGATAGACTGAAGCTTGTGAGATAGTTATTTGGTGTTCCTTGAAGTGTCTAAGGTGTTAGTTTGAAGCAAGAAGTTGATTATGATCCATTTTTTAAATTTGCTCATTTTTCCCTTATTGCTTCCCAAGTCTTGAATAGGGAAAGTAATCAAGTAGTTTTTTGAAGTTGGGTAGAAGTTTGTTTAATGTTGTAACCAAGTTGGAAAGAGTCTTTGAAGACACTTAGGAAGGTGGGAAAGGTAGTTTTCCTTAAAAGTGTTCCTATTGGGAATCCACTAGCTTTTGGTTTGAGCACTCTGCATCATTTTGGATGCAAATTACACTAAAATGTAATACATGTTCAATGTACTTAAAACATAAACAAGAAAAACAAGATATATATTATGATAACCAATAATGTCATACATGAATGAACATATAATATATTATGATAACCAATAATGTCATACATGAACTAACATATAATATATTATGATAAACAATAATGTCATAAGTTAACAAACCTATAATATATTATTATTACCAATAATGTCATACATGAACAAACATATCATATATTAACCAATAATATCATAAGTCTAATAATGTCATGCATCAAATATATGTCATACATCAAATATAAAATGTCGTGTGTGTGTGTGTGTGTGTGTGTGTGTGTGTCAAATATGTCCACTAACATAAAATCTAAGTCCACTAACTCGTAAACATGTGTGTTTATCAACTATATCTTCTCCTTCCCATGAGGGGAAGGAAACAAATCCCTAGAGGCCTTTGGTCGTCATGTGGAGGGAGATAATAGAGATGATGGGGTCTTCCTCACACGCTCGCTTCTTCTCTTGTTTAGGCTCTTCTCTAACTCGAGCTGATACAAACAAAGTAGATATGAATCAATAATTATTATACATTAAAATCAAATAAATGTACACAAAAAATTAATTATTTTCTTACTATCATCAAATAGTCACTCTATATGTCCACCTCAAAGGCTCACAGATGATCAGGTGTAATAAGGCCCTACAACAATTTAATTAATATAATCACTTATAAATAAGATTTAAAATTTCAATACTAACTATTATAAACAACTAAAACTAAGAAAAAAATTTCATACCTTGGTCAATGGCTATGAACTAGTCATTGCTATAGCAACTCCACAATCGATGGACTGACGAAGATGAGGAGTCTCAGACGTCAACAGTTGCATGTCATATAATAAAATTTACATGTAACATGAAAAATGAAACAAATATAATCAAATGAATTAAATTAACATGAAACAAATGTACCTCTACAAAGCTCATATCATGCCTAAGCTCAAAGTCCCTTGTGAGTGTCGATGGTCCAGTAGAGAACTGATGCAAATGTATTAAAAAAATTTGTCAATTCTTCATATAATTACTTAATAAATATATGTATTAATTTAAATGATTAAATCAATACATACCTCTCAACTCATCCACGAGACAAAAAATGGGGCCGGAGAATCTGTACTAGGGCTAGCAACACTCTTATGCTGAATTTTGAACAATGTCAATGCATGCTAATTAATTAGTCATTCACTATACATACAAAATGTGATCAAATTAGTTTATCATAATTATAATTTACATGTGTGTCAATGCCAAATGTGTCATTCAGGAACTCATCAGTGACTAGCCCAGCATCCATACTTCTCCAACATGACTGCCAAATGTGCATAAGGATCCACATGATGTGCACATGTGACTATGATACACGGAAGGCTCCTCCTCAACTAATGGACTGGTGCAATGAATGAGGGTCTGCATCAAAGCATTGATAGTCCCAAGAGTGCTAGTCCCTACATGTTCATTCACAACTGAAGGAATAATCACATGCTCAGCCTATGGTTTGACAATAGGTGCCCTAACTACATTAGGGTCATGACGTGCTCCCAGCCTCGCAAATGATCACCCCCCACCTCTACCCTGAGATTCTAATATATCAAAATAATTGGATATTTCCCCAAGGACAAATTCACAATACAATTTCTTTAAGAAATACATTAGAACCTTGTGATTATTGTAGGGAGGGGCATCAAAGAGCATCCACCATCTATGTCAAAAGTTATTTCTAATACCATCATGTATGCACCAATGGATGGGAAACCTTTTAGTTGTATGTTTAACAGTATCTTGTTCTCCAAGCTTTTAAACAATGCACAAATGTTACCTTTTGTTATTTCCTTTTTTTTACATCTTGATATGATAATTTGTTTGCATAATATCTTCTTTGTTCATCCCTATTAACATGCCAAATATCCAACTAACCATTAATAGAAGCTACATGAGTCACAATGGACTCAAGGGAGGATGTCAATTATGCTCTCATTGGACTAGTTTGTCCACAAGCTTTCAACCTACCAATGAGTGCTTCTAATTCATTTTTCTCTCTTTTTATTTCATTCATTATGTTGTCTTGGGTGCCAAAAGGTGGTCTTCCAATCAGTGGAGGTTGCAAAATTTCTTGCTCTTCTTGTGAAGGGTTTTGATTTTCATCTTGTGAGGGTTTTGATTTGGATCTTGTGGAGGGTTTTCATTTTGATTTTATTGATCTGGTTAGGGATTTGGCAGTTCATTATTCACATTTCTTGATAAGAAACCAATTGCAATCTAAATAAATGAATAAATTTAAAGTAAAACTAAAAAAACCTACAAAACAATGTAAAAACTTATAAAGCAATGCAAAAACATATAAAACAATACAAAAACAAGAGTAGAAAACATACTACATGATCTTGATCTTGATCTTTGGTGATGAGGAGGCATTTTGAGGAGGCAGGTGACAAAAATTTTCAATGTTTCCAATCCGTGTGCATGTTGTTGAGGAGAAACAATGCAAAACCCCAAAACAATCAAATGGGTCGCGGGTTTGAAGCTCGTATATTAAAAAATTTAGTTTTCCAAAGCATGTATGCACTTTGAAAAATTTAAAAAAAACTATCATATTTTTGTCACCATAACTTGGTGCACATACCCATCAATGACAAACATAGTCATGAATGCATCATATCAATACTCTCCAATGCTCAAGATACTCCCATAATATAGTATCATCAACATTCATGCTAACAATCTCCTCCTTTGGAATTGATGGAAACATAGATGAAAAAACATCCAAGTTCCAAGAATACTAAAACAACATGTGCACAACAGGTGCATACTCCTTCTTAGACATCAATTGTTTACTTCACACTAAACAATTCACAATACATCAGATGCACATTACTACTTTCTTACATAATTTTTTCCATATCTCTAAGGAAATGTCACTCCCCCATTACTTGGGATTTCTTCTATACATACTCTCTCCCATGCCTTGGGAGATGTTTTTCATGCATATTGTCTCCCCCATTAACATCAATGTCAAAGGTGTCAATTTCAATACCAATTGTTAACCAGTTGATCCAAGTCATCAACCAGCTCGAGTGTCCAAAGACATTGTTCAATACCAAATATCAAATACCAAGAGTCCTCAATGACTCAATACATACTAGATACTCCCCCATACGGATAGCATCATCATCCAGTCCAGTCAAATGATAGTGCTTTGTACCACTAGACTGATGCACTCTCTGCATCATCTAGTCATAAGTAGGTAGGGGCATAACCCCAAGCATACCTCTCAAGTACTCTATTGTATCTTTAAGAAAAGGCTTTGTAAAGATATCTACAATCTGATCCTTAGTACTTACATACTCTAATATGATCTTTTTTATTGCTTTCTCTTTTAGCACATGATACTTAATAGATATATGCTTTGTCTAATGCAATACAGGATTCTTAGACATACTCATTGTACTTGTGTTATCACAGTAAATGATAATAGCTTCTTCAATCTCAATATGTATCCTTCAACATTTGCTTCATCCACATAACTTGATTACAGTTGTTTGCTACTGTAACATACTCTACCTTACCAATGCTCTGTGAAATGCAATCTTGCTTCTCGCTTAACGAAGAAACCAATCCACCTCCAAGAAAGAATGCTCCACCACTAATGCTCTTTCTGTCATCCATACAGTCTGCTCAGTTAGCATCAGTATATGCACTAAGTGTGAAATCATTTGATGTCATACCAAATTTCATAATTTTAAATATCTGAATATTCTCTTTACTATTGCAAAATGATATCCTTTAGGATTAGTTTGAAATCTAGCTACAATCTCAACTACATTTGATATATCTAGTCTAGTGTGAGTCAGATACTACGAACCTTCAATCATTGATCTATACTTTTTTTGTTCTATTGCAGGTGTCTCATCTTTGTTGGATAACTTATGACCAATTATCATGGGTGTACTAACAAGTTTACAACTTTCCAAACCAAAACTTTTCAACAAATCTTTTAGGTACTTAGCTTGTGAGATGAATATACCATCATTATTCTACACAATCTGCAACCCTAAGAAAAACTTCATTTCTCCTATCATGCTCATTTCATATTCAATCTTCATCTCCTCAGCAAATTTATCACTAGCTTCATCATTACTCCCAAAAATGATCTCATCAACAAATATTACAATAATCAACAATACATCTTCAATTTCTTTTAGATACAACTTATTGTCTTTCGTACCTTTAGCAAATCCAAGCTTTGCCAAGTAATTGTCTAACCTTGGATACTAGGTTCTTGCTTCTTGCTTCAGAACATAAAGAGCTTTCTTCAATCTACATACCATGTCTTTATCTTCTGATAAAGGAAATCCTTCAGGTTGCTCAATATAGACCTCTTCTTCTAATTCTCCATTCAGAAAGGCTAATTTCATATCTTTACTACTTCCATTCTTTCTATTGGTGCATATGTTTCCTCATAATCAATGTCTTCTTGTTGTGAATAACCTTTACAAACAAGTATGGCCTTATTTCTCACAACTTCTCCTTTCTCATTCATCTTATTCCTGAAACCCATTTTGTTCATATCACATTCTTGTCCTTTGGTCTAGGAACCAACTCCCATATATCATTCTTTACTATCTAGTCCAATTCTTCCTTCATTGCTTGGATCCAATGATTATCTTTGATTGCTTCTTCTACACACTTGGGTTCAACTTGAGATATCAAACATATCTACTCATTTACTCTATTCCTTGTCATTACACCTTTATCTTTACTTCTAATTATCTACTCAGAAGGGTGATTCTTTGTCAAATTCCTATTGGGGTTAGGAGTTGACATCTCAACTCTTATCTCTGCTCTAGGTTCAAAACTTTTTTTTCCTCTATGCTCAAAAGTTAGCACATCATTCTACAAGTCATTGTTAGTCTTAGTTAGCACATCATTCTGCAAGTCATTGTTAGTCTTAAAAAAAACCTCAACATTTTCTCTAACAATTCTAGACTTATCATCTTCTTCATTTAAATTATAATCTACCATCTTTTCTTTGGTTCCAAACTCCTCAAAAATCTTTACATTTTCCCATTCAACTATTGTCTTAGTTCTATAGTTGAAACATCTATAAGCCTTATTTTTTAAAATAGCCAAGAAACATACCTTCATCGCCTCTTGGATCAAGCTTACCAATGTCATTGTCTCTCTTGATATAACATTTGCTCCCAAATATCCTAAAATATTTGACTGATGGTGAATGTCCAAACCATAGTTCATAAGGTGTCTTGTCCATACCTTTTTTGATCTGTACTATATTCAAAGTATATATTGTTGTATTCACTACTTCTCTCCACAATGTCTTAGAAAAATAATTCTCAAATAAAAATGCTCTAGTTTCTTCTACTATAGATTTATTTCTTATCTCAGCAATCTCATTTTTCTTAGGTGTTCTAGGTGCAAATAGCTATCTTTTGATTACATTTTCTTCACAAAATATATTAAAATTCTCTAGAGGTGAATTCTCCTCCTCTATTAGATCTCAAACACTTAATCTTAACACTAGATTCATTCTCAACTCTATTCTTAAATATCTTAAATTTCTCAAAAGCTTCATATTTCTCTTAGGAAATGTTACCCACATCATTTTAGTGAAAATATCAATAAAAATCATAAAATGTCTTTCACCATAGAATCCTCTTATTCTAGATGGACCACTCAGATTTGTGTGAATAATCTCTAACTTCTCTGTGGTAGTGAACTTCTTGCTAGGGAATGATACTTTCTTATGCTTAGCCAAAATACATTCCTTACACACAATATTAGTAGGCTTAAAAATCTTAGCAAGTCTCTTATTGCAAAAGTGTTACTAACCTTCACAATATTATTAAAATTTATGTGACAGAATCTTCTATGCCACAACCAACTATTATCCACTTTAGCTACCAAACATGTCATCTCAATACGATTCAATTGAAATACATTACCTCTAGATCTAGTGCCAATTCCAATCATCTTACCATCTCTGTCTTTGATAGGCTACACTGTTACCAACTCTAACAATTCCTCCATCATGATTCTTGAACCTAGCAAACTTACTCATATCACCAGTCATGTGATGCGAACAACTACTATCAATTATCTAATCAGACTTATTTTCTACTTGGGTAACTAGAGTTATTTCTTCTCTAATTTCTCTATCAAGATCATCTTCCTCGATAGCCACAAATCCTAATTCATCATCAGGTTCACTTTGACCTTTCGCATCAAATTCTTCATCTTCATTTTCATACAAACAATTCCTATCTCTATCTCTTTTACGCTTGAACCTTCCCTTATACTTCTTCTCTCTTTTAGGTCATTTAGATGCATAATGACCAAATTCATTACAAGTCCAAAATTTAAATATTTCCTTACCATCTTTTTCTCTCCTCACTAGAAGGGTTATTCCTTCCTCAATCTTCTTGTCTTCATCATCTTTGTTGTTGCCAAAAAAATCTCCACGAGTGCTTGCACTTCTTGTCAAATTAGGTTGAATGTTCAAGGCATTGAAAACTGTTTTGATTCTTGCAAGTTCTCCTGATTGTCTTACATATGCTTCTATTGATTCTAATCTTCCAAGAAGTGTTTCTTAGTGAAATCCTTAATGTAGGGCATCACTAGCTAAATCACCTGAGCTATCAACTTGAATGGTGGTGTTAAACTTTTCAAAATCTTCCATATGACTTCATCATCTTCTTTGCTTCCACCATGAGACCAAATTCCTGTAACCATTTCTAATATTCTGCTAATATAACTTCTTGGATATTCACTTCCATCATTCTGGCATTTTGAAATGCACATATCCAATTCTATAATCTCATTCTTTTTGCATGATCATCACCTTCAAAAATAGATTCTAATGCTTTCCAAATTTCATGAGATGTTACAAGTGAATGTACCTGATTGTATTCATTCTTCGAAAGAGCTGTCAATAAAGCTTCTCTTGCTCTCATGTTATACATGAATAGATCTCTCTCTTCTTTACTGCAACCTTCAAGGTTTTCTTCTTCAACAATTGTCTTCTAATTTTTGTCAAAATCCAATATCCTAGACCCTTGCACAATAGATGAGTATTCATTTTCTCCTTCCAACTATCATAGTTGGCCCCATCAAATCTAGAAATATCCTTTCTAAAAATAATCGTCATCGATCTCCCAAAGTTATTAAGCTTATCCTTCAAGGACCTTATGCTTTGATACCAATTGTTAGAATATACAGTCCACTAATATAACTAAGAGGGGGGGAGGGTGAGTCAATTATCTAGCTAATATCACAAATAACAACTTTAAACAATCTTAACAATATGAGTAATATAAACTGAAACCACAACAAGATACTCATACATAATAACATCAAATATGTTAACTAGGGAAACCCTTGATCAAAGGGAAAACTCTAGTGGGAATGATACCCACAAGATGATGTACTAATATAAATATTCATTGTTAGATGATAGACCCTATTAGGAGTCTATTACAACATTGAGTACATACGAGTCTCTGTTAGAAGACTTTGAATCCTTGTTAAGAGATTTCAACCCTGTTAGGAGTTGTGCCAACCCTATTAGGAGTTGTGGAAGATAGTTGGACCCACTACCCAAATAGCTTCAAGGGCAAGATCAATGAACCCACTGTCTCTGTCCTATCAACTGAACTTCTACTCATTTAGTTCTTGTAACTAGATCATGAACTATGCATCCAATAATCCCTTGAATCACTTACACAAATTAGTAAGAACTATGTAGCTTTTCACACTTCGCACTTCTTACATCAATAGATACACCAATACTTCTCATTACAATCAAGGAAACCATATTTCCTTTAGACCACATCTTCATAATAATTCCTTGAGTTGGCCTTAACGCTTTCGCAATTAATTAAAATGAGATAATTAATTAATTACAATTACAATAGTACTTTTGGTTCAAAGTCTATACAAAACTTCACACATGTGATACTAAGCCTTGCGCACTTGCTGATGTCATCACTTGACTATCCTCTGTCATTGCCTAACTGTGCAACTCTTCATTACATCTCAGATGAAACATAGCCAACAAACATTAGAAATTTCTTTCCCAATACTCTATCTCTGAATTGCTCTTTGTAAATTAGGTACAACTTTTGTATGTCTTTGAGTCAGGCTATGCACACTTAATCATGTCATCAGGACATTGTGTTCTACATGTCCATAACTGCGAATGACTAGACATTCGAACCATTGTTTGTACTATCAAGATCTATGTCTACTACTATGTCAGTCTATACAAAAGCAAGGCTATGTTGGCATCAATGACAAACACAGTCATGAATGCAACATATCAATAATCTCCAATGCACAGGATACTCTCATAATGTAGTATCATCAGCATTCATGCAAACAATATATTCCTAATCTTTACATCATCTAATTTGGTTATCATGTTATGGATAAATATCCTGATATCTTCAATTAATATTACCCCTTGTAGTAAAAATAGGGCTCCAACATTATCCTTTTCTTCTACCTTCACGAGGTACAACTTGAATTCTAGTGTTGGCTCATTGTTGATGCTTACAACTAATGGGTTCTAAATTCTCATTGTTATTTTTCTCAAGAAATTTTATTCTGATTCAAAAACTTCAAATGTCCACCAGGATTTTTGTCAAGACTCTCTATAACTCCACTAAATTAGGGCACAAAAGTGTTTTTAATTACTTTTGCAATAATTTCTTGTTGATAACACTTCACAATGGTTTTACTTGATAGCTAAGTTAGGTCAACAATAACTATATATCTTCAAGGTGATAAAGCAATAGTATCTAGTACTAATTCATTTTCATTAAATGCATGCATTATGAGTTCTATTGCATTCTAATATAAAATTCATCTCATCCATCTTTTAAGGAATAAATAAATTTAACAATTTCTCATAGGTCTCAAAGAAAAACTTACTTTCTTAGTTTGATAATGAATCCTTCTAACTTGAGATCGAAAGCTTACTTATTTTCTCATTGTTTTCTTCCTTCTTGACCAAAATCTTCTTTAAATCATTCTCACTTGTGCTTGATTTACTATTATTTTTCCTCTGTTATCTTTATTATTGATTTGTCATTCCCTCAAGTTATGTGTTATATGTCCATACTTATGAGGAATGAAACACACCATTCATGTAATTATGACAAATGAAACAAACCATTGATGTTGATCTCCATGGTCTTGAATTTCCTCTTAGATTCCCCAATATATAGTTCACTATCATGTATCCAAAGTGTCCATGGATGGTACTGATATACGAGCATCTTGGGTCTTTGAGAATCTTGCATCAACCAAAAATATTTCTTTATTTTATGTGACAATTTATTATCCGTGGAGTAGTTGTTGTTGCTCACAGTTTCAAGTTGTGCACAGTTGGCATCTTAATGTGGACCCATTGTTGATATTTACCCTAAGTGCATAGAACTAATGTTCTTTGAGCATATGCTTTTGTGCCTCTTTCCACTTAGTTTTCACTACTTGTTTTATCCAGTCTATCGTGGAGTTTCTTTCTGCATGATTTCCTATGATGATGTGGCATCTTGCATGGTTGAGAAATGCCTCTTGGATCATGTGTGAAACTCTCCTTAAGAGTGTGGATTCTATTTTGGTCATTTTTGCAAATTCTTTTATTTTCTCCTCCAAGGCAGGGCCTATTTTGTAATTAATTGTTTGACAGGCCAAATTCTCATCTTGTTGGCTAAATAAGAACTTGGATTAGATTTAGGAAAGTAAATTGGTAGATAGAGATGTAGAAGAAAGAATCAAGTTTGTGATCTTTGAGCTCTAATGATGTGACTCTTTGTGTTGGACGCAATAGGAAGACCTTATAGCCTGGCATGTGTGTGTGTGTAGATATATATATATATATATATATATATATATATATATATATATATATATATATGTATGTATGTATGTATGTATGTATGTATGTATGTATGTATGTATGTATGTATGTATGTATGTATGTATGTATGTATGTATGTATGTATGTATGTATGTATGTATGTATACGTATATACGTATATGTACATATACGTATATACATATATGTACATATACGTATATACGTATACGTACATACATACATATATATATATATACACGAGTTGTCTAACCAATCAGTATCTATTCAAGAATAAAATGGTTCCTTGTTGCTAGCTAGATTTGTGTTTGTTTCCATGTCTACTCTTGGTGAGGTGTTAGGAGACTAGAATCAGTTCATTTCTTATACCTACCTTGCGTCAGGTAGTATCGTAGCAAGGTTTTCTTTCCTTGTGAGTTTGGGATCATGGAGAACCTTAATTGGATTGGTTGTAGGGTAGCGGATCTGAATTTTGACCTATAACTTGCAGAAGGTTACTATTATTGTAGGAACTATTATCAAGATGGTTTCAGGTAGAGGAAATGTAGATAATGTCATTATAGATATATTGAGATAGATTGTAGAAAGACTTGAAGCTATTGAAACAACCCATAGAAGAGGTATACATATTCACAATGTTAGTAATGATGAAGAAGTAGTACCTAATCCTAACTTGAACTTGAAGTGGAAAAAGATGACGAGAGGCTTCTGAGACTTTTCTCTAGAGAAAACTCCAAACCTGTTGTTGAAGTATATATATATATATATATATATACACACACACACACACATACACACACACACACACACACACACACACACACACACACACACACACACACACACACACACACACACACACACATATATACAAGTTGTCTAACCAATCAGTAACTATTCAAGAATAAAATGGTTCCTTGTTGCTAGCTAGATTTGTGTTTGTTTTCATGTCTACACTTGGTGAGGTGTTAGGAGACTAGAATCAGTTTATTTCTTATACCTACCTTGCGTCAGGTAGTATCGTAGAAGGGTTTTCTTTCCCTATGAGTTTGGGATCATGGAGAACCTTACCTGGATTGGTCGTAGGGTAGTGGATCTAAATTTTGACCTATAACTTGCAAAAGGTTACAATTATTGTAGGAACTATTATCAAGATGGTTTGAGGCAGAGGAAATGCAGATAATGTCATTATAGATATGTTGAGATAGATTGTAGAAAGACTTGAAGCTATTGAAACAACCCATAGAAGAGGTATACATATTCATGATGTTAGTGATGATGAAGAAGTAGTACCTAATCCTAACTTGAACTTTAAGTGGAAAAAGATGATGAGAGGCTTCTGAGAGTTTTGTCTAGAGAAAACTCCAAACCTGTTGTTGAAGTTTCTTGCTATGATGGAAGGCTTGAGACTAATGGAGTGTTGGAATGAATCTTGTAAATGGATAAGTTCTTTGAGTATGAAAGTACCCCTAGGAATATCTAAAGGTAAAGATAGCAGTCACCAAGTTGAAGGGGCATGCTTCACTTTGGTGGAATCATTTATAGATTGAGAGGTAGAAAAGAGGAAAAGGAAAGATCAAGATGTGGGCAAAGATGATTGGCAAGATGAAGAAGAAGTTCCTTCCTACATATTATCTATTGAGGAGAATTAAAAACTTAAGACAAGAGGATATGACTATGAAAGAGTATACTGAGGAATTTTACAAATTGGATATCAGATCTAGACATGTGGATAATAAGGTTGAGAAAGTGGCTAGATATTTGAATGCTTTGAAGACATCAATTGAAGATGAGATAAACTTTGTTAAGTTGGATAGTGTGGAAGAAGCATATCAGTATGCCTTAAAGGTTTAGGAGTTGTTGGCAGAGAACCATGATCAAAGACAAAGAGGAAGGGGTAGCATATTTCAAAGAAGTAGAGGCAAAAACTATGGAGAAAGTAGAAAGGTAAATTTATAGAAACCCCCTCCAGAAAATGATATAAAAATATT
The DNA here is from genome assembly GCA_028749045.1 of Cupressus sempervirens. Taxonomy (NCBI): domain Eukaryota; kingdom Viridiplantae; phylum Streptophyta; class Pinopsida; order Cupressales; family Cupressaceae; genus Cupressus; species Cupressus sempervirens. The sequence continues at coordinate 523,035,443 of CM053788.1, forward strand.
GGTGAATCTTACATTATTTTAAAAAATAATATGGTTTCTTTTATTTAATTGATGAATCTTACATTATTTAAATATTTTCAAAAAAAAGTATTATAAAAAAATGTGATGATTTTAAATATTTTTAAGATCTAAATTATTAGCCAAAATTTTCTAAAATTAGCCAATTGGTGAATATTAACCACTAAAAATACCCTAAACAAGGATAAAATAAAATGGAAAGAGGAACATGCTAACAAGAGAGGTAATTACACTAGAGGTAGCTATACTGGCTACTCTAGGAGAAATTGTAATGGTAAGAGAGAAGAGAGATATTGGTTGAAGGGCACTTGTTTCAAGTGTGGAGAGGAAGGACATAAAGCCTTTAAATGTACTAATTTTCACAAGAAGATTGGAGGTAGCAGTAGAAATACTTTAGCATGTGAAGAAGTTGTTGTCAAACACATCATTCATGTACTTATGACAAATGAAACAAACCATTGATGTTGATCTCCATGGTCTTGAATTTCCTCTTAGATTCCTCAATATATAGTTCATTATCATGTATATGAAGTGTCCACAAATGTTATTGATATAGGAGCATCTCATGTCTTTGAGAATCTTGCATCAACCAAAAATATTCCATTATTTTATGTGCCAATTTCTTATTTGTAAAGTACTCGTTGTTTCTCATAGTTTCAAGTTGTACATGGTTGGCATCTAAATGTGGACCCATTGTTGATCCTTACCCTAAGTGCATAGAACTAATGTTCTTTGAGAATATGCTTTTGTGCCTCTTTCTGCTCACTTTTCACTACTTATTTTATCTAGTCTATCATGGAGTTACTTTTTGCGTGATTTCCTAAGATGATGTGGCATCTTGCATGGTTGAGAAATGCCTCTTGGATCATTTGTGAAACTCTCCTTAAGAGAGTGGATTCTATTTTGTTCATTTTTGGAAGTTCTTTTATTTTCTCCTGCAAGGTAGGACCTATTTTGTAATTAATTGTCTAACAGGCCAAATTGTCGTCTTTTTGGCTAAATAAGAACTTGGATTAGATTTAGGAAAGTAAATTGGTAGATAGAGAAGTAGAAGAAAGAATCAAGTTTGTGATCTTTGAGCTCTAATGATGTGACCCTTTGTGTTGGACGCAATAGGAAGACCTTACAGCCTGGCATATATATATATATATATATATATATATATATATATATATATATATATATATATATATGAGTTGTCTAACCAATCAGTATCTATTAAAGAATAAAATGGTTCCTTGTTGCTAGCTAGATTTGTGTTTGCTTCCGTGTCTACTCTTGGCGAGGTGTTAGGAGACTAGGATTAATTCATTTCTTATACCTACCTTCCGTCAAGCAGTATCGTACCAAGGTTTTCTTTAATTGAGTTTGGGATCGTGGAGAACCTTAATTGGATTGGTTGTAGGGTGGTAGATTTGAATTCTGACCTATAACTTGCAAAAGGTTACTATTATTGTAGGAACTATTATCAAGATGGTTTGAGGTAGAGAAAATGCAGATAAAATCATTATAGATATGTTGAGATAGATTGTAGAAAGACTTGAAGCTATTGAAACAACCCATAGAAGAGGTGTACATATTCATGATGTTAGTGATGATGAAGAAGTGATACCTAATCCTAACTTGAACTTGAAGTGGAAAAAGATGATGAGAGGCTTCTAAGAGTTTTGTCTAGGAAAAACTCTAGACCTGTTGTTGAAGTTTCTTGCTATGATGGAAGGCTTGAGACTAATGGAGTGTTGGAATGAATCTTGGAAATGGAGAAGTTCTTTGAGTATGAAAATACCCCTAGGAATATCTAAAGGTGAAGATAGCAGTCACCAAGTTGAAGGGTCATGCTTCACTTTGGTGGAATCATTTATAGATTGAGAGGCAGAAAAGTGGAAAAGGAAAGATCAAGACATGGGAAAAGATGATTGGCAAGATGAAGAAGAAGTTCCTTCCTACATATTACTAGGTTAATCTATTGAGAAGAATGAAAAACTTAAGGCAAAAGGATATGACTATGAAAGAGTATACTGAGGAATTTTAAAAATTGGATATCAAATCTAGACATATTGATGATGAGGTTGAGAAAATGGCTAGATATATGAATGGTTTGAGGACATCAATTCAAGATGAGATTAGCTTTGTTAAGTTGGATAGTGTGGAAGAAGCATATCAGTATGCCTTAAAGGTTGAGGAGTTTTTGGCAAAGAACCATGATCAAAGACAAAGAGGAAGGGGTAGCATATTTCAAAGAAGTAGACGCAAAACCTATAGAGAAAGTAGAAAGGTAAATTTATAGAAACCCCCTCCAGAAAATGATATAAAAATATTGGTGAATCTTACATTATTTTAAAAAATAATATGGTTTCTTTCATTTAATTGGTGAATCTTACATTATTTAAATATTTTTAGAACAAAATTTTATTAAAAAAATGTGATGATTTTAAATATTTTAGGAACTAAATTATTAGCCAAAATTTTCTAAAATTAGCCAATTGGTGAATATTAACCACTAAAAATACACTGAACAAGGATAAAATAGAATGGAAAGAGGAACATGCTGACAAGACAGGCAATTACACTAAAGGTAACTATGTTGGCTACTCTAGGAGAAATTGTAATGGTAAGAGAGAAGAGAGATCTTGGTTGAAGGGCACTTATTTTAAGTGTGGAGAGGAAGGACTTAAAGCCTTTAAATGTACTAACTTTCATAAGAAGATTGGAGGTAGCAGCAAAAATACTTTAGCATGTGAAGCAGCTGTTGAATCACCCAAAGAGCCTAAGAATGGTGAGAACCTGATGATAAGAAGAATCATGTGGAATAAGGAAACTAAAGAACTTGTTCTAAGTAAATGTTTATTCAAGACTAGATGTAAGATTACATGAAAATGTTGCAAGATGATCGTTGTCATTGGTAATTCGGATAATTTGGCATCAGAGGAGTTGGTTGACAAATTGCAATTGCAAAGATTGAGACACCCTAAGCCTTATCATTTTGCTTGGATCCAAAAGGAGCATAAATTACTAGTAAGTAAGAAATGAGTTATTCAATTCAAGATTGGAAATTATTATGATGAAGTTGCGTGTGATATTATACCTATGAATTGTTGTCATATTTTGTTGGGTAAACCTTGACAATCTAACAAACAAGCTTTGCATTATAGTAGATTAAATTAGTATACTATTTGGGTTGATGGGAAGAAGCAAGTATTGTTGACTTTGGTAGAGAAAACTCATGAGAATTATTGTACCTCAGTAAGAGTGTGCTTGGTTGAAGGAAATCAATTTGTTAAGGATGTGAAGGAACATAATGTTTTCTTTGCCTTGATTCCTAAGAAGATTGAGAAATAAGATGAACCTGAGCATGCACCTGAGATTAAAAAATTTTTGACTGAATTTTAAGCTATTATTTCTAATAATGTACTTGATGGGGTTTGCCTCCTATAAGAAGTGTTAATCATTGTATGGATTTGATACCTAGAGCTAGTTTTCCTAATAAAGAACTAGATATGCTAACACCTATTGAAATTGAAGAATTGAATAGACAAGTGCAAGAATTGCTTGATAAGGGATTGATCAAAAAAAAATTGAGTCTGTGTAATGTACCTATTGTATTGGCACCTTAAAAAAATGAAGAATGGAGAATGTGCATTGATTCTAGAGTTATAAACATGATAACATTAAAGTATAGATTTCTATTGCCTAGGATGGATTGCATAATTGATTGTTTGAGTGGATAAAGATATTTCACAAAGATTGATATGAAGAGTGGGTATCATTAGATTAGAATCAAAGGAGATGGATGAAAAATAGCTCTCAAGACAAATGAATGGTTATATGAATGGTTGGTTATGGCTTTTGGTTTAACTAATGCACCTAGTACTTTCATGATGCTGATGAATGAATTTTTAAAGAAATTCTTGGGTGATTTTGTGATTGTATATCTTGATGACATTCTGATATTCAATAAGAGCAAGGAATAACATCATAAGCATATTAGACAAGTGTTACAAATATTGATGGAAGAGAAGTTGTTGATAAATTTGAAGAAATGTTCATTCATGAAGAAAGGAATCATGTACCTTGGTTTTGTGATTTCTGTTGATTGTTTAAAGATGGGTCCTAAAAAGGTAAAAGTTATCCTTGATTGGCCAACACCTAAGAATGTTGGGAAGTTCAATATGTAATGTCATGACATAGATTGTGAGAGGGGATAAAAAGGATTTCAAATGGACACATTGAGAACATAAGAGTTTTGAAACATTGAAACAAAAGGTGGTAGAATCAATGTTCATTCATGAAGAAAGGAATCATGTACCTTGGTATTGTGATTTATGTTGATGATTTAAAGATGGGTCCTAAAAAGGTAAAAGTTATCCTTGATTGGGAAACACCTAAGAATCTTGGGAAGTTCAGTATGTAATGTCATGGCATAGACTATGATAGGGGATAAAAAGGATTTCAAATGGACACATTGAGAACATAAGAGTTTTGAAACATTGAAACAAAAGGTGGTAGAATCAATGTTCATTCATGAAGAAAGGAATCATGTACCTTGGTATTGTGATTTATGTTGATGATTTAAAGATGGGTCCTAAAAAGGTAAAAGTTATGCTTGATTGGGAAACACCTAAGAATCTTGGGAAGTTCAGTATGTAATGTCATGGCATAGACTATGATAGGGGATAAAAAGGATTTCAAATGGACACATTGAGAACATAAGAGTTTTGAAACATTGAAACAAAAGGTGGTAGAATCACCTACCCTTGTTTTGCTTAGTATTATGAAGGATTTTCAAGTTGATTGTGATGCTAGTGGAGGTGTCATTGGAGTTGTTTTGAGTTAAGAAGGGAGATGTGTAGTTTTCTTTAGCAAGAAGTTGAATGATACTAAGAAAAGGTATTTGATTTATAATCAAGAATTCTATGCTATTTTTAAAGCTTTGAAGAAATGGAGACATTATTTTGATTCCTAAGGATTTTGTAATGTACACTAACCATAAGGATTTACAGTATTTCAGAAGTCAAAATAAGTTGAATCAAAGATACATGAAGTGGGTAGAGTATTTGTAGAACTATTCTTTTGTGTTAAAATATAAAATGGACAAGCAAACAAGGTTGTTGATGTTTTGAGCAAAAGAAGGAATTTGTTGACAGAAATGAGAGTTGAGGTGCTTGGTTTTGATGATTTGAAACACTTATATGAAATTGATCCTGCTTTTGTAGAACCTTGGAAGGCTTGTAAGAATCGCATGATAAATGAACAAGATAAGTGGACTAATTATTTCATTCAAGAAGATATGTTGTTTAAGGGAATTCAATTATGCATACTTAAAGGATCTATGAGAGATAACATCATGAAGGAGAAACATAGTGGAGGACTTATTGGACATTTTGGAATCGACAAAACCATGAAGATGGTATTTGATAGATATTATTGGCCTTAGATATACATTGATGTTGAGAAGATGGTTAAGAGTTGCAGAACTTGTCAACCAACAAAAGGAACTAGTCAAAATCTAGGTTTGTATTCACCATTGCCTATTCCAAATAAACCTTCGAATGATATTAGTATGGAGTTGTGCTTGGTTTACCTAGAACTTAAATAGGTAATGATTCTATTTTGGTAGTGGTTGACAAATTTTCTAAGATGGCTCATGTTATACCTTGTAAGAAGACATGATGAATTAAATGTGGCTGAATTATTCTTTACAGAAGTGGTAAGATTGTGTGGGTTATCAAAGACTATTGTTTCTCATAGTGATATTAAGTTTGTTGGTTACGTCTCAAGGACATTTTGGAAGAAGTTGCAAACTGAGCTTAAATTTAGGTCTACATTTCATCTACAAACATATGAACAAATTGAAGTTGTGAATAAGAGTTTGAGTAACTTACTGGAATGATTTGGTTGGAGATAAGCCTACTGATTGGGACTTGATTTTAGTACAAGCAAAGTTTGTATATAATAATACTTTAAATAGGATTATTAAAGAGACACCTTTTGAGATAGTAAATGGAATGCATCCAAAGTGAACTACTGAGTTGAGGGATTTGAGTACTAAAATGAAGAGAAGTGTTGAAGTAGAGGAATTTGTGAATTTCATTAAAACTTTGCATGAAGTGAAGAAGAATCTGAAGACTAGTAATCAAGAACATAAACAGAGGGTAGATAAAGGAAGAAGACAAATCTTTTGCGGTTGGAGATGAAGTTATGGTTCACTTGAAGAATAATAGATTTCTAGTTAGTATTTATAGTATGTTGAAGATGAAGACATTCTATCCTTGTAATATCTTGAGGAAATTTGATAGTGGAAATGCTTTTGAAGTTGAATTGCTAGACGACATGGATATTTCACTAATATTCAATATTGCAAACATCTTTGAGTATTTTGAATCAGATGAGGAATTGTTTTTAAAAAACTAGATTATTCCAAGAGGAAGATTGAAAGTATTGAAAGGATTTTGGATACCCGAGTAAGTAAGAGCACTAAAGGAAAAGACTACACAGAGTACCTTGTTCAGTGCAACGATAAACCAAGTGAAGACAAATCATGAATAACACAAGTTGAGTTGGATCTTTATTATTTATGTCAAAGCACTAGGGTTTCATGATGTGGATATCAGTTCTTTATTTATTGCATTTATCCAATGTAGGAGAGATGTAAGAGCATCCTAGGGTAGTTGGCCATCCTACATGTTGGAGGGATTTTTTTGGAGTTGAGTCAACCTATTTAGGTCTTGGTTAATTATTTTTTATGTATTTAATAAGTGTTGTAAGCCTTAAAAAAATTAGTTGGAAGCCGACTTGTAGCTCTTCATGTATTTAATGTAAGGGATATTTAATTTGTAGCTCAGTTGGGTATACATATTCATCCATCTTGGAGAAGAGGATGTGGCAGAAGAGTGAACTTTGACAAGACCTAGTAGTTGAGGCTTGGGAAACAAGGAGATTACTTGGTAGACTTGCGAGCATAAGTTGAGATCTTCCTTGGAGATTTCTACCAGAGTGTGGATCTAGACTAGTTAGGGTTTGGATTGAATCTTGAGGGATCTTGTAGAACTATTACTTGCATTGTATTTGGTCGTAACTGAGAAGGCCTTACAACCTAGCACATTGCATTTAATCAGTTATTTTATGAATAAAGAGTTTGGTATCAAATTGTGTATTTTGTGTTGTGTTTTCATTGTGTGGTTATTTGTTGGGGGGCTAGGACATCTCATTCTCTGGCCTTGCACTACATCAAGTGGTATTAGAGAGAAGGTTTTTCCTAAGTGTGTAGACCAAGCATTGAAGTTGAGGTAGTTTGCACCAGGATCTTAAGTTGGAAAAGGTTGATCTTGTGGAGCTAACTGATCTTAGAGGGTTTGAGAAAATCTTGGAAGATGCCTCGAAGAAGACTAGACCCTAGGGCAATTGATGATCTTAGTGATGTGTTAGTGAACAGATTGTCCTTCAAGAGAATATGTGGAAATCCGACCTTGAATGCCCAAGTGAAAGGACAACTTGACACCAACAGTTGGATAGGTTATTATTAGATTAATAACCTTCCTCTGAATTTTATCGGGTACAGCTCCCCGTGCAAGATTTACAGTGAATTAAATGTGAGTGCTTTTACCAGAAAGCACGAAAGGATATCTAACATCTACCTGTAAACATAGAGTAGATGTGAAACCTAAGAACTAAAAAGAAAGGATACAGAATGAAACAGATTACACAAAGTTAACCTGCTATATACTGCATTACAAAGGATAAAGTTAAAGAACGATTCCCATTCTCCTGAGGAAAAACGAATCAAAGCTTCCAAAAGATCCTGATATCAAATGCATATAGAAAACAGCACATCTAATGCACTTAAAGAAAACTGAAAGTTACAGCAACATAACCATCAGTGGAAAGAAAAAACTACATGGACTCAAAGTTCCAATTTGCAGATTTCTTTCAAACCTCCCTTCTTTAAGATGTAAAAGACTACAAAGATACTTTTACACATGCAACAGAAAATGAAAACCATCTCTCCTACATTACATTTCAAAATCAAAAGCCTCTTTAATCACTAACACAAAGTTTAGCAAATAAAGCTTTGTTTTGCTCTGTTATGTATTCCTTTCCCTCAGGATTGAAAAATCTCCCTCTGCCCACAGCACACAGTCTGTAGCTTTCGGAAGAAAAAGTTGGAACCCCCGTTTTTGTTTGATGCTTTCACCATATATAGAATTTGCGGGCAAACTGTTCAGCTTCTATAACTGATTCTTGGAAGTATGTGTTCTTTGAAATCCTCCCTCCTTTTTAACTTTTAATCTTTCTTTAATGGAGATGAGAATTAAGGCTCACAAGGGCTCATATGTTTTCTGACAGGTGGCATATATAGCTAATGACTCATCAAATCATTCTTTTTAGGTTATTGCCCTTGGGTTAACTAATTATTATTATTTTTAAATAAAGTGACCTTTTGGTTTATTTAAACTGATAATCTGCCCACTGTCTGTTGCCATGTGTTTTGTATTTTGCATTGATTTGGAAGCTCGAATTGACTCAGCCATCATGATCTCGGGTATCAAATACTGTGGGTGTGTTTGAGCATTTGTATTTGAGAAATTCGCAACCTCCTCTTATAGAAGATTCAAACTATCTGCACCAGCTATTATAATGATTGTGTTTGGGCTTGAGGATGAATATTGTATGCTTTGTATTGACCATTGTGTCAAACAGTTCGCCTACATCCTTTGAGCATTTGATCAAAATGATTGCAAGGGATTTCAAACATCATTAGCTCACCCTTCTTTTGCTCATGCAGCGGGTTGGGGTATCTTTGCACGGGTCTTCTATATGTCATTCACTAAAGTGACTGTGAGAAGGGTGTCGGCTTACAATCCTCTCCTGAGCATGCGTAGCTTTGGAGTTATTTGGACACACTTCTATCTCCATCTTAGGGAACTAATTGTGCTGACAGCTTTGGATTTATACAAATATGTAGGCATGAGTAAAGAGTGACTTGGAAATGTTTCTTTAATAGTGTAATGGTGACAGATGTATCAGATTCTGTTATCGAATCCTCACCCTGTACTTAACATTGAGCACGTATCCTTTATATTTTTGCAGTTCATAGCCGATTATCTTCAACTTGAAGGTCATCTTCATGCCCAATGCTATATCCAATGATTGCCACACATATTGAGTCTGAGACCGTATGGATTTTTGAATGATACACACTGCACTATTCTCCATCAAAGCCGAGCTTGAGTCTGAGTCTTATTTACGTAGACCCCATTACCTTAGATTGTGCAGTTTTAACTTTTCTTTAACTTGATGTCTTCACCCAATATATTCTAATAAGGAATTCTCGTTGCAAAAGAGGGGCTGCGGGCTTTATGATCAAAACATTTGTCTTATTGTGCGATTCCCATGGAGCCTATTGTCCATATTATGCCCAACGCGAGCTCCTGCTCTTAGTGAAAGGTATGTACTTGGCCTTATTAAGTTGATAAACTATCACACATTTTAACCATATAGGAATTTATCAATCTCTTATTGGGTGGATGTCGGCTTTTCCATTGCATTTACCACTGAAAAGTTGTTTAGATCAATTTCTCCAATCTAAAACCTTTGCATTCGGTGTTGGGACACATGATTCATATATAAAGAACAATCTTTATAATAAATATCACCTTGAATCATTAAATAATTAATAGCCGACTCATTATCTTTCCCAATACATTATGGATAACTGACTCTTCTTATCAATTCAAGTCATTATGACTGTCCTCTGGTTTTATATTAGCACTTTCCATGTCTCTGAATTGCAAATGTTGAATTATGAGTCCATATACCTGCGAGTTGGAAGGAATGAATGTTGATTTGTTTCATGTTAAACCACTGCTTTCAATGAACTTCTTCATGAAGCAATCCAAATTGCTTCGGATATAATCATAGTGCTGCATTGAACATGTTCTTCCACAGGCGAGTGATCTTGCAGGAATTTAACCTGAGCTCTATATTTTATTATTAGGTGCTTGAAATTCATCGGTCCTTCATGATTTGAATTGAATCCCAAAATAAAACTCGATTGCCTTTGAATCTTCTTCTTTTTGATGGATGGTTCTTCTTTAATTAAATACCACCACATTTATAATCTGACAATAGCAACACCAAACACCCGAATTGAATTATGAACTTGCATGAGAAGATTGAACCACTTTGATAGCTATTCTATTATGCTACCTTGAAATAATGAGTTTGTAGAATCATTTGAGCTGACAAAGCCTGAGCTTGAAATATGAATTGAGACAGAATTCTAAACCTTTGTAAACTAACCAATATGCATTTTGAGATACCTTGAACCACTGAAAATAACCTTAAAGGTTTTCTATGGTGGTATTTCACTTTTGGGCTGAGGGGCATCTCCAAACCATGACCTCTGAATATTATGTCCCTGCATCTTGAATCATTGACTGGGGCCAAGCTTTGAACTTTTTTTGAATTAATGAATCTATATTTTGAAACCTAGAGTCTGAACTTCGCTTGTATTGAACCTGTGGGATGGGTTATCTGAACCACCAAACCATTCTGAACTACTTTGAACTACTTCGAACTGAAGTTCGAAGTGGTTCAAAGAGGTTCAACATCTAAAATTGAAAGCTTTAAAAATGTGACCATATTGAATACTAACATGATGTTGTGGAGGAAAGGATCTCAGAGAAGATTAGAGCATAATTCAGATCTAAGATTGCATTGATGAAGAGTGGCATGATTGTTGAAATTATGAGTGCTTTAGGTGGTGTACCTCAGCATGTGAGTATTGAAGATGGTTATGAGAAAGTTGTTAAAGACTTTGAAGTTGTTGGATCAAATGGTGAGGACAGAATTGATCGTTTGGAGAGACCTATGGGAAATAGGGTTGGTCAGTTTGCTAGACCTAGATCTCAATTGAAATTGAAGCATAAGATGGAGGTTTATAATTTCTCAAGTACTTTGAATCCTAGAGACCTAATTGATTGGATTGGTGAATTGGAAGACTACTTTAAGCTTAAGGATATTGAGGATCCACTTAGAGTAAGACAAACTAAGTTGAAGGGACATGTTTCTCTTTGGTGTAAGGAGCTACAATGAGATAGAGAAAAGGAAGATGAAATGAAGATCACTAAATAGAGGCTAATGGTAACTAAATTGAAGGCTAAGTTCATTCCTGTTGATTATAAACTTGAGTTGTTTAGAAGGTTGCAGAATCTGAAACAGAAGGATATGAGTGTGAAAGATTATACCGAGGAGTTCTAAAAGTTGACTATTTGGTTTGGGCATAGAGAATTGTCAAAGGAGAAGGCAGCTTGGTACATTAATGGTTTGAGATTCAATATTCAGGATGAGGTTGGTATGCTGAATATTTTGTCAATTGAGGATGCTTATTAGTGTGCTTTGAGAGCAGAAGAGAAGTTGAAGAGGAAGAATCAAGGTAGTTATCAAGGGAAGGAGAAGTAGGACTACTTAACAAAGAATAAACCAAGTGCAAAAGATGAACCAAAACCTGTTGAGTAGAAGAGATGAGTTTAAGGGTACTTGTTTCATATGTCATGTAGAAGGACATAGATCTTATGATTGCCCACAGAAGACTGGTGATCGGAAAGTTATTGTTGTGAATGAAGTTGAAGACCATGAACCTAAGCAAGGAGAGATTTTATTGGCTTGACGAGTACTGATTGGTCAAAGGACACTGAAATCTTGTTAGAGGAGTAATTTGTTCAGGACTTCATTGTAAGTTTGGTGGTAAAGTCTACAATGTGGTTGTGGATGGTGGTAGTACTGATAACCTTGTTGTTGAGGAGATGGTTCAAAAACTTGGTTTGAAGAGAGTGAAACATCCTTATCCTTATAGGATTGGTTGGTTGCGAGTTGAATATGCTTTGGAAGTGAGGGAATAGTGCCTTGTTGATTTCCAAATTGGCTAGTATAAGGATCAAGTGTCGTGTGATGTTGTAGACATGAACAGTTGTCATGTATTACTTGGTAGACCTTGGTAGTATGTTTGCAAGATTGTGCATAATTGTGTCAAGAATGTGTTTACAATTGTGAAAGGTGGCAAGAAGCATTCCTTGATTCCTTTGCAGAATAAAAAGGTTGATAGAAGGAACCTGAGTATTGGTAGCCAAGTTGAGTTGGCAGATTCTGAAAGGGCTAGTGATTAGTGTTGACAGGAAAACATGTGGAACACTAAGGATGGAGGTGAAGAAGCAGAAGAAGAGAAAGGGAAAGAATGTATAACTTGAAGACCTGGAGTACATGTATGTGAAGAACTAGTTTGGGATTTTTGTGTTGAATCCCAGAAGATGTTCTTCTAGTTATTTAGAACATCTTTTCGCGCCTAGGGAGTCTGATGCAAAAGCATCCTAGTGTAGTTGGTCATCCTGCATGTTGGAGGGATTTTGGTGGAGTTGAGTGGACCTCTTTGGGTCTTGGTTAAATTTTTTTGATGTATTTAATAAGTGTTGTAAGCCTTTAAAGGCATTTGGTATTTAATTTTTGTTGGTGGCCAACTTGTGGTTCTTCATGTATTTAATGTAATGGATATTTAATTTGTAGCTTACTAGGTTGACTTGTGGCTTAGTTGGGTATAAGTAGGGGCTATTGTGAAGTCTTTAGTCATTATTCATCCATCTTGGAGAAAAGGATGTGGTAGAAGAGCGAACTTTGAGAAGAGCTTGTAGTTGAGGCTTGGGAAACAAAGAGATTACTTGGTGGGCTTGGGAGCACAAGTTGAGATCTTCATTGGAGGTTTCTACCAGAGTGTGGATCTAGACTAGCTAGGGTTTGGATTAGATCTTAAGGGATCTTGCAAAACTATTACTTGCTTTGTATTTGGTCGTAACTAAGAAGGACTTAAAGCCTAGCACATTGCATGTAATTAGTTATTTTATGAATAAAAAGTTGCATTTGGTATCAGATTGTGTACCTTGTGTTGTGTTTCCACTGTGTGGTTATTTGTTGAGGGTTAGGACATCTCCTTTGGGGATTCTCCTACCTTGTACTGCATAAGGGAGCATCTCAAGTCAATAAGCAATCTTGCATCAACCAAAAATATTGCTTTGTTTTATGTACTAGTTTGTTGTTCGTAGAGTAGTTGTTGTTGCTTGTCATTTCAAGTCATGTGTACTTGGCATCTTAATGTGAACCTATTTATGATCCTTACCCTAAGTACATAGAACCTAATTTTCTTTGAGCATGGGGTTTCATCCAATGTATCATTGAGTTTCTTTCTTTATGGTTTCCTATGATGACATGGCATCTTGCACAGTTGAGACACATCTCTTGGATCATGTGTGGCCTATCCTTAAGAGTGTGGATTCTCTTTTGGTCATTTGCTAGTCCTTTTTTTTCTTCATCAAGGAAGGACATATTTTGTAATTAATTGTCTAACAAGCCAACTTGTGGTCTTGTTGGCTATATAAGGACTTGGATAAGATTTAGGAAAGTACGTTGGTAAATGAAAAGTAGAAGAAAGTCTCATGTTTCCAGGCTTTGAGCTATAATGATGTGATTCTTTGTATTGGCCACAACTAGGAAGACCAATCAATCAGTATCTATTCATGAAGAAGTTTGTTCCTTGCTACTAGATCTGTGTTCTCTTCTGTGTGTACTCTTGGCGAGGTGTTAGGAGAGTGGAATTGGTTCCTTTCCCCAACCTACCTTGTGTCAGTTACACATAGATAGAATGTTCCCTTCTATTCTCAATGTGCTTATTGGTTTGTTTGATGTTATTGTTGATAAAACTCTTGATTTACATTGTTCAGCTTTGTGTCCATAATGATTGCATGTGAAACAATAATCCGCAAAGCTTCCTACTGATGATATATTGTTAGACCTTGATCTACACTATTTTATCTGATGTCCAACACTATTGCAATTGTAATAGTGTCCATTAAAGGGTGTACCTCTTGGATTGTTGACCGATCTGCTTCTAAAAACATTTGATATATGACCAAGCTTTTCATGGTTATAACAAGTAGGTTTTGTAGGTTTCTTACCTTGTAAATTGACAAATTCCTTAGATTTTTGAAATGGATCATGTGTTACTAATTTAGATGATTCACTGATTTCAAAATATTATTGAGATAATGGGTGTTGCACACATTGCATAATATTGTTATATTGTATTATTTTATTTTATTATGTAATGTTGCATCTAGATGGGCGTGCAACATGTAAAAATTTTCATGGGATATACTTGATGAGTTGTATTGTAACATTGTGATAATATTTCATGTAATTATTTAAAATTGGGAAAAATGATGCAGGAGCATCCAGTGGTGTAAGGGCAATCCTGTATCACCCAAAAATATGCCTACAGTTAGTTTCTATTTAATGTGTCTTTATTTATGGATACCCATTTGGGTCAAATAGAGATTCCAACTCTTATAGTTCCACTATGGTTTTCTGGGTTAGAGTTTTTGAGCACCTTGTGATACATGCCAATGTAGAAAATAGGTTATTTTGTAATTGAGCTATAATTATGATGAGTTAGAGAGTGTAAGTTGTAGGGATGATTATACTTGTAATTTAGAACATCCAAAAAAAGAATCAGGTCAAAAGGCTTTACGATTTGAAAGTTATTACAATTCTAAGTTGCCTTGAGACCTCCTAAGAGCACTTCAAAGTCAGATTTGAGGCACTAAACAGCCTCGTATGGGCCCGAAAAATGGGGGATGAGCATAGCTGATCCATAGGGCTATAGAGTGCCTAGAGAGCCTTTTGGAATGTAAACAGCTCGTCAATTGGAGTTCCGAATCAAAAGTTATGCCTCCCGAAAGTTGGACTATTGTTTACGGATTCTTCTAATTTTATACTGACTTCTGACGTGTTTTCTAGAACCTTCTGTTTTAGCGATGGATGTCAAATGGCATATTCTAGAATGTATTCCTAACCCTAAACCTAATTTGATTTACTTAAAGTCATTTATGGCATTGTAAACATTGTTTTGGTGGAGTTTGGGAGAAGGTATTGTGAGGAGGGTTTTTCTCCAAAATCAGACAACATTGTAAGCCCCTAGGGCATGTCATTGAGTCTACTTTCATTGTACTGAATGTAATAACATATCACTTCTAATGATAATAGTCTCTTTTTCCTGTTGTATTCATTTTGTCTTGGGTTGTTCCCTCATCAAAAAAAAATTAAAATTTCAATATTAAATGTGGGGTCAATGGGTTAGGTAGCACATGGTTTATGTAATACCACTTGGTGGTTTTGTGAGACTTGCTACTATATAAGCAGCCACAAGGGTAGTTGTTGAAGTGAGAAGAAAAAGGGAAAAAGGAAAGAGTCAAATAGGAAAAGGCTTGACAGGTTAGCCAAGGGAGCATTTGTGAAGGTTGGAAGCATGGAATGGGATGTGTGGATTCATTATTGTTCACATGGATTACTTGGTTGTAGTTGTGGCTTTGAAGACTTCCATGGTTGTATTACAATGGTGTTTTTTGTTGAATAATACATGGTGATAGATGCTTTTGGAGATTGATTTTTTTCCCCTAAACGAGGGTTTCCCAGGGCATACTTTGTGTCACAATTTTTTTGTGGGTATGTTGCCTATTCTCTTACATGTGGATTTCAATTGCATATTTGTGTCAAATCTATTATGGGTTATATGGAAATGGTTATATTTTTTGCTTGCATGTTTCCTTACAAATTTGTTGTTACTAGTGTAACCAAGACCAATTGTATCTCCATATCTTTATTGGTTTTTTTTAGTTGTTTGTCAACCTTGTCCATTCTTAGATCAAACTTTGTAAGACTCTCATTATATTCTTTCTCAACTTTTAGACTGTTCTTCAAAAAATTTATTTCCTTACTCAAATTTTTATTCTCGATAAGTATTTGCCTATTTTCCTCTTGTGTTCCATTTAGATATTCATTCAATTTGTTATTTTCTTATTATAGCCTAAAAATTATGTCAACTTTGTCTTGACTATTTTTTCCATATTCCTCTTATTGGAGTCAAGTATTTGTGTCATCCTTACGGCTTGACTCTCAAGTTCCAATTGGGCTTATGTTAGATTTTTCTCTAGATTTGTATTCCTTTCCATCATATCTATAACTGTTGAATTGACTTCTTCATAATTTGTATTCTTTTCTAATAAATCTTCAAGGTTGTTAAGTCTTATCTGCAAGCATTCTAAGATTTTTTCTTTTCTTTTTGGAAATGACGTTTTTAACTTCTTTAAATTTAAAGTTTGCACAAGGGCTTCATCCAAGGTTTCTTCCATTTTCTCGTCTTTCCTATACCTCTCCATATTCTCAAATCTACTTTTAAGTTGTTAGGTTTTCTCTCTAGAGAATTGTGCTATGATACCAATTATTGATTAAAAAGCTTAGGTACTGAGAGGGAGTGGGAGAGTCAATCAGTACTCCCAAAAAAATTCCAATTCAAGATTTTAACAATAAACATATAACTTTGATGTAGTGTGAGGTAGGGAAATCTCCAAAGGAGATGTTCTAGTCCCCATGAATTAACAACACAACAAAATATAAACAATTACATGGAGATTTAGATCCAAAACAATGCTAATGCTCATAATAAAATCATAAGATTTACATCCAACACACCTCATTGCAAGGCCTTTTGGGTTATGGCCAAATACATCAGCAATTACAATAGCGGTTCTACAAGACCTTGCAAGATCCAACTCTAACTAGGCCAAATCCACAATCTAGTAGAAAACTCCAAGAAGAATCTAAATTTGTGCTCGCAAGCCACCAAGTAACCTTCTTGCTTCCCAAGCCCACATTTAGCTACCAACTCTGTCAACTTTACTCCTCTAAACTACTCCATGTTGAATTGAATGCTTCAAGACACCACAAAACCCTCTACTTATACTAAACCAAGCCACGGGTCAACCTAGCAAGTTACATTAAATAAACCCTCAAGCCACATGTCATCTAGGCAACAAACATTAAATACATGAAATAACTAAATGCTTAGGATAGGTCCCAAGTTTACGATGCATAACTAACTCAAATGACAACATGAAAATGCATGCCCTTGGGCATAGTTCCACGTGTCATCCAACTATCCAACTCTAAGACTATACACACCAACTCACTCGAATTGAAGCTTGCGAAAACAATCTCTAAGGCATGTCCAAGAAATCAAGAACATGCAACTAGAAGCTAACAGAATGACTCTAACTCCAATATGATTACTCCAAACTTCATGCACACTTAAGGAAAAGGTTCTCAAATGTGCCTCGAACACATCCCCAACTACCTGAACCATAAGTCTACAAATTCGAGCTCAATGCTCCTACATACAAGATTGTTGGCTATCTAAGGATACTCTTGCATCAAACATCCTAGGTGCAAAGAAAAGATGTTCTTAATAGATGGAAGAACATCTTTTAGGGTTTAGTACATAAACCTCAAACTGGTTCTTCATGTACATGCCCTCCAAGTTATCAACTTGTACACTCTTTCCTTTATTCCACTTTTGCAAATCCTTTCTCGCAACTATCACCTTCACATATGTCTTTGGTGTGCAACAAGTATGCTTTTCATGTTGATTTTTAACCTTTCAAGAATCCTTCAACTTAACTCAGCTGCCAAAACTCAGGTTCCTCCTACCAAGCTCTTTATTTTTCAAAGGGACTAGGGAATGCTTCAGATTACCCTTTTCAATAGTAAACATTTTCTTGACACAATCATGCACTTCCCTGCAATCATACTACCAAGGTCTAACAAGCAATATGTTACAACTACTCATGTCCAAAATATCACACAACACTTTTTCCACATACTGTCCAATCTAAAAATCAACAAGACATTGCTCCCTCACTTCCAAAGCTTGATCATCATGCAACCAACTAGTCTTATAATAACAAGGATGTCTCACTCTCTTCAAACCAAGTTTTTGAAACATCTCCTTAACAACTAGGTTATTAGTACTACCACCATTCACAATCACATTCCAGCATTTACCTCCAAACTTGCATCTAGTCCTGAACAAATTCCTCCTTTGACAATGTCCAGCATCCTCTTGCCAAGCAACACTCATTGTACTAGGAAGTTCTCCTCCTCTTTCTCGGGTTCATTCACTGAATCGACATTCTCATTTTCCACAACTCTTTTATCATCATCCTTCCTACCAACATTGGGATATTCAAATGCTCTGTGTCCTTCATCAACACATTTGAAACAAGATCCTTTAAATGCACATCTACTTGTTCTTCTCTTCTTGTCAATGGGTTTTGGTTTATCCTTGGCAATTTATTTATCTTTCACATGCTTCTCCTTCCTTCAAGAATTACTTTGATGTCTTCTCTTCAACTTCTCTTCTTCCCTCAAATCATATTGATAGGCATCCTCAACTAAATCAATCCTCAAAATACCAATCTCATCTTGGATATTGAATCTCAAGCCATTAATATATGTAGCTAGTTTTTCCTTTGAAATTTATCTATATTTAGACCGAATAGTCAACTTGTAGAACTCCTTAGTATAATCCTTCACATACATATATTTATGTTTTAGATTCAGCAATGTTTTAAACAACTCGAGTTCATAATCAGCTAGAATGAACTTAGCCTTCAATTTTTTCACCATCTAGTGATCTTCATTTCACCTTCCCCTTAGTTATCTCTTTGCAATTATTTCCACCATAAAGCAGCATGTCCTTTCAACTTATTTTATGCCAACCTTACTTTGAGCAGATCACTAACATCCTCTAACTCAAAGTAGTCTTATAATTCACCAATCCCATCAATCAGGTTTTCAGGATTCAAAGTACCTGAGAAGTTAGAAACATCCATCATATGCTTTAGCTTCAAGTGAGCTCCAAATCTACCCAACAGACCAGCTTTGTCTTCCATAGGTCTCTCCATACGATCAGTTTTGTCCTCGCCACTAAATCTAGCAACTTTAAAGTCTTCAACAATTTTTTCATAACCATCTCCAGTACCCACATTCCTAGGTATACGAGCTATAGCTCTCATGATCTCAATTATTGTTTCATTCTTTATCAACTCCATATTAGATCTGAAAATCTTCTCTAAAATCTTAATCTCCATGCCATCACATAGATCTACAATTTCCCTAGGGTTTAGTCTTCTCAGAAGCGTCTTCCAAGATCTTCGCAAACCCAGCGAAACAAATCCACAAGATCAACTCACTCTACTAGATCAACCAGCTCCAAAAGATCAAACAACTCTAATACCTTTTAATGAAGTGCAAGGCAGAAGAATCCCCAAAGGAGATGTCCTAGCCCCCATCAATTAACCACACAATAGAATATAAACAATAACATAGAGATTTAGATCCAAAACAATGTCAATGCTCATAATAGAATCATAAGATTTACATCCAACATAACTAGTTGTGAGGCCTTCCGGGTTATAGCCAAATACATCAATGATTACAATAACAGTTCTACAAGACCTTGCAAGATCCAACTCTAGCTAGCCAAGATCCACAATCTAGTAGAAAACCTCTAGAAGAATCTAAACTTGTGCTCGCAAGAAACCAAGCAACCTTCATGTTTCCCAAGCCCACACTTAGCTACTAGCTCTGCCAACTTTGCTCCCCTCAACTACTCCATGCTGAACTGAATGACTCAAGGCACTACAAACCCCTCTACTTATACTAAATCAAGTCATAGGTTGGCCTAGCAGGTTACATTAAATAAACACTCCCATTAAATAAACCCTCAAGCCACAAGGAGGCTCGGTAACAGACATGAAATAACTAAATACTTAAGACAGGCCCCAAGTTTATAAAACATAACTAACTCAAATGACAACTTGAAAGTGTGTGCCCTTAGGCATAGGCCAACATGCCATCCAACAATCCAAATCCAAGAGCGCACACACCAACTTTCTCAAATCAAAGCTCACAAAAACAAACTAAGGTATGTTTAGGAAATCAAGAACACACTACTAGTAGCCACCAAAACAACTCTAACTCCAATACGATTACTCCAAACTTCGTGTGCACTTAGGAAAATGTTCCCAAATGTGCCTCAAACACATCCCCAACTACATGAATCATAAGTCTACAAATCTGAGCTCGATGATCCTGCATATAAGATTGCTGACTACCCCAGGATGCTCTTGCATCAAACTTCAATTGTCATTTACTAACATCATTCATAGTATTACAGATATGTTGTAACTAAAAAATTATAAAGTAAATAATAGTAACACATACATGAATCACACACCCATAACACAGAGATTTTTGGTCTCGCAGGAAACCCACGACTCTTCTCCATGGTAAAAAGGCATTGTCTATTAAGGCTTACAATATGTCACCTTTTGAGTAAGTCACTTAGTTAGGAGTGAATGATACATTGTGATATGTATCTACAGTCTTATTAGGACTACTTTGCTAAGAGATTTTTATATTTATCCATCAATCTATGGATGATGTTATGAGCTGAACTTCAAATCTATCTTCAACTTCTTCCACAATGTGCACTAGAAATACCCAACAAACTTGGTGTCTCAATCTGAAACTATGCTCTTCAGTAAACTATGTAGTCTCACTACTTTGAAAAATAACTCTGCCACATTAACAACATCACTAGTCTTCTTGTAGGAAATTAAATGTGTAATCTTTGAAAACCTTTCAACCACTACAAAAATTGAATTATGGCCTCACTGAAGCTTGGTAAACCAAGAACAAAGTCCATGCTGACATCCTCTCATGGCTCCTCTGGTACTGGTAATGGTTGATACAACCCAGTATTCTACTTCACTCCTTTCGCCATCTGGCATACTCTACAACTTTGTACAAAAATTTTGACATCTTGTTGCAACTGTGACTAGTAATGATTCTCAATAACCAAAGCAATGGTTTTATCACAACCAAAATGTCCAACCAATCCTCCACTATGCTTCTCCTTGAAGAAGTTCTACCTCATAGAACTTTGTGGAATGCACAACTGACTTACTCTGAATAGCATATCATCCTAGATTATGAAATCCAACTACTTTGTTCTATCAAGTGTAAAAGGTTTTGTACAAGCTTTCCAAGGTTCACCAAAATCAGGATCCTCTAGATACTAACTCGTGAATTCCTTGAACCCAACCACCTCAATCTACATCTCTATCATCAAAAGTTGTCTACTTCTAAGAGCATCTACAACCTTGTTAGACATTTTGCTCATGTTGCAAGACAAATGTGTAACTCTCCAAAAATTCAACCCATTGCAAATGTCTCTGATTCAACTTTTCTTAACTATTCAAAAATTGCAAAGCTTGATAACCAATTTACAAAACAAACTCCTTAGGAAGAAAATAGTATCTCAACTTCTTCAATGCTTAAGCAATTGCATAAAATTCCTAATCATAAACAAAATGTTTTCTTTTGGTATCATTCAACTTCTCAGTAAAATAGGCAAGAAGTATATCTTTTAGGCTAAGAACAGCTCCTATTATAGTATCACTAGCATCACGGTCTACTTCAAACACCTTATTAACATTTGGAAGTGGTAAAACAAGTTGTAATGTAACTTTTTTGTTTCAACAAATTAAAACTCTTATATGTCCCTACAATCCACTTAAACTATTTCTTATCCCCTCTCATTACTTTAGTCAAAGGCTAACAAATACTGCTAAATTTTCTAATAATTCTTTTTGTAAAAGTTAGTCAAACCATGAAAATATCTTACCTCGGTAGCACTCCTTGGAGCAGGCCATTCAAAAATAATCTTCACTTTCTCAAGGTCCATTTTCAGACCTTTTGATGAAACTACAAATTCAAGATACACTAATTCTTTCACAAAACTACACTTCTTCAAATTAATTAGCTACTTTTCTTCCCTCAACTTATCAAACACACTACGAATGTGCATAATATGTTCCTCCAATGTCTTACTAAAGATCAAAATATCATCTACAAATTTCCTTAGTACTTCATTCATGAGTTGTATGAAAGTGTTTGGGGCATTAGTTAGCCCAAAAAGGCATGACTAACCACTCATACAATCATTCCTCTATCTTGAAGGAAGTCTTCCATTCATCTCCTTCTCTGATTTGAATCTGATGATTTCCACTCTCTAGATCTATCTTTGTAAAATACATAGCTTTACTAAAACAATCTATAATATCATCCATTTGTGGTAATGGAAACTGGTACTTTATTGTGATCTTGTTGATAGCCCAAGAATTTATACACGTCCTCTATTCTACATTCATCTTTGGTGCTAGCACTACTGGTATAGCACATGGACTCAAACTCTCTTGAATTGACCTCTTCAACAACTCGTGTACTAGTTTGTTCAACTCTTCACTTGTTGGTGTCATTTTGTGTGTTGCCTTTTGGAAAACTAGCTCCTAGAAACAAGTTCATCTAATGATGGATCATCCTTAGTGGTGGTAGTCCATCAGGTACATTATCGAATACGATATCTAAAAACTCATCCAAAAAATCTACAACTTTTGCAATTACGTCTTCTACTTCTTCTTTACCATCTTTTAAAATTATAGAAAAACACATGTTCATGGCTCATACCTTCTAGGAACTTCCTTCCATTAACAAAACTTATTCTAGCATTATTGCATACATTTTCTTCTATGTACTTCAATGGCTTTAGCTTATGTTTCACTTCATCCTTTGTTAAAGAATGGGTTTTCGCATGACCATCATGTACAACATGCATGCCAAATTATCATGGCCTACCCAGCAATATATGACATACATACATGGGTATGATATCATGTAGTACCTAATCATGTTAGCCCCTAATCTTGAACTTCACTAGGAACTTTTCATTGACCATGACCTTGTGGTCATCTTGCACCTAGGCAATTCGGCATGGATGTGGATGTTTCTACCTCTTGGGCTTTAACTTTGTGACTATCTCTTCTAACACCAAATTGCTAGTGCTTTCACCATCAATAATCACATCAAATCACTTATCTTCACACTTGAACCTAGTCCAAAACAAGTTCCTCCATTGATCAAGTTCATTCTTGCTAATCAACAAGACCTTTTTGTTAACTAGGACTTCTCCTCTTTCAGCATCTTCAAAATGTGATGATTTGACATCTTAATCCATATATGCAACTCTGGTATGGCCTTCAGTTCTCCTATGTCCTTCCTTGCTGTTGGAAACATTCAAATGCACTGAGCCCTTCTTTTTTGTAGTGAAAATATGTTCCAAAGAAACCTCCTCTTCCTCTCTGAACTCTATTACTCTAATCATGGAAATGATTGAAATTTTTTCCCCTATGGTTTTGATTGCTACTACTAGCCTCATCCTCCTCCTCCTAATCTTCAATTCGGTCTCCATAAGACCATCCACCACATCTTTCACCACAACCTCTTTTGTTTTGCTTGTTCTCAAACTTCGTATTCAACTTTTCCTCTACTTGGAGGGCAAAGTGGTATGCTTCTTCGATACTGTCCATTTAGAATAGACTTAATTCCTCCTGAATGCTTGGCCTCGACCCATTAAGGTAACAAGGAATCTTCTCCTTGTTAGATTCCACATGGCCTATTCTAATGAGGACCATGGCTTGTTCTAATGAGGACTCAATAGAACTCATCTATATTACTAAACAAATCTTCCCACTTGCTTCATTAATCCTTGCATTTTCTTTAGTAAATCAAGTCACAATCAATGTGAATGAATTGTCACTTCAATTTAGCTATCATCCAATGTCATCTTGTGATTTTCTCCTTTCCTCATCTATTTCACTCCAATTAGATCTCCTATCACTAGATCTTTGCATGACCCTTTTGTCTGGCTTTTCTAAACTTGACCCTATCAAGATCTTCAATATCTTTGAACTCGTAATATTCTTCTATTTCATTGATCCAGTTGATTAACTCCTCTGAGTTAAGATTTCCCAAAAATGTGGTAACCTCAATCTTAGCTCTCTGTTCAATCTTTGAGATGGCCCTAAAAAGATTTTCTTACTCTTAGTTCACAACTTTGTCTTCTCTTTCATCCTGACTTTCATCTCTTACAGTGAGACTCGTCCCTCTCCCTAATGTTCTTGCAATGCTTGCATTTGTCGTTGGAGGGCTCTCAAACCCTCATGTATCACACCTCTGGATCTTCTGCCATGTTCCCTTTATGGAGGCATTTTCGCACTTATCATTGAAACCCTAGTGCAAATTGCCTCTCAATCTGCGATCTAACAACACACTCACCTCAAATCACAATCCTGGTGCAAATCGTCTTGCAGTCAATGATCTCTCTACACACTCAGGAACTCACACTCGGATGCCACTTAATGAAGGGTACTCCTAATAATACCACAAATAGGTAACAGGATTAGAGAGACAACAACAATTTGCAACATCAAAATATGGGTTTCTTGTTGTCTCCATAAGCATGAAATTATAGAATTCAAGCATATAATATGCAAACCCATATGGGTGCCTTGCTTACAGTATTCAACAAGACAAAGTTGTGAACCACCACCCAAAATTGCCCTAGAAAACCTATGGGTCTTCCTTATATAGGAATTTTCCACTGCTCGAGAAGGTTCTAGACACTTAGCCCTAACTTTTGACGCTGACCAAACTCAAATTATATTATTTTATTACATAGAATTGGCTCAAGACAATTTACAAATTACATTTCAGGATGGCCCAACTTCTGGAGACCTTAACCTACAAATCATTGACTTGATTGGCTATTATAACCCCTTTTTGGAAACACCAACTCCTATTCTACCATGGTTTCTTGTGCAAGCAATCATTAGTAGAGGACTGACCTTGAGACTGATGAAGGGTGCTCCCCTTAATACCATAAACCATAATAGAAACAAAGAAATAACAACGAATGCGAGAACAAAATATGGACTTCTTATTTGCACTGCAAATGCGAAATTACATAATTCACAAGTACAATATGCTAACCCACATAGGCACCTTCATTGTAGTAATCTCCAAGACTAAGCTAGGAACTACCACCCAAAGTTGTTCTAGACAATGTTTGAGCATTTCTTAAATAGGCAATCTTATATTGCCTAGAAAGGTTCTAGATCCTCAAACTTAATACCTATGACCGACAGATCCTAACAATACATGTAGAATCGGCCAAATACATCTCTGACAAATTATTTTAGATATTTCAGGTAGCCCAACTTCGGAAGGCCATAACTCTCGAATCGTTGCTCCGATTGGCTATTATAACCACTTTTCAAAAATGTTGACTTCTTATCTACAGGCTCAAAATTGCGTAAGCACCCTTCCATCAAGTTTTTGGATCTCATTTGAGCACTCTAAGGCCTCCAACGGTGAGCCTAAAGATTTTTCTACAATTTTTTTCACCAAAAATCTACAATAACTTTTGAATACTTAAGCTGGAGCAATGAGATTTTTATGGTAGGCTCATAACTCTAAAATGAACCATCATGTAAAAACTGAGAACATTCCAAGCTCGTATGACAAATTCCCTAAAAATAGCAAGTTCCCATAAATAGTAACCACCTTGTCTACTAGTCTTTATTAAAATAGAAAATATTGAAAAGAAAATATTTTGGGTGATGCAAGATTGCCCTCACACCCAAGATGCTCCTGCATCAGACACCCGGAGTAATTTGAGAAGTGACTCTGTCACATCTCAGGTGTTCAAAGGAAAACCAAGACGGGTTAACCTCCTCCCTTGCTAGCCATGATGAATCCTCTATTGGCCTCCCTTTCCATTTGACCAGGTATTCCTCATAAGTTATGTTCCTTGTACTTTTGCCAATATGACTGTCTAGTATCTCCTCAATCTCCTTTGTAGCCGAACTAGCTATTGGAATACCCCAATGCGCTTCTGCAACTTCATCTCCATCACCTCCTTCATAATACTATATCAAATCTGAAATATTAAATACTGGTGAAATATTCAATTCAACAGGGAACTCCACTTCATAAGCATTTCAAGAATCATGCCTTTTCACTATCTTGCGCAATCCAAAGTTCTTCATCTTCATCTTATTATATGTACCCACTGGAAAACGCTCTTTTATCAAATGAACCATAACTTCATCTCCAATTTGAAATTCCTTATACGTCATTTTTACATCTATCTTAGCTTTATACTATGTATTCATCTTTATAATGTGCTTCCTTACCTCCACATGGATGTTCTTCAAATGTTCAACAATTTTTTCTGCTTCAACACTACTTATCTCTCTTTTATCCAACTGCCTCAATTCAAGAGCATTTCTAGGACTACTCCCATATACAATCTGGAATAGTGATTTACTATTACTTCAGTTGACAGAATTATTATATGCAAATTATGTCTATGAAAAAATCATATCTCATCTTTTTGGCTTGTCTCCAACCAAACATCTAAGCAAATTTCCCAAACTCCTCTTCACCACTTTTGTTTGTCCATCAGTCTGTGGATGATGTGATGAACTGAACTTCAACTCCGTCTTCAATTTCTTCAACAATGTACGCTAGAAATAACCAACAAATTTGGTATCTCAATCTGAAACTATACTCTTTGGCAGACCATGTAGTCTCAACACTTCTATGAAAAACAACTCTATTACATGAATAGCATCAGTAGTCTTCTTGCAAGGAATAAAATGTGTCATCTTTGAAAACCTGTCAACCACCACAAATATAGAATCATGCCCTTGCTATGTCCTCAGTAATCTAAGAACAAAATCCATGCTGACATCCTCCCACGGCTTCTCTGGTATAGGTAATGGCTAATACAATCCTGTATTCTCCTTCACTCCTTTTGTCATCTAACATACTCTCCAACTTTGTACAAAATTCTTCATATCTTGCTACAATTGTGGCCAATAATAATTCTCAGCAACCAAAGCAATGGTCTTATCTTGGCCAAAATGTCTAATCAATCCTCCACTATGCTTCTCCTTGATGAGATTTTCTCTCATTGAACTTCTGGGAATGCACAATTGGCTTCCTTTGAACAACATATTATCCTGAATCATGAAATCCAACCATTTTGTCCTATCAAGTGTAATAGGTTCTGTACAAGCCTTCCACGCTTCACCAAAATTAGGATCATCTGGATACAAAGTAATGAGTTCCTTGTATCCAACCACCTCTATCTGTATTTATGTCAGCAAAAGTTGTCTTCTACTAAGAGCATCTACAACTTTGTTAGAATTCCCACTCTTGTTTTTCAAAACAAATGTATAACTCTGCAAAAACACAACCCACTTCAAATGTCTTTGGCTTAATTTTCCTTGACTATTCAAATATTGCAAAGCTTGATGATCAATATACAAAACAAACTCCTTAGGAAGAAGATAGTGTCTCCATTTCTTCAATGCTTGAGTTATAGCATAAAATTCCTAATCATAAACATAATATTTTCTTTTTGCATCATTCAACTTCTCACTAAAATAAGCAACAAATCTACCTTCTTGGCTCAAAACAGCTCCTATTGCAGCACCACTAACATCACAGTCTACTTGAAACACCTTGTTAAAATCGGGAAGTGCTAAAACAGGTTGCTCAGTAACTTTCTATTTTAACAAATTAAAACTCTTATCTACTATTATAGACCACTTAAATTCTTTCCTATCCCCTCTCATTGTTTTAGTCAAGGGTCCACAAATACTGCTAAAAGCTTTTATGAACTTTCTGTAAAAACTAGTTAGTCCATGAAAAGATCTTACCTCTATCGCACTCTTTGGAGTAGGTCATTCAAGGATAGCCTTCACTTTCTCTAGGTCTATTTTTAGACCTTTTGTCGAGACAACAAATCCTAAGTACACCAACTCGTTCTTTACAAAACTACACTTCTTCAAGTTTATCAGCAACTTTTCTTCCATCAACTTATCAAACCCCTGGTGAATATGGACCAAATGCTCCTCCAATGTCTTACTAAAGATCAAAATATCATCTAGGTAAACAATGACAAGCTTACCCAGAAACTCTTTCAATACCTAATTCATGAGCTGCATGAAAGTGCTTGGTGCATTGGTTAGCCCAAAAGGCATGACTAACCACTTGTACAATCCTTCCCTTATCTTGAAAGCATTCTTCCACTCATCACCTTCTCTAATACAAATTTGATGGTACCCACTCTTCAGATCTATCTTTGTGAAATACTTAGCTCTACTCAAACAGTTCATAGTATCATCCATCCTTGGCAATGGAAATCTATACTTGATTGTGATCTTGTTGATAGCGCGATAATCTGTGAACATCCTCCATTCTCCAATCTTCTTTGGTGTTAGTACAGCTGGTACAGCATATGGAATTAAACTCTCTCAAATCAACCCTTTCTACAACAACTCATGAACATGCATGTTCAACTCTTCACTTTCTGTTGGTGTCATGTTGTGCGTTGCTTTGTTTGGCAAACTGGCTCCTAGAACCAAATCCATCTGGTCACTAATCTTCCTCATTGGAGGCAATCCATCAGGTACATTACCTGATAAAATATCAGAAAACTCTCCCAACATATCTGCAACTTCTATAGGTGCCTCCTCTACTTCTTTACTATCTTTTGGAATTATAGCAAAACACATATGTTGATGCTTCATACCTTTGACAAACTCTTTTCCATCAACAAAATATATTCTAATAACACTACATACATTTTCTTTTTTCTCCTTCAATGACTTCAACTTATGTTTCAGTCCATCCTTAGTCAAAGTATAGGTATTTGCTCACCCGTCATGTACAACATGCCTGTCAAACTGTCATGGCTTGCCCAACAACATATGACATATGTCCATAGGTATGATATCACAAAGTACCTCGTCCTGGTAGCTTCCAATCTTGAACTTCACTGAGCATTGCTCATTGACTATGACCTTGTGGTCATCTTGCACCCAAGCAATATAGTATGGATATGGGTGTTTCTACCTCTTCAGCTTCAGCTTTGTGACCATCATTTCTGACACTAGATTGTCAATACTTCCACCATCAATGATCACATCACAACACTTACCTTCACATATGCACCTTGTGCAAAACAAGCTCTTCCTTTGATCAAGTTTTTTCTCACCACTCAGTAGGACTCATTTGTTAACTAGGACTTCTCCTCTTTCAACATCTTCAGAATATGATGATCTAACATCTTCATCAACATGTGTATCTCTAGCTTGGCCTTTTGTTCTTCAATCTGTCCTTCCTTGGCATTGGGAATATTCAAATGCTCTATGCCCTTCTTCTTTGTAGTGAAAACATTTTCCATGGAAGCCTCCTCTTCTAGATCCTTGTCCTCTACCTCTTCCTCTCTAATCTCTATTGTTCTGATCATGGAAATGATTGGAATTGCTTCCCCTCTGCTTCTAACTGCTACTTCCAGCCTCATCCTTGCTCTTTTGATCATCATTACGGCCACCATAAGATCATTCACCAGATCTTCCACCACGACCTCTTCCACTATTCTTGTTGTCAAACTTCTTGTTCAGTTTCTCCTCAACTCTTAGGGAAAACGGGTATGCCTCCTCAATACTGCTCATTCGAACCAAACTCAACTCATCCTGAATACTTGGCCTTAACCCATTAAGGTAACGGGCCACTTTCTCCTTAATAGCTTCTTCATACTCAAAGTACTCCTCCAATTCATTGATCCAATCGATTAGCACCTCTAGGGTAAGATTTCTCGAAAATGTGGAAACTTCAAACTTAGGTATTTTTCCAATCTTGGAGATCACCTTAAAAGCATCTCTTCCTCTGGGTTTAGAATTGTCTCTGCTTTGACATTTTCTTCTACTTCGTCCTCATCCTCGCTTTTATCTCTTACGGGAAGATTTATTCCTCTATGCATTTGTTCTTCCAATGCTTGCATTTTTCTTTGGAGGACTCTAAAACCCTCAAGTGTAACACCTACAGCTCTTCTGCCACACTCTCTTCATGGAGACATTTTTCACACTTTTGTTGAAAACCTAGTGTAAACTGCTTCACAATCGATGATCTATCTAGACACTCAACCCAAAATATGGTCTTGGTGTGAACTGTCTCACAGTCAGTGATCTATCCACACACTCAAGAACTCTAGCTCTTATACCACTTGATGAAGGGTGCTCCCCTTAATACCATACACCATAACAAATACAAAGAAACAACAAAAAATGTGAGAACAAAATATGGACTTCTTCTTTGCACCACAAATACGAAATTACAAAATTCACAAGTACAATATGCTAACCCACATGGGTGCCTTCATTACAATAATCGGCAAGACTAAGCTGTGAACTACCACAAAGAGTTGTTCTAGACAATGTTCAGGTCTTTCTTAAATAGGCAATTTTATGTCACCCGAGAAGGTTCTAGATGCTCAAACTTAATACCTAGGGTTGACAGACCTTAACAATACATATAGAGTCAGCCAAATACATCTTTAACAAATTATTTTAAATATTTTGGGTAGCCCAACTTCGGAAGGCCATAACTCTTGAACCATTGCTCTGAATCTAAATATCCCAATGTTGTATTTCTAACTCAATATCTGTTGTTTTCTCATCTATTCCATTTGTTCCAAATGTTGTACTTTTTCCCTGAACTTTAGCTTATTTTTATTAATGACCTTCTACATCAACCTCAAGGTTTTTGAATATGTCAGATGTCTCCACATTTGCATGCAAATATTCTCCTAAGTTCTACTTCTTTTTACTTGGGTCATAGTTTTTTTTCTTGGGGAGTGCTCATGTAGGCTAAATTGCTCTTTTAAATTTTTCTCTAAGTCTCATATTGGCTTCATTTTTTGAAGTACTTCCTATTTTCTAGGAATGTCTTATTTTAATAAGTTTTGGATTTCCCTAATTCCACATTTAAACAAACTTATTATTTATAATAAGTTTTTTTTTACAAGACATTTTGGACAAATGATGAGTACTAGTTGAAGAAGACAAAAATGGGTATCCAAAAATGTGATCAAATGGTACAGTATGAAAAAACATCTCTTGAAAAAAGAAGGCTCCTAAAAAAGTAGTTTCAAAAAACAATCTCCTAAACAATAGCCCATAGAAAAAGCAGTTCAAAATAAGCATCCCTTGACAAAGAAGTCTTAAAAAAGCAATTTGAAAAACTCAAAAAGTAACTACACTAGGGGAATTAGGAAAAAATCTATTTCTAAAAAAAAATGAGCAAAAATAACTATGTGAAGTGTCATAAGATAGAAAAAGTTATTTATGATTTTCTAAAATCATGTCATCTGTGTCATTTTATGATTTTCTTTCAAACTTTTCTTAAATCATCTATGTCATTTTATGATTTAACTATTGTTATTTTATGATTTTCTAAAATCATGTCATCTATGTCATTTATGCCAAAGGTGATGTTGATTTAAGAAAAGCAGATAAGATACCTTGGTATTTATTCTATTGTTGTTATGGTCATAAAACACACATCAACAAGAAGGATTAGAAAACAAGACCAAAATAGGGCAAGTACTTATTGTATATATGGGAAAGAATAATATACAATTTTGCAAGTTATTCCAATGAAAAGTCTAGATTCAAGCTTATTCTGATAATAAACTGTACTGCTTTGCCATGAGATACTTGTTTTACCTTTCACGGTCATTTAAGATATTCTAGATAAGAGATGGAGATGTTACAGATCTTTGAAGTTTGTATATTGGCCCACTAATTTATCATGAGCTAGATGAAATAAATCACATTTGCAAGGGCTTATATAATAGATTATGAATTTGCTATGGGCTTTTATAGCATTTATCAAAAGTAATCCCTTATAAATTCTTTAGACTTTAATGTATACACTGAATCTTCCTTACTCATTTGAAGCTTGTATTACTTGATATTCAATTTGAGGAAAATATCTACTAAACATTACAAGTTTCAGACACAACAATGATCGACAAATTAAACAGAACCAGCTACATGAGCAACAACAGTTGTCATTTTCAGTCAATGCTCCCAAAACTTATTTTTCCTAGCCATTATCAGTTTTGAAGCCACCCATCAGTTCACAGATCTGAAATTGACCTTAAAGTGATAAGATCGACTCGATGTGACAAAGTTTTAGGCACCAGAATGACATATGAATTAAATGGAAGCAATTGTGCAAGCAACAAAGGTTGACAGTTTTAGTCAAAGCTGCCTAAAAGTGTTCCTTCCCATAATCACTGTTGAAGCCAACAAGCAGTTCTCAATGCTGAACATGACCTTGGGGTGGTCAGAACATCTCAGCCAAGTCAGAAAACAAGGGCATAAATGAAAAACATCCATATTCTACAGCTGGCAATGAGATTCCCACTTCCTGTACGAGGCAACTCAGTAACCACCCAAGTAATTGCATTTCTCTAAGTAATGCCATCTAAAGTTTTTAGACGTTAAAATTACCATCAAATCTTCCTTATTCATTTGAAACCTGTAGCTTCTAGACATTCAAATCAAAGATCTGCTCAATGTGACAAGTTTTCGACAAAAAATAAAATAACAAAACCCAACCCACCAGACAGTTATGATCCATTTCGACCAAATTTTATATCATTCAATTTAGTTACTATCTGCTGCTGTAAATAGTTCCAAAATGAATAAACTGATTTCCTGACCTTTCCTACATCATTTGAAGGCTTGCTTTGTGTAGATGTAACCTTGGATTGTGCCAAACTTCCCTCCCAGCCATCTGCATGTGTTCCAACTTCATTGTTTTGAATTGAACCTTGAACCCAAGCTACCCCTTCTTGGTTCCTTTCAGAGCTAATTTCACCTAGCAAAGTCCTTCCACGATAAGTCGTTTCAAATTCACTTTTTTTAGCGCGTAATAAATCAGATTCAGATGAGCATAGTGGTCCCTTGAGATCAATCTCTGATTTGACACTGGACTTGCTATTCCAACATTTCACTATTTTGTAATTCTGGGCTGTAAATATTGAATCAATGTTCTGATTTGGCTTGGCAATGCGTGCATTTTCAAACGTGGGTCTGCAGGTGTCTTTTGCATACTTTATACAAGCATCTCGTGAAGCTAGAACACAAGTTTTCATCTCATGCTCTTCACACGCCTCCCTTTCGGCAATTTGATTATTAGTTACTTTTCCAATGTTAAATACATATTTCCACCATGGAGGTTTGCACTTATTTGAGGCACCAACTGCACACCCCATTCTAGCACCA
Source organism: Cupressus sempervirens (assembly GCA_028749045.1). Classification (NCBI taxonomy): domain Eukaryota; kingdom Viridiplantae; phylum Streptophyta; class Pinopsida; order Cupressales; family Cupressaceae; genus Cupressus; species Cupressus sempervirens. The sequence goes on from CM053788.1 coordinate 523,068,451, forward strand.
GCCTTCATAAGAGCAAGACATGTCACAAAAGAGAGACGTTAATAAAGACATAGAACCAAATCATTTGACTTGCAGCGTGGAAAATAATATAAAATGTAAAAAACAATGAGCAACATTTTCTACAAAAGCTTATGCTAGCTTGTATATTGTCAATTTTTGTTATTATTATATTATTACTACTCAAAATTAACAACAGATATTTTAACTTTGATATCCATAAAGAGTTTTAAGCATATTCAGTTTTCTGAGCCTTCTAAAGTTTATGTTATTTTTAGCATAAAGCCTGAGATATTTAGAAGCTTTTAGATTAGTGCACTCCTACTAACCAAGATGGACATGACATATATTTCACCTGAATGAATAACTATGCTTGGATTCTATTAGTGAAACTGTTGGGTACAATTAATTATTTGCCTAATTACACTTTACTTAAGCTTACCTAGGATATTGCATATAAAGTAGTTTGCATATGAGACATTAGGAGTTTGCACCTTTATTTGCACATGGTGTAGGAGAAGTTCCACTTTAGGCGGTGATAGTTGTTATCACATTCCACTTATGTGTTGTCTCCACCTTTAGTGCACTTATCACTTTATCATCCTCCACATATTGCACATACTTCATTGCACAATGGAAGGTGATTCACCTTGATGGACATGCCATTCCACCTTGTGTGGGTGATAAGTTATCCCCGCCTTATCATGGTCTCTTATTGCCTTCCCTAAATAAGCAGCAATATCCACTCATTCTATTTATGACTTCAGTTAAGTCGGCTTTGCATACTTGGTGAGAATACAGCTTATTTTTATCATATCTGTTCCCTTTGTTGTGCTATTCATTGGCCTCTAGATCTTGGGTTGTTATTATTGCTATAAGAAAATTCTTACATTGTATTAGAGCAATTCTTACATGGTGGTACCAAAGCAATTCTTATAGAAACAATCCAGAAAAAGGCATGGAAGAATTTATCGCAAAAAGTATTGATTTTTTCAGTACTATAGTCATACTAATATTAGACAATTTGTTTTCAACTTCATAGAATACTGCACTAGGCACAATCTAGTCAGTCTTAGCTACTTGCTATAAACTTATAACTCTATGTACTCAACATTCTATTTTGCTTCTTTTGGGTTTTGACAATTTACAGTACAATTATTAGTAGACTAAAATTCTACTAGTTGAAGGCTTAGAATGATATATTAAACATACTTTTGTAAATCTCAGAATTATAAATGACAATATTGGATAATACGTTGCTTCTGTAAAAATAATCATGTTCCCTAAGTGTCATAATTTCAAAAGGCCGCAGGAACACTAAAAAGAAATCAAACATCTGATGCTATTCTAATATCTATAGAAAATTTTGTATGATCGCCTATTTAAATTTGACATATGCAGGTAACATCCTTGAGGACATACAACGGTTAGATGTACCTTTATTATAGGAACTTGGGAAGAAGACCTACTGTCACTTGCTTAAACAACTGTCATCCCTTTCTCTCATCTTATTGGCTCAAGAGAATTTTTCCTGCATCTGACATACATAACAAATATCAAATTGGAAGTTGGCACCCTGCACCTCTAATTGCTCCAGGTTTTGCACCTACTACATATCTCGAGCCATACTTTATGAAATATTGCAAAAGAAAAGAGATGGTTTGACAATTCAGGCCACATTTTGTGACTCGACATCATATTGAAGCCATTATAATGATTAAAGGTCACATTTTGAAGCTCCTTATCATATACTGGTAACTCAGCAAGAGATGTGAATCCTTAACGAGCATTGAATTAGATATAATTAAATCCTGCTGAATTTCATTCAGCAATTGTCACTTTTTCATGTGTTGATTAGTATACAATCAAGTCATATGTGACCTATGAAGATCTTAAGACAAGATTACAAGTATTGTAAGCAGTCTATACAGAATAGCTACAGTACAATATTGGCAGAAATTGAAGCTGCTGATTCCTAAATCATCAATTGACCTGATGAAACCAAACTGTATGCTTTATGAGACTGTTGAAGAAACTTCTCTTGAACATGGGGTAAAAAAACCTTGCAACTTGGGACATTGATGTAACAAATGTTCTTCTTGAAAAGAATTGGAAACATTTATACAGGCCCTTAAACAAGAGGGAAGGAAGTAAAGGATGAATTGGGATCCTAGCCTAACAAGATTAATCTCCCATGAGTTATCATTGCTTGAGGGCAAACAATATTTCGGGGGGAGGACTGTAATATACACCATCCTTAAATAGGATATATTATTTAAAATAAAGGTATTTCTTACCACTAAACTATATAACTAAGATTAATATATAAATTTAATTGAAATTAGAAATTATTATTTAAATTTAAAATGAAATTGCCACTTTTGGGCCCTTAGGACCAATCCCAGAAAATATCAAGAGACTATTTGTTTTCATTTTTGGAGTATCAAATTTTGATAAATTTTCCTTCTTTTCCAAGACTGAACAATCAATCAAGAACAGAATTCCTAAATAATTGACTTGCAAGAGGTGAGGATAAACCCCGAGGCTCTTCCTGGACATTTTCACTTCAGTAAACCACATGCAAGTAATCAAAGTTACTTGATTTTGGGTATGGAGTGCCTCTAGAGAGATCTGAATATACTGCCAAGATCAGCTCAAGGAAATATCATCGTGGAGAGCTTGGACATAGAATATGAAGCATTTCAGCTGTTTTGAACCTACTGTCAACAAACACTAGAATTGATTCAGGAAATTAATCCTTTTGAGAAGAATGTGAACAAGGTCGGTCCAGAAATCCCCTGGAATTCGTAGGGTGCACTTGTAATTAGAGTTCGAACAACACTACTCTTAGTTTTTGTCGACACCTAGAGTCTGTTTGCTAGTATCAACACAAGTCAGTTTAGGCTGGATGCAAATTTGACTAATAAACTGACAATTCGAGTATTTCCAAGTCAAACAGGGTGTCCAGGACAGTCTAGTAACATTTACACCTAAGCCAAAGTCACATATATTATGCAATTATATCAATATTAGAATGATATTATAAAGTCTAATTTATCATGAACACTATTCCGCGCTGTGGATTCATCTGATTCAGAAATTATACTAGAAATAATTCTTCACAGTAAATTAATTGGTGTCTCCATATGATTCTTTACAGTAAATTGAATGATGTCTCTAGTTTGTTACAAAGTCATAAATGCATGTAGAGGAAGTCACCAATCATGATACTCTTCACATCTAAAACCCTAGATTGAGAAATTGAACAATGTGGAAAAAATACACTTGAGTTGGCCTAATGCCGGAGAACTTGTACTCTTGAAAGAGAGGTCACAAGTTCGAATCCTGTATGTGGTAGGATATGTACACCTCATATTTAAAGCACATCTAGATGCCTCTTGCATACTGAAAGCATGGGGTACTCTTTTATGCTACAAGTCATTTGTAGACCCAAAACTAGATTGCCCAATATCATGGACTATAAAAAGATCCATTTCCATTCCCACTCTATTTTGAGTACACAGTGATGGAGCTCAAAATTCTTTTGCCTCCATTTGACAAATCATGCTAGATGATCCTAAATTCATAAAACCATCTCATATCTTTTCACTAAATCCCAGCCAAGCCTTTAGTACTTTTTCCAATTAAATCCTACATTTGTTTATTACACTTCCTTCACTTATTTAATGTGCCTCTGTATCCTACCTAACTTACCTCTTACATAATTTATATACAATTTCCTTGTATGTTCTACATATTCATTATTCCTCCCACCTTTTGTCAAGTAACTTCTCATATTTCTACATTCTCTTTGCTACCTTCTACTATGTATATATATAGATATATATCATTGTACTACACCTGCAATGGGCATATTTCATTGCTTTGTTGATATGAATTCATTCTAAAAGCTTTCTCAGGAACAGCAATGTTAACATCAAATGTACAAAGAGAACAAGCATGCTTAACTTGAAAAGGCAGTTTATACAGAACTGTTCATACTAGAAAGCATTCACGGTGGAACAATTCATTCAGGTTTGCTAGTGCTTGACACCGAGTCCCAGGTCAGTTACCCAGTATGAACAGCAACTCCATACACTAAAGAAACAGTAGGAACATTTATTCCTGAATGTTTTAAGCAAATTTGGACTGTTGATTTATATAATGATTCTGGTGGTAACAAAATATTCAGTGATATATATAAAGCAAAAATCATTAATCTATTAGCAAGAAAGAAACCTGATGGTAAAGGAAGTGAATTGGTTTTCCAATCATGTCAATATCAATGTTGTGTTCATCAGCAAACAGTATTGATTAGTATTGGCAATCATTATTAAACGTACAATATCTAGTAAATGAAAAGGAATCTCCAAATGTTTGAAGATAACCAGCAACGATGAATATCCTGGAATTGACAGCATGCCATCAAGAATATGTCATTATCTGAACAGAGCACTGTCACCCTTTGCACAAGTGTATGAATCAAGAATACAAAATAAAGTGGATGATATAAATGATTATGAAACAGAGAAGGTGACGTGATTAAAAGTCTATAGATGATATCGTGGCAAAGTATTTGTTCCATCCATAGCGGAGAGAAGAGTACCATCAAATCTTCATAAAAGTAATGTCTGCCAAGTATATTACAAAATTATGAAGATATAATTCAAACACAAGTTTCTAAAGCCAAGTTATGCAATGTGGAAAGTAGGCTTCAGTAATAATTACGATATATATGCATTTCAGAAAGAATTGAAGTCTGGGTCATAGCCAATGTAAAGAATGATAAAAGACAAAAAGGCCCGGTTTAGATTATATTATGAAGGAAAGTATTTTAATTACCATCCCTGATAAGAAAAACAATAAACAATCTAGTGCCACAAAGGATATCAGTATGTATGCAAAGATGTATATATATCACAATGGAGTCCATTGTTTCTACGTTGAAGAAAACAACACATTTTTTAGTATGAATGGAGCCACGAGCAATCGCAGGAACAAAGGAACTAAACTAAAGCTAGATGGGAAAAATTGTCGATGATGTTAAACATGAGAGGAAAACTCTCACTCTTGTGCGGCTGAAGTTAAATACATACTCAAGAGTGAGGATAAATCGAAAATTCTCATCCTTCACATTATTTGCATAGAAGGATTTCTACACTAAAGTCTCCCATGGAAGTTCATGGCAATTCTAAACTATTAAAACAACCATGCTCGGTGATAATTAATTTATTAGTTTTATGTTTTAAAAGGTTACATCTGTTGGATATAACCAAATTGTTAGTGTAAATAATTATTATTTACACTTTACTTAAATTTACTTAGGATAAATGCATTATTTTGTTATTTATTAGGTTAGACACCTAAGAGTTTGCGAACTCATATGAATTGTCTTGTTGACAACATAGGAGTAAGCAACTCCAATTTAGCACATGGTGTCTACATCACTGGAGTTTGCATAATCAACTGAGTTGTCATGTTGACAACACAGTTGTTCGCACTCTCAATTTAGCACATGGTGTCTAGAACATAAATTTACGTGACACACCTTTGTAGGCTTATCCTCTCATCATCGCACTAACTCCTATGCTTAATGGAGGATAACCCATTCCTAGCGGACATGTGCTTAGTTGTGGAGCTAATTATATTGCTAACTCCTAGACATTCTAGATGCATCTTAGAGGCCTTTATATACAAGCACCTCTAGTGTACTACATAAAACAATCAATTGACTATCATATTGTTATTTTGATCATACTTTATTGGTCTTTTTGTGCTAGTTATTGTGCTTCTTGGTCTTGGGCGATTTTGCCCTAAGGCAAATTCTTACATGGTATCAAATCTATACCAAATTCTTACACAGTATCAGAGCCATAGAGGCGTCATTTCATAGCCATTGGAGACCATTTTTGCTTCATCTCTTGGAGGACCACGATTCAAATCCGAATTATCTGCAACTATTGGGAGCGTCTAGAGCCAAAGCGGACCTCACCATTGCGTTTCGAGGATCGATTTGTTGAATTTTGACTATAAATCTGCCTATGTTGGGCAATAGTCAAAATTGAGGCAAAAAAAAATTTTGCAAACCGGAACCCGAAGGCCCAATTTACGAATTTGGTATGATCATTTCAGATCTCTAAATTTAATTTTCAGATCTACATATTTTATTATTTCAGTCTTTACAATTCCTCTGCATTATTTTTCGGATCTGTGTATTTTGTCCTGAAAAATTTTGGCCTTCAGGCCAGGAGGAGAGATTTTTTGCAGGTGAAGATTGGAGATTGCTGGTGCCAATTAGATATTGGCATCACATTTAGAAGGTCAAAAAACCCCCATATTGACTTTTGTTTCATCAAAATTGGACATCTGAGGTGAAATCTAGAGTCAATTGATTTTTGGAGGTGCAACAATGGCAATTCAGGAAAAATAATTGTAGAGTTGATTTTCAAACAACGCTATCTCCCTCATACGAACTCCTTTTTTCGAGCAATTTTTTTTGTTTTGGGGTAGAATTTCGTGATGTACACATTAGTATAGGATGTATGATATCTCTGTTCCTGAATTTTTCTGCAAGTTGCAAATCCCGATTTTTGCAACCTTAAATGCTTAGTACGGGCTCATCTGGACACATAAACAGGTTCTGTTTTTTTTAAAAGTGAATAATTTTTCGTCTACTTTCTAGATCTGCAATTAGATTATAAGCTTGTGTGGTTACAAATACCACTTTCAAAAATAGGTCCTTTCTTTGCATTGTATTGCTTCAAAATTATTGTATTTCTGAGCTACAATGTAAAGTTCCAGTTTGGAACTATCAAAGGAGATTGTAACCAGCAAATCAGAAGACCACTAAGGTCAAAATTGGCAAAGTGGCCCATTGTAATTGCACTACCTATAAAGTGTCAAATCATACATTAGGGGGGGTTAATTGATTATTCTTGCATTTTGGAGGGTTCATTAATTGATCTCGTGGTGTCTTGTCACATATGTTAGTCTGGTATACGACCAAAGTTGACACCAAGGAACTATTAGAAATGGAGAACCTTAATCATTGATCATTTAAGAAGAGAACATATGGAAGTGTTTCCTTATCTATCTTCGAAAATATTGCCACCGAATCCTGTTGATGCAAGTTTTGTATCACTTACATAACATATTAGTAATTGGATATTCGATACAGAGTATCAAACATACAATTCCTCTCTTGAAAAGTTATTGCTCATGGGATATGAGAATAACTCCAATGTTCCTTACTCTTGTGGATACTCAGTTTATCAATGTGATTTGTTGGCAATCACGTAGGCGGCCTTACGTTTTTCATTCAAGGATGACTTAGACTTTGGTGGAATGATGGAGATGATGATGGGTTTGTGAAATATGTAAGTGGTAGATAATGTTGATGGTGGTGATGATGGAGGATGTGTCTGCCAAGGATGATGTTGATGGAAAGCGGTGGTGGTGGAAGGTGAATGGATGAGTTCTATCACTTAACTTACTTCTCTAAGCTTCGACTACCCAACTAGTCACTATTCTACCCCTACTCCTACAAATGGAAGTTTAGCAAATGGACAGGGATCGAACCTAATGAGAGCTGACCAAGGGCCTCACTTCCAGAGGTGCAATGATTCAAAGAAATAATAAACTAGTTTACCACACAAAGCTTCCCAACCAGCCGCTAGGATGCTAGTGGTCTAGTATTGATCCCTATCAAACATTTACCAATGCTACCATACAACTATTCATCTACTTTAACCTCACTTAAACAATTTGAAATGAAACCAACTTTAACAACTTGAAAAGAAATCTAACTAAGTGGAAGTAGAAAACATGCAATAACACCCAATGTTCTTAATCAACATGCAAATCGCAACAATGAAAAAGAGAGCAATTTTGGTATTATCTTCGCAACAATTTCTCCAACCCTTTACAAATGAGAGCAAATGGCCTTTTATAGGGGCCAAAAATACAACGAACGGTGAAGATCAAAACAAGATCAACGATCTAGATTGGATCCTCAAAACCCTAATTAGGGTTGCCACCCCATCGGCCAATGAGAAGTTGCCACCTCGTCAATGGACCAATGAAAAAAGTGCAAAAAGTGGCAACCAATGAGAAGGCACCAAAATGGTGGCCAATCAGAAATAGACACTAGTCCTATTCTAGAAGAAAGGGGAAATTTGCCACTTGGGCTTACATCAAATGATCTTCTAATATAACTCTTCCCTTTTCTTTCATTTTCTTAGCTAAGGCAATGAACTTAGCTAGCCTTTCATTAACTTCTTCCATAGGGGGACAAGGTGTGTGCTTCGCCCTGAGTTTCGCTGACTTCGCCACGTTGCTCGCCACTTGTAGTATCCTTTCGTGATTCTTCTCATATTCCTTCACAAATCCAATAAAAGCATTGAGAGAGGAAAGGGTGCCCAAAGGCTTCTTCCTGATGGCAACCTTTCCCAACTCATCCAACCTCGATCCAAAATTTGTCTCATTGATATCCTCTTTGCCAAGGGGGATTGTTCTTCCTTCAGTCTTTCTTTCATCCATATCATGTCCACTGTACCGATATTGGTGTCGGTTATTCTCTTTGCTTCCTGATGGCAACCTTTCCCAACTCATCCAACCTCGATCCAAAATTTGTCTCATTGATATCCTCTTTGCCAAGGGGGATTGTTCTTCCTTCAGTCTTTCTTTCATCCATATCATGTCCACTGTACCGATATTGGTTTTGGGCATCATATCCTCTTTGTCTTTCTTAGTCTTGTCCGCTTGGGATTCTTACTTGCACTAACATCCTCCATGCTCGTCGCCCTATTACGAGATGGTAAGAGTGGTGGACCAGAAGGCAGGTAGAACCAAGGGAAGCAATCCTAAGACTAGAACGAAAGAAGGATGTCAGCTTAAGGACCCCTTGCAACTCTAGATGATGAAAATCCGCCTTAACCAATAATCTTACAGCGACTTTTCGGAATTAGGACTTGACCTTAAGAACTTCAGATCCCTTGCAAATCAAAAATTTATCATGCAATTCACCTCCAAATAAAATTACCCAACCTAGGGCAAAAATTGCAGCCTCTTGCAAAAATCAGAATTTTATCTCCCACAAATTTCAGCTCCCACAAATTTCGCCCTCCACAAAATTCGGCTCCCACAATTTTCGCCCTCCACAAATTTCGGTTCCCACAAATTTCACCCTCCACAAAATTCACCAAGCAAAAAGAGTGCAAATCTGCTCTTGCAAAATCACCAACGCCTTGAGAAGGAGAAGTGAGAAGTGAGGAAGAAATGGGAGAGAGGCCTCCTCTTATACCCAACTTTCTTACTCCCCCCAAGCTAGCTAACTTGGACTCTGGGAGCAAGAAAAAACAATAATTAATGTAAAAATTATGGCCCACAATTAAATACTTAGCTAAATATTAAGTTTGCTAAAATGAAAATTGTCTTTTAAAATTGCCAATTAGTTCTAAATTGCAAAAGGAAATTAAATGGTGCCTTGGAGATGTTAAATATTTCCATTTAATGAGGATTTAGTAATTAATACGTCATTAAAATTGGATTTTGGCTAACCAAAAGCCATTTTTCAATATTAAATTACCAATTTCATTAAAGGCAAAAAGTTTTCAAGGCAATTTTAATCTATTAAAGTCAATTTTTTGCAATTTTTACCCAAATCGATTTTGCTATGCCAATAAAAAAAAATTTGACAAAAATAAAATAAAGATTCTTCTAGAGCCAAAAATCGATTTTTGCAATTTAGCCTAATTTCAACAAAATTAAAATTTTCACCAAAGAAAAATTTAAGATTTTCCAAAACTTGAGTCTAACAAAAAATTTTCCTTTTGAAAGATTATTCAAATTTACACAATTATATCCGGATTTTCAAAGGAAAATGTCTAAGTACAAATTTACAATTATATCCTGCCAAATATTGCTCTTTAAAATTTTGTTCAGCATAAAGATGAAATTGGTTGCTCTGGAAAATCAAGTTGAAACCGAGTGAAAATAAGCTAAGCCTCCCCACATTTGTCCTGAAGGTGCCAAGGCATGAAATTTTCAAAACTCAAAAATTTTTGGCAATCCAAAAATTTGTCGAGGAGATTAAAAAAAGGGGGGTCCCCAAAGAATTTGGAGCGATGGTGTGAGAACCTCACAACAAATCCTACTTTGAGATATCTTTCTCATCTTCTTTGCTTTATGTATAGAAGTATGACTGAGGAATCTTTTGCTCCTCTTAGTATGGCAAGTTTTCCTCATGACATTTGGATGGCTCTTTGGGAAGCATATGGAGATCCACGAGTCCCTCCAGTTCCAGAGGACATTCTATATTTAGTCGCTTTAGTAATGGTTCCTCCAACTCCAGATGAGATCCCACCTCCTGATGCTCCTGTTGATTCTATTGATCCAGTTCCAGCCACAGATGCTCCTAATTCAGTATAGCAAGAATTACCATGCCTTCCTCCTTCAGCTTTGTGGGATGACCTCCTTCCAAACATTGCAGGATTGTTCATGGAGTCTCACATTAAAGATGTGGGAGACATCATAGATGACATTAATCTTCTCTTTGTTGAGGAGACTTCTTCACTTGTTGCAAGGGCACACTCTGACCCTCAACCACTTGCTTGTTTCGACATGATTGTGGCTTTTTTACAGCAGATGGAGAAGGACTCTTTCACTTATAAGGAGACATATTAGTCTGTAGAGATTGTATTCCAATTTCCTCAAACATCCTATTTTCTGAGGATTCTTCCTACCAGTTGGGGAGCGTTCTCTACCACACCTTTGGCACTATTTCTTCCTACAGGGAGGACCATCATTCAGCTTTCATGGTGCAGATTCTTCGGTCATCAAGGAGCTATCATAGGTGTGCATTCATTATTGAGGGGAGGCAACATTGCTTCTCTTCCTCCCTCTTCCTATAAGGATGCTTCATCGTCTTTGGAGCTTGATTCAGGTTCATACATGGACATGTTACCTTGTTTGCCACCTTCTCATGGGCATCCACCAAATTGGTTTGTGGCATCTTCATTCATCAAGGTGTTGCTCTGTTATCCTCGATTCTGCCTTTGTTGCAAGGTATCGACCAAGACCCTAAAATTCTATGGGTGCCCATTAGAATATTAGGGTGTTTGTTGCAAAGGTACTTTCTTTTACGTCTACATTTGTTTAGGTCTTTTGTATCTCATCTATCCCCCTATAGAATTGTAGGCAAAATGGATTGTGCTTCAGCAGCTGCTTTTGACTTTTACCTATAGGGCGACCGAATGGGCGAGTGTGATTTGATACTAGTGATAGGTGTTGCAAGACATACTATTAGGTATTCTATTCTAAATACAATGCCTATGCCTTAGCTACTGGTGCTTCTGGTTATGGCTATTAGATATGCTACTATAGGCTATGTTCTATCTAATAGGCTCTACGGTGATCTTGTTGACATTTAAGCAGACTTCAGAGGCAGCATCCACCGCATACTACATTTGGATCCCTCTTCCATCTTCCTATCCACAATGGGAAGCATACTTGCACCTATACTTGGTGTATCTTCTTCCTAGAGGGAGAAACGTCGTTTGTCAACATTGGATTTTCTTCTATCTTCAAACACTTATCATTATGAGATCCTTCACTAAGGGGGGGATTTCATCGAGGGATTCTCTATTGTATATGCATGATGTATGTCATAATGGGGGGGTCTTGATTACTCCATCCATACATACATCTTTCTTTATTGTACTTATCTCTCTTTTTGGGGGAGGGTTTTTCCCATGAGGTTTTCCCTCTTTCTCCGTTTGCAGAGAGATTTCATTATATTTCAGCATTGCATTTTGTACATGGGTACCTAACATGGCCTCGTAGCCGGGACTCATTACATATTTCATCATAGCTTTTGTGAGCTTAAGTGCATTCCCCTAAGCTGCACTTAAGGGGGGGTGTTAGTGTAAATAATTATTATTTACACTTTACTTAAGTTTGCTTAGGATAAATGCATTATTTTATTATTTATTAGGTTAAAGACCTAGGAGTTTGCATACTCATATGAGTTGTCTTGTCGACAACACAAGAGTAAGCAACTCCAATTTAGCACATGGTGTCTACATCACTAGAGTTTGCATAATCAATTGAGTTGTCATGGTGACAACATAGTTGTTTGCACTCTCAATTTAGCACATGGTGTCTATAACATAAATTTACACCTTTGTAGGCTTATCCTCTCATCATCGCACTAACTCTTGTGCTTAATAGATGATAACCCATTCCTGGTGGACATGTGCTTAGTTGTGTAGCTAATCATATTGCTAACTCCTAGACATTCTAGATGCATCTTAGAGGCTTTTATCTACAGGCAACTCTAGTGTACTACATAAAACAATCAATCAATTGAATATCATATTGTTAGTCTGATCATACTCTATTGATCTTTTTGTGCTAGTTATTGTGCTTTTTGGTCTTGGGTGATTTTGCCCTAAAACAAATCCTTACATGGTATCAAAGCTATACCAAATTCTTACACAAATAACACATTGGTGAAGTATGAATAGAAGATGTGTTGATATATTCAATATTCGAAAAACATATTCTCAAGGAGGAGTATTTTATATCTATTTGTACAGAGGAATAAGGGCTATAATATGACTTTGTAATATATAAATTCAATTATTTTATTTTAATAATAAAATAAAATGTTCTTTGACTATTTTTATAGGCATGGAGATTTAAACTACAGATGATTCATCCTTTGTAATAATTTTTTGAATTCTGTATACAATTTAAATGTCAAATAAGTGGACACGGTCAGTTAGCATCTTAAACTTGAACATCACAGATATAGTGAAATATCAAATTGTTTCCGAATCTATGTCTAGTCTGTCTCCGAACCAAAGGAGTTAAAATACATTCTAGACTATTTTAAAATTGCGTCCATATATTTGATCTATTGCATATTGATTACTAAATTGTTTATAATTTAGAGCATAGAATTTTATAAAGTTATATGTTTTAAACTTAAGAAAATTGACTCTATCGCCCTTCGTGGTTGGTCTTTATATTTTTCATAATTCGCAATTGATATGCTAGCAATTGTTTATATCTTTCCTTTGAAGAATTAATATATTCATTTGTTGCATTAATCTATAATTATTCTTTATTTAAAACATTATCACATTTATACAATCATTTACTTTTACTCTTAAACTCGTAATTTGCAAAAATATAAATTCAATTAGTTTATTTTAATAATAAAATAAAATGTTCTTTGACTATTTTTATAGGCATGGAGATTTAAACTACAGATGATTTGTCCTCTGTAATAATTTTTTGAATTCTATATACAATTTAAATGTCAGATAAGTGGACACGGTCATTTAGCATCTTAAACTTGAACATCACAGATATAGTGAAATATCAAATTGTTTCCAAATCTATGTCTAGTCTGTCTCCGAACCAAAGGAGTTAAAATACATTCTAGACTATTTAAAATTGCGTCCATATATTTGATCTATCACATCTTGATTACTAAATTGTTTATAATTTAGAGCATAGAATTTTATAAAGTTGTATGTTTTAAACTTAAGAAAATTGACTCTATTGCTCTTCGGGGCTGGTCTTTATATTTTTCATAATTCGCAATCAATATGCTAGCAATTGTTTATATCTTTCCTTTGAAGAATTAATATATTCATTTGTTGCATTAATCTATAATTATTCTTTATTTAAAACATTATCACATTTGTACAATCATTTACTTTTACTCTTAAACTCGTAATTTGCAAATTTGAAGTTTTCTATAATTCTTGCCATTAGGAAAAGTTTCATCGCATTCGCATTCTAATCAATCTGTTGTAAGTGTTATGGATCTAAGTGTTTTATCCTGGATTAGATACACCTGCCTTGGTTTTGCAGAGCCAAAAGCGCAAGGGATTTGGATTGCATCAATTAGTCTCATCAAGTCGGTCATAACCGGTTGGATATCGCAGCATTGAGTTGGCAAGACTCATAGGATTCCAATCTACAATTTTGGGAACCAACACACAGGAATCTGAGACATTGTAAGGATCTAATCCATTCAATTAATTTGTAGATAATGTCTGGTCTGCATTGATGTTAATTGTGAGAACTTCATTAATTCGAATTTATATTATTATACATGCTTATGCAAAAGACAAGGTAAGTCACAACTGCACTATAGTTGTCTTAGAATAGATCAGCAACTACAGATCATTGCAGATTTTCGATACATTCCTAATAATGATTCTAATGAACCCTTTTTAAAATAGGATTTAATAATAATAATAAATTATAAGATGAAAGAATAAAAATAAAATTTAACATAACATAATTAAAATTTACTTAAGTGCAATGAATGCTCAAAAGGCATGAAATGAAAAGGTGTGGCTCCCTCGAACATGAGATACAAAAGCAACAGAAAAGAACTTCATTTGAAAGGGCATATATGGAGGGAGGATGAAAGAATGGAGCAAAGGAATTAAGGAACCATTGATGAAAGGAGAAAGGAATAGGAAGAAGATAAGGAAGTGACTCTTTCAAGGGGGCAATAATGATGTAGGATAGTGATCCTCTCAAAGGTTGGTAATTGTGAAAGGTTGTGATACTAGTGAAGAGCTATGAGCAGTTGTAAAAGAGGGTTATGAGAAAATTAAAAGGGACTTCATAAAGATATCCTTGAAGCATATTAGAGCAGATGTACAGAAGCTCTAGTGTAGAGAAATATGAAGAGTATTTCTAATTTGTTTTAAAGAATATTGGAGCAGATCTATAGGACATATTAAGCAGATGTTTGAAGCATATTGGAGAAATTTACGACACACTTAAGAGCAGTAAGGTGGGTTAGACCCCCTTTCTATTTCATGGGAGCAGAAAGGGAAGGTCAAGCCCCTCTTTTTGGCTCTAAGTGGCTTATGAGCAGCAAGGTGGGGTCAAGCCCACTTCCGGGCTCATAAGAGCAGAATAGCAGAGTTAGACCCTCTTTCTAGATCAAAGTAGCTCATGAGCAGCAAGGTGCAGTAAGACCCCCTTCCCGTCGCACGAGAGTAGTAAGGTAGGGTTAGGTCCCCTTTCTAGTTCCTAACAAAACCTGCAATGCACTTGCTTATTGCAAATCCAAATACTTCTTTCTTTCTTCTTTGATCCTGCCAGCCTGCAAGGTTAAAAATAAATCAATGGAAGCATTCTAGTCAAAGAGAAAGGATCTAACAGTACATATATTCACGTGTATACTTCAATTTTTTATGCCTATGCTCTATGTTTGGTCCATACCTGTTGTGTTTCTAGTATGTCTAATTATTGTAAATATTTTCCTATCATCATGATAATTCCTATTTTTGGTTGATCTAGAATGTGAGAAAAATTAAAAAGAATCAAAAAGATATGAATTTATTGCATTCAAAATCATAGATGTGTGCAATGCTTCCAATCACCGTCTTAATATATGTTAAGATAGCCTTTTCTTTAATGCAATAAGATATCCATGATATTGCGGAAGCATTGGGTCAACCAAACTAAATAAAGAATACAAATCTCAAAGGACTAATTTGGGACCTTCATGATGCACTTCATAGAAACCTACATTGCTTGAGAAGAAGCAATCTTAGGAAGGGTGGAATATAATGACCCCTTTTTGAAGTAAGATTTAATCATAAACAATGATAATCAAATTGAAATATGAAAAAATAAAAATAAAATGTAATATAATTAAAATTTAGTTAGGTTTGTTGGAAATTGGAATGCCCCAAAGGCATGAAATGAAAAGTCGTGTCTCCCTCAAACATGAGATACACAAGTGAGAGGAGAAATTCAATTGAAAGGGGATATATGGAGGAAGAAAGAAAGGACTTATTAAGGAAATAACAATAGGAGAAAAGAATGGGAAGAAGATCAGAAAGGAGCATCAAATCTTGCTTATTCATTTGAAACTTGTAGCTACTAGACATTCAAGCCAAAGATCTGTTCAATGTAACAAGTTTTAGACACAAAAAAGATCCATATATTGGATCGAAACAGCTTCATGAGCAATGGCACTTTTTACTTTCAGTCAAAGCTCCTTTTCCCTGCCATAATCAGTTTTGAAGCCACCTGTCAATTATCTGTGCTGAACCTTCGGGTGATAAGATCTGTAGACACTAAAAATTGCCCCATCAGCTGCACACAACATTTTTACCTAAATCTATGCTTAGGTGGCAAGCTCATCCCCCAACTGGTTTAATAAATATACTAAAGTTTGGGATGGAACTAGCCATTTAGTAAGGTATCTCGGCATACCATGTGCTGTCAGCCCTAATCTGAAAGATATGTGGATCTACATTCATCACAAAATTGATAAGAAGCTTAAAAACTGAAACAGAGAGTTTCTTTCACTGGCTAGCAGAATACAAGTTTGTTAGAAGATACTTTCTCCCTACAACATATATTATTCCTCTGCTTGGCTCTTTTGCCAATATCAATTCAGCCATATCCAAAAACAGGTCAGAGGCATTCTGTGATCTGATGATAAGGGAAAGAAGAAGAGTGCAGCGAAATGAGCTTGGTGTACATGAGCAAAGCTAAGTGGAGGACAGGTCTGAAAGATCTTGGTGCCTGGGATCTCTCTTGCAGCAAAATGGATTTTTATATCATTGCAAGGTGAAGGACCATGAAAAGTATTGGTGAGACACAATATTGCTCAGCTTGTACCTGAACAAGGGACTGTATGGAAAGATCTTTCACTCAGTAGTCTCGTTGCTAGGCAATTTCCAATCAAACCTGTAGGGTCAATTGTGGTCAGATCTATCTAAAGGCCTTGGAACATGGAAGCAGTTTGATATCTAAGAATTTATGGACAAAAGAGCAGGTTGTGCAGGGAAAGATCCATCTGGTGGAATTTCAAACACAAAGGAAAACCACTTGAGCTTCCACAGGTATGCTTGGCCAGAAGTTGGGATGATAGGAGCATTAGAAACTTTAATGATATTGTCAAAAGAGGAAACCTTATCTCATGTAATGATATCTGTTCTACTTTTGCCATTCTTCATTCTTAGTGGAGAAAGTCAGAAACTATTTGCAAAGTTTCTATCAGATTTCAGAATAATGCTGACTAATGCACGATTTTATTTGTAGGTTCAGACTCTAATGACAATCGATCTGATTTACTTCAAAATCTATGTATTACTTTACAGTAATATAAAAGAGATGATCTTTATATTGTGATGTTTATGTTCCTTCAGATATGCTGTGCATTAATAGATTTTGATGCTTGGCAATATGGGGCAGATTGAGCATATATATCAAAGAAAGGTGACGGTGACAGTGAATGGTCATGTCTCCGAATGGAGACATGACCATTCACGGTCACACCTGCTTGGTGGTGGATTATCAAACCCAATCAGTGTTAGTTAGACACAACAAGAGATCTAAACATGCACTAACAAGCATAATAGAGTCGTTCCTATCTCAGTCCGATAAAGTTATAATGCAGATCAATAAAGATCAAATAAGGATAAGAATATGATCATAACTGAGGTACGATCTCAGATGAATATATGTGATCATGGGCTATTATGTAGTGATTATAATTTGCAGAATACCATGCAATGAGAGTTATATATATATATGAATAACATATTGGTATATATATACATATGTATGTATTCTCATATAATCGATCATAGAGATTTGTCTAACCAAAGCTACATACTTTAACACTCTCTCTTAGCTAGGGAAGACAAAGTACACATATATACTTCACTATATTCTCCTTATAAAAAATGATATCACCTAGTTTGTGATATTAAATGAAATACTTCAGAACATCAAGTCACATGATATTCTTCTCAGTTATGGTATGTGCACTGACATCAAGTCTCATGATGTCTACCATAAGAGATCATGGTATATCCATAGATATTATGTCTCATAATATCCACCATGATAAGGGAACATAATGATCTTCTACAGATATCACGTCACATGATATCTATCAATATGTCCTTTTAACTATCATGACTTGTCCATGAATATCAAGTCACATGATATTCGTCAGATAGTAATCCAATCATTATAAAGTCGTCACCTTATAGTGTTAGAGTCAACATTTCATTATAAAAGATCATCACTTTTTTATAATGGACATAGTATAGGCCCATAAGTCATAGTCACACATATGACAACAGAGTTTACACTTTAAACCATAGTTTAAAAACTCGGTATCAGCAATATCTCGGCCGACCCAAAAATTTTGAAAAACTTGGAATCAGCAAAAACTCGGCAAAAAATTCGGCAATAAATCGGCACTTTTATCGAACATTTGAAAATATAATATTCTTTAAAATGCATACATACATCAAATTTGTAGAATATATAATAATTTGAAAATTGAGATATCCACCATATATCATTTAAAGTTCAAACCAATATTACAGTATTAGAAAATAGATTTACAAAATAATAAACAATAAAATAAATACTAAAATCTATATAAGTTTTAATTAAAAATAAATAAAATTAAGTTTTTAAGTTTTTAAGTTTAAACAATGAAACATTACAAAGTTTAATTTTAAATAAATATATAAAAGAATTTAAAAGAAAATCAATAATAAAAAAACCTAGTTTGAAGTCGATGTAGGCTGGGAGTTGATGGAGGCTGGAAGTGGATGCCAAATATTGTGAATGGCAAATGCAGAGAAAGTCGAAGGCAAACATGAAAGGCAAGCAATCACGTTTTTAATCCAAATCTGTTGCGGATGCAGGTAGCCGTGATGTCATCGATGGAAGGACAACCGACAACTTTTCAGGAACAAAAAAAATACATAAGTAGAAACAAAAAAAAACAAAACCTAACACGCAAGCATCGACGACCGACGACTTTTCAACGATTTTTTGCAATGATATTCTCATTTTCACGCGATATATTATGATAATTTTGCCTCGAGTTTTTCCTTTATTTCGCTACCAATATATGGTGCAATATATTCGACTTGTAAAGTGGACCACGAAATACTGTGGGTCCAGCAATATATCGACAATATTTTAAACTATGCTTTAAACATCTTTATTTATATTAATACAAAATTCACAATGATGAGACTCAATCTCATAAACTCACATTTCAACCATACCAAGTTTCTTTCCGAAATGATCAACTTTCACCTTTGGAAGAGGCTTGGTGAGATTGTCAGTTGTTTGATCACTTGTATTAATATATTCCAACTAAATAGCTCTTCTTTCCACCATGTCTCTTACGTAATGATAAGGGATCTCTATATGCTTTGATATATCATGAAATACCGAATTCACGAATAACTTGATGCAACTTTGATTATCACAGTGAATAATGGTAGGTTTTAGAGGCTTACAGAATAAACTTGCAAGCAATTTTCGAAGCCACACTGCTTCTCTTGCACCCATTGTTGTTGCAATGTATTCTAGCTCAATTCAACTTTGAGCAACTGAAGATTGCTTCCTACAAATCCATGGGATCCTAGCTGATCCTAAACTAAAACAACATCCTGATGTGCTTTTCCGGTCTTTTACACTTCTGGCCCAATCAGAGCCAGTGTATTCATGCAACTCCAAGCTGGTATTCTCATATTTAAGTTCATACCCAATAGTGCCTTGAAGATATCTTAATATATCTTTCAAAGCAACAAGATGTACTTCTCGAGTTTCACACATGAACTGACTCAGTGCATTCATAACATAGCAAATATTCGGTCGAATATTCACAAGGTACATCAGAGACCCAATTATCTATCTATATAAAGTGGGATCAATTAGTCTAGACTCGGCAATTGCTTCCTTTAGTTTGTGTAAATTCGTTTCCATGTAGACATAGGTCAACAGTTCCACATTCCAAATCGTTTCAAAATATCGACTGTATACTTCTTTTGATTTAGAAAGATGTTTCCTGACTTCTAACAAGCTTCTAATCCAAGGAAGTAATAAAGAATCCCTAAGTCCTTCATGTCAAATTTAGGAGTCAATTCTTTCTTACATTGATTAATGAGGTGGTCTTCTCCTGTAATCAGAAGGTCATCAACATAAAGGAGTAGAATCAACATATCACCTTTAGTTACTTTAAAATAAAGATTTGGATCAGCATCATTCTTGGAGAATCCAAGACTTAGTAGATATTTGTCAATCATTTCATACCAGGCATGGGGAGCCTGTTTGAGACCATATAGAGCCTTTTTTAATTTATACACATAAGAAGCAGCATGATGAGTCACAAACCCTTTAAGTTGCTCTAAATATACTTCTTCCTCAATAGTTCCATTTAGAAAGGCAGTTTTCACATCCATTTGATGAATTTTCCAACCTTTGGCAGCTACAATAGCTATCATAGCTCTGACTGAAGTACACCTAGCAACTGGTACAAAAGTTTCTTCACAGTCTATTCCTTCCTTTTGAGAGAATCCTCTAGCTACAAAACGGGCTTAATGTTTTTCAATGCTACCATTTGCAGCATACTTAACTTTGAAGAGCCATTTAGATGAGACAACAGATTTTCCTTTAGGTCTAGGAACTATGTCTCAAACATCATTTTTTAGTATTGACTGATATTCTTCTATCATTGCATCTTTCCAAACTTGATGCTTGAGAGCTTCAGAAGCATTAGAAGGTTTAGAGTTTGAAATCTCACACATGAATGCATTGTATGTTAATTTGCGAGGTCTTTTTCTTTCTCTGAATGTCCCTCTAGGTGCTGCAAATTCATCTCCTTCCTCTATTATTTTTCTTGATTTTCATTTGAAGTCTCTTCAGGGTACTCCCTCTGAATCTCAGGAGTAGGAACCTTTTCTTTGGAACGAGGTGAATCATCCGTATCTAGATCATATGAAATTTTGGCTCTTTCAAAGGCGATGTCTTCTTCAAAGATGACATCTCTGCTAAGTTCTATTTGTTTTTGTCCAAGTATGTAGATTTTGTAACCCTTTACTGTTTCACTAAAACCAATAAGGATTCATTTACTTCCAGTAGGTTCTAATTTTTTCCTTTTCTCCTTAGGTACATGAACATACATAGGACACCCAAATATCCTCAAATGACTAATGTCAGGTTTCATACCTAAAAAGGCTTCTTCGGCAATTTTGTTGTCTAGATGTGAGTGAGGACATTTGTTTTGAATATAAACTATTGCATTAGATGCTTCAGCCCAAAATAACATGCTCAAGTTTGGATCATATATCATAGCCCTAGCAGCTTCTACAATAGTTCTATTTTTCTTTTTAGCAACTCCGTTCTGTTGTGGGTTGTAGGGAACTGTAAACTCCCTCTTAATCCCAGCAAGTTTGTAGAATTCTTTAAATATTTCAGAAGTGTACTCTTTCCCATTATCTGATCTTAGAATTTTAATTTTCTTTCTTGGGAAGGTTTCAGTGATAGTTTTGATTTCTTTAAATTTTGAACTTAAGAAAGTATATCTATGTCTTCCTCGAAAAGTCATAAACAAATATCACATAGTACAAAAAACCTCCTAAGGATGGTGTTGACATTGGTCCACATAGATCAGAGTGTACTAATTCTAGCACATCTTTAGTTTTGCTCAAACTATGAGGAAATGATATTTTTGTGTTTTTCCCAAGGCACAACCTTTACAAGATTCATTTTGAATTTGACTTAGTTTGTGCATTCCAATTACCAACTTCCCCATAGATGTTAGGGCACAAAAGTTGATATGACCTAATCTTCAATGCCAAATTTCATTTGAATCTGAGGTCTCATAAACAAGTGCATGATTTGTCTTAGTGTAAAGCTCATATAGCAGTCCTTGTCTTACTCTATAGTTTGAGCCTTCTTTATAGTTGAATTCTTTGCCCATGCTAGTACCTTGCCTTCCATAAATGTAACTCTATAACCATCATCTTCAAGTGCTGATACAAATATTAAGTTCCTTTTAATACCTGGTACATATAGAACTCCAGAAAGCTGATTAGACTTTCCTGATTTTAATTTGATGGTGCAAGTCTCAACTCCTTTTACGGAATGTGCAGAATCATCTCCAATTGCAACTTCTTCATCTGTTTCCATTTACATGCTTTCTAGATTATCTTGATATCTAGTGATGTGTCTTGAAGATCCATTGTCAACTATCCAAGTGTTGGACTTGGTTGATATTTTACTAGACAAGGCTAAGTAGAAGGCATACTTCTGAGGATCTTGACTTTCGATTGATTTATCAGTTTTGGCAAATGATGCTTGAAGCTTGATCGATCAAGATAATTTAGTGCATAATGTCCATATTGATCACATCTGAAACATTGAATTTTAGAAAGGTCTTTCTTCTATTTTGAAGGTCCTTTTCCATGAAAGTTTCTTTTTCTTTTGGAGTTCTTCTTATATTTCTTATGAGAGTTGGTGTTAAGAACATGAATGTCTTCATCTATAGTCTTTTGTTTTCCTTTAGTCATTAGTCTCAACTCTTCTTGAAGACAATCGGATCTTAATCGATCTAATTTTGAAAGTTTAGATCTTGCCCTTATACCTTGTAAAAATGACTCATAATGCTCTTAGGGATAACTCTTGATAGTTAATCTCGTAATCAATTGAAGATAATTGATCTCTCCATTCAATGATTCTCATGAAGAAGGCATTTGCTGATTCTCCTTAATTCATGTTGATATTATTCATTTGTCTTTTAAGAGCAAGTTTTTTGCCAGTGTTATTTACTATAAATGTGTTTTCAAGGGCTTTAAACATGTGATATGCTATTACATGTTTTGCCACAATAGGTTAATATATGATCTCGAACAGCATCCACTATTATTTTCATGACTTTCTCATTATTTTCAATCCATAGAGTTTTCTCTGGATCATCTTTCGGTTCTTCCTTTTCTTCTTTTACAAAGGATTCTAATTTGTTCTCTTTTAGTAGCATCATTATTTGAAGTTTCCAAGATTTGAAGTTATCAGCTCTTGTAAGATGGTGTTCAAATCTTAACATGTTTGTCATTTTGAAGAATAGTAAGAGACTGCAAGTCAATGTGAAAATCTGATCTCTTAAACTTAATAAGATCTTTCCTTAACCTTGCTCTAATACCATGTAAAGTTTCTATCAGATTTCAGAGTAATGCTGACTAATGCACAATTTTATATGCAGGTTCAGACTCTAATGATAATCGATCTGATTTACTTCAGAATCTATGTATTACTTTACAGTGATATAAAAGAGATGATCTTTATATTGCGATGCTTATGTTCCTTCAGATATGCTTTGCATTAATAGATTTCGATGCTTGGCAATATGGGGCAGATCGAGTATATATATCAAAGAAGGGTGACGGTGAATGGGCATGTCTCTGAATGGAGACATGACCATTCACGGTCACACCTATTCGGTGGTGGATTATCAAACCCATTCAGTGTGTCTTAGACACAACAAGAGATCTAAACATGCACTAACGACCATAATAGAGTCGTTCCTATCTCAGCCCAATAATGTTATAATGCAGATCAATAAAGATCAAATAAGGATAAGAATATGATCATAACTGAGACACGGTCTCAGATAACTATATGTGATCATCGGCTATTATGCAGTGATTATTATTTGCAGAATACTATGCAATGAGAGTTTTATATATATATATATATATATATATATATATCAGTATGAATAACATATTGATATATATATACATATGTATGTATTCTCATATAATCGATCATAGAGATTTGTCTAACCGAAGCTACATACATTAATGCTATTCCAACCTTAGGGATGTCTGCTCTTTTGTCCATTTTCTTGTTTATTGCCATTGCTCAATGGACAACTTCCTCTACAACTCCTGGAAGGATGTCTCCCCCTTACCCGCAATCAAAGTTAAAACTATATACTCGTTTTTGGCTAACAGTCAGGATATGCTGGCTCACCTTGCTGAGAGTTGGAACCCTTGCATTGGCCCTCACCTGGAAAACCCACCTTCACACTCCGTGGAACCAGCCCATTAAGCCCAAGAAGCAATGTTTGATCTGGAGCATTTACTTCATAAACTGTCTACATTCTGTTGAGTTTTAAGAACCAGAATAACATGACAGATCACAGATAAAATAAGAACACAGATACACCAGAGATTATCCTGGGAAAATCCCTACTGTTCCAGGGAAACAGCCCAGCCCGCAGTAAGATAATTCCTTTACTCGGAATCTCAGATAACAATTACAACATCTTCAGCTCATCCTCCAAAACTATTCGATAAAAATACAAATTATCTCCTTTCAAGAGATTAAACAGAGGTAAACTGAATGTCACAATGATCAACTTTATGATCAAGCATTGATCATCTGAAGATCACCTTTCATCATTATAAAATATATATCAGCTCTTATATAATGCTGATACCCAGTTGTCTCAATGAAGAAAAACATGATCAATAGCATTATCAAATGCCTCCAAAATCATGATAGCATATATGTCATATGCTTGAAGAATTACAATATGAAATATGCTGATTAATTAGTTCTTCAGAGGAAAACCCCACTGATAAGAAATGAGAAGATAGACCAAAAGCGTATATTCCCATGATTAAAAACTGGAATAGAAAAGGACCACCCACGGTATTCAAAGAAAGCTGTGAATAAACTGCCACATGTAATGAAGGAAAATGGCAAGAAGAAGAGATTGCAGACGAACTCTAACCACCATTGCTCACAAAGAAAGGCAGTGACAACAAGGCATGAGCACAAACAGGCCAGAACAAATGCCACATCAGCACACATGTGAAGTCCAACCAGTGAG
The DNA here is from genome assembly GCA_028749045.1 of Cupressus sempervirens. Taxonomy (NCBI): domain Eukaryota; kingdom Viridiplantae; phylum Streptophyta; class Pinopsida; order Cupressales; family Cupressaceae; genus Cupressus; species Cupressus sempervirens. The sequence goes on from CM053788.1 coordinate 523,093,157, forward strand.
TGTATGAAGTTCTACGGAGCCATAAAAAAATGGTGGATGAATTCATGATGCCAGGACATAAATAAGGTGCCATGACACCATAACCTTTGAATCTTAGAGCTTGTCTTTCACCTAAGAAACATATTTTCTTTGATTGCATTTTCACCAGAGAAGTCTAGTATTTATTTGACATTATGATTAGTAGAAATGTTTCATGGATGGGAAGTTGTTGATGGCCCCAAATCTGAACTCAAGAAAGATTCTAACCTTTTTTTATCTATCCTCTCTAGCAAGATTCTATGGTTACTTTGGAAAATGAGGAACAATGATATCTTTAGTGGTTGCAGAAGAAGTTCTTACTAAGCCTTTGGGTGACTCATTTTGCATGATGTTGCTTGGCAGGTCACTGTTACCATGAAATCGGCAAGCTCAAAATTTGAGAGACTTCTTTGTGATGGACCAGCAAGCTTCCCTTGAGAGATAGCTGATGGTTACACATGACACGGATGCCCTGAAAAGTGCATCTCTTCAGGATAGGACTTCCCAATTGCATGGCTGATCTTGAAGAATCAAGATCAAAGAGGCAGAGAACAGAAAGCTCCTTTCCCACCTGTGGCAGAAGAGGCACCCTATCTAGTAGTCATTGTCCCCATACCACTTGTGGCAGCAGCAGAAGCAACCTATCCAATAGAAGCAGTCCCCATACCACTTGTGACCGGAGCAGCAACCAATCCAGTAGCAACTAGGCCAGACATGGAAGTTGCAGTCCTCAGATGGCCTTAAGGTGATTTGGGTTGGAAAATCTGGTTTGTTGAGATAATCAATGACAGAGAGGATGAATGATCTGCTACATGATAGTTTAATAGTTGGGCATTTTGTAATTAAACTTGATTCATTTTGTATATTGATGTAGCTACATTGTTGACTCTCAAAGGTATAGTATGATCAGACGTAGCAAGATGTAATCCTATTTTAATATTGTATGTTGCCTATCTATAGAAGCCCTGCTGGGTCGCTCAAGGACTATGCTGAAGAAAAAAATTGTTTCTTTTTGTCTTGGATTTTTTGCAATTTTTTTATTTAAAATGCTTGGAAAAAACAAATACAATTACTGAAACTACTATGAGGAGCCCAAACTCAGTGTTCTTACATAAAATTTGCAGCAGAAGCAAATGTAATTTTTCTACAGTCTTTCAGATTCCAAAACTCAGATCAGATGATAATTAAATTGATATACATCAGCACCAATTTAGATGTTGATAAAATTCGGTAGTCAACACAATTCACTGGCAATGAACCAGCTCTAAGTGCAATCACAATGGAGAAATCAGACTTTCCCCCACTCCGACGATGAAACTCTTGAAACTTCTTCAAACTCAATAAAAATGCAACATAAGAGATGTCCAATTTTGCATACGGAAGTCCTTTTTATAAAATTAAATGGAAGATGGCTTCATTCTCACACTAAATACCCAAGAGCTTCACCATTACACTTCTCACTAAGGTGCGTTTGTTTACTGGAGTTGAACCAGAATTGGTAGGAACAAATTCTAAAAAACATAAATTCTCAGTTTGGATGTATCAAACAGGAATCGGAAAATGAGTTTTGAATTTCCATTTTGGTCCGAAATGAGGATTTTTTAATTCCACCTGAAAAGGTGGAATTGGAATTAAATCAAATTTTCATTTTCATTTTTCCCAGCCGACAAAATCCAATTCCGAATTAACAAATCCAGCATGTAACAAATTCCAGATATAAAACAAATACAGCATTTGCTAATGCCAGCAGCCAAACAGGCCCTAAAGTATCTTCAACAACACACCATTAAATTAGAATAGAGATGCATAAGTTATTTATTAAGTGGAACTTAATAAACAACCAAAAATGTGTAATCCATTAACAAAGTACCAATCGAACACTGATGAAGCCAGGACCTCAAGCCACACTGCACTGCTATACATTAGAAACCCTGCATATTTGACTTAGTATAAATAGCAAATCACTCCATTGAGACTCTCAAAACACAATGTCAACTCACAAGAGTTGCAATGATGAACTGACATTGCCAAACTACTGGAACCTGCTCAATTGACTGTCATGTCCCCATTTTTGGTGACAGTTCGATTTAATTAATTTAATTAATCTGGTTGTCCAAAATAATGAATATTTTATAAGGACGACTAATTAATTATTTTAATTAAATAAATAAATGATATTAAGTTAATTACTTATAAAGTTATCAAATAAATAAATCTAAAATAACCCCGACAGGATTATTGCTTCTTTTTAACACCCAAAACTTAAACTTCAAGGGTTAGACATTTCATCAAACACTTCGTTGACAAGCACTTCGTTGACAAGTTCTCATACTACTGAAATAATCCCCTACGGAATTATTGACTCTTTAAGCACCAAAAATCTTAAAGTTTCAAGGGTTTGACATTTCGTCAAACAGTTAGCAAGCAAGGTCCGGAACTACTGTAATAATCATGTTTGAAAGAGCTACTAATTATACCAACTGAACTACGACAATTTATCAAATACTTTAGAGCCAACTTTAGTTGCTAAATTAAACTTGCAAAGATTTACAATTGCAAATGTACTATGATATAATATTATTAACTAGATGAACCTGGCAAAGAGAAGAATCAACATTGAGTCTTCAATTGGAAACTGGTCTCCGAGCGCAAGTTTGTATTTCCTCTGCCTACCCAATATGGAAAATACTAATCGCAAACCTTACTTTGTGAATACACCCCCTATGCTGCCTCTGGCCAATTATAGGACGCCAATTCTGTTGGAGAGAACAATGGACCTAGCCCTCTTTTCTCTGTCACCAATACCCTCTTACCCTTGTTGATGGCGGTTTAAGCAATATTACTCTCGTAATGAAGGTTCGATAAGTCATGACTGGTGCGTGAGTTCGAACTGGAATTAACACAGTTCGTGTGATTTGCGGTTAATCATTCATATCTCATGGTCGCCCAGATTTTATTGATATCGCCATAGAATTTCAAGCACTCAGACTGATGAAGCAGTGTGGATTTGCCAATACTGGTCACTCGAATGCCAGACTGAAGTGCTGACTATGCTATCCTTTGATATAATTCGGTAGTCCACAATGAATGTGGATTCAATGGTTAGCTTGCCGCTTGTGCGATCTAATATTAAACAGCACGCAATGAATTCATTCTTGCCTTCGGCTTGTCCTCGAGAAATGTCTGTCACCTACGATATGTGGATAATGAGTGCGTCTTCAATCAAAACCTTCAATCCTGCGATTTCTTTAAAATCTCCCAAATATATGATTGGCATTGGTGAAATAATATAAACCAGCCTGCCAATTTCCACTAGTCTTGTGCAAAGAACCGGCTTCTACACAAATGGCTCCTTCGGCCTGAACTTCGGCCGTAACAGTATGCGGAAATGCTGGCTGAAAAGATGGCGTGGAAATTCTTTCTTTACCTCCGATCTGCTCACACTGTGACTTGGAATTGATAGTCTCCCCTCAAACTGAACCCCGATGTAGATGACCAACTGCCGCATGGATAGAATTTACTCCAGTTTTTATGGTGATTAGTTCCACTCTCACTGATCCAACAATGAACAGCGATGCAAGAACCATAAAATTGGCCTTAAGCCACAGATTACCGTCCTGATGAAATGACTGAATGTCACCTCCAATCTGCAATAATTCAGATGATATTTCACACCCTCAAAATTGCGTACCTATTGAGAGTTATCGTTCTCAATGGCCCGTTGTGACAATTGCAGAAACCCTAGGTTCCACAATGCACCTGTGATGGAATCACAATCTGAAAACAAAGAGAGATAAACACTGCCTGATTCGAATGGAGCCCCGGGGTGCCTATTTATTCTTTTCTCTCCATCTTCTCCAGAGACTTCTAGAACATTTTCAATCTTATCTCTTGAATGACTTTATTAAATATTTTATGATCCAAGTCACTTTATTAAATTAATTAAATATAAAGTTATCTTTTAATATTTATTTATTTGATAACTTTATAAGTAATTAACTTAATATCATTTATTTATTTAATTAAAATAATTAATTAGTCGTCCTTATAAAATATTCATTATTTTGGACAACCAGATTAATTAAATTAATTAAATCGAACTGTCACCAAAAATGGGGACATGACAGTCCGCCCTTCCCGAAATTGCTTGTCCCCAAGCAATGGCTGAACCATAAACCAATCAGTATGCCTGGGTCCCAAATGTAAATCTGTATATCATCCCAATCCTCATCATACTCTCGTGGAGAAATCATCAATACCAGTAGCTGAAAAACTGTACTCAACATCCAAACAACTGACAATTCTGATGAAATCATCTGAAAACCAACTGTAGATGTCGGTAGAAGAAACCATTCTGCAGAACTCAAGCCAACTGAAACATCAACTCTATCAAAACTCAAACCCCCGTCAAAATGACACCTGCACCCAACTGCACTGTAGATACGAAAACAGCCATAGGTACCTGAATCACTGCCATCAAATCCAATCTCTGTAAAACTACTCCGGGTGTGTCGATGCTGTAGGCTGAGTAACTTGCTACTACCAATTTTATTTTCAAAAGATGGTACCAATCTATCCCCTAATGGATGGTAAGAAACTAGAACCAATCTACATCTGCGTGAAATTAAATCTTCTATTTCTGTGTCAAAAGAAAAATGATGAGCGTACCCTACCGTATAATGCCGGTAAGAACCTCCAAATTCTGCTGCTAGCTCATCATCACTGAACTGGTAATCAACATATGGCTCCAATCTCTGACTCTGAGTGACTGTAAGTCGGATAGGTCCCTGTGCACTCTGCTCAACAAACCCCTCCTCGAGATCCCTGTGAGGTAGCATAGTAGAAAGGACCCCTATAATTTTCTCAACCAATCTGCAAATAACACTAGTATCATGGATGAGAACACCTTCTGTCACTTTATGCGAGTCCAAATGAACACATGCACTATCCAGCAAATACTCCATGAACGGTTCAGTGCAGTAAAAATTATATGAGGAAACATTAACATACTCCCCTTTACACCACAACTGGTCCTCCTGTAAGGGTGGCGTACTCAACTGTACCACACTATCAACTATCTGAGAAGAATCAATCTGGAAACTTGACTCTACCGGTATCCCAAACTCATTAAGACCAACTTCTTCCAAACCCTGAACATGTGTGTCAGTCCCAACAACATGCTCCTCAGTAACGACTGCAGGAGTATACTCACCCCCAACCACCTCAATAGACAAATGAGCTGGGTCTGGGGCTGGTTTTGACCGCAAATGCTCCAACTCCATGGTCACCTCTTTTAACTGAAGTTGCGACTTTTGTAGATCTCGCTGTGTGTCCTCTAACGCCTCAGTAGTCGCTATGAGCTCCTGGGAAAGCTCACTAACCTCCTCTTCACGATCCAAGAGTGCCTCATATGCTGTACTCCCCCACTCAACTAAGTGATCACGGTCGGCTACCAATCATAAATAATCCTGCTTCAAAATTCGTATAGCTTCACGCAAGGCATGAATCTCTGCCAAAGAAAAGTAACCACCGTTGGACTCATCCATCATAGAAGTACCCCAACCAGTGACGGCCAACAACTGACGAGCAGTATCAAAATGCTCACAAGCAATAACAATGTCTCGCTCACTAACTTTTAACTGGCTAGTCACATGATGGCTCTGGCTGAACTGTCTCCTACAAGCCTCTTCTGGTGCTCGATCTAAAGGAGTACCCTCATTATTATCATCCATATCTCGCGAATCATCTCCAAGATCCATATCAACATCCAAAATGTCAAAAGTTGTAGTACTGCTGTCAAGCTCTTCTGTACCCAAAGAAACTGTCAAGGAAGCTGAATCTTCAAAACTGTCCACTTCATCCTCCTGGATGTTATCAAACCCAAAACGATCCTGGGATTCTTCGGTACATACTGTCAAATATGAAAAATCTTCAACACCTTTCAGCAAGAATGGTCGTCTACATATATGAACCAAGCCCAATACCTGTGTATAAAAACCAATACCAATATCGGACAAGCTGCTGGCACTAGGAAAGACAACACCGTGTATTCTGCTAATCAAATCCATGATAACACTCAGACAATCATTGCTACCATTAAGTGTTAAAGACCTCCAGTTAACTGAATCCCAAATGCTGCTGAAACATTCCCGAATCCATATACAAGAAACAGCTGGTAACTCAAGCAAACTACTTACTTGAGTAATGTGACCAATACCAGCTAACTTCATATACCTGTCTAATATCGTCTTCTCATTATCAGCAACCACATATGAACAGCCTGCTGCAGAAAACTGAGTGTCAGACGTGCCAGATGAAATTAAGCTTAGCTCCATGCCATTCTCATTCCCATGTTTCTCCCAGTCCAGTAATGCCAAAGTTGCTCGAGTGTCCTCAAGCTCGCAAGAAACCTTGTCAATTTCCTTCTTCCTTCTCAAGGCATCTGAGTAGTCTCTGACAAGTCTAAGAAGATGGTCCCGATCTGATAGAAGATGTAGATAACTCAACTTCATTGTTCCCATTCCTTCACTAATTGCCTGTAAATCAAAGCAAGAAGATTTTGCCTGAACTCCCTTATGTCTTCCTTGTGACTGAATCATTCGGATGTGCTCTTCTATCATCTCCCGCATCCTGTCATGATGAGATAAAGAAGCCACAATACTATCTTTGCTTACCTTCAGCTGACTGGACAAATCATGTGAAGTACTGCCATTCTCATCCTCATGTGACGAAGCATCTAACTGAGCCTGGTACTCTCTCTCAGCAAAATCATGAATACTCAGTGTTTGCTCATCTCTACCTGGTATCTCATCATCAACATCCTTATCATCATCTGAACTCACTTCACTGTAATCATTGACTGTCGGAACCAAACCACCTTGAGTATCTGAGACATCACCCTTGGGAAACCTGTATACAACTGTCTCAATTGAAGTATCAAGTTGACAGTTACTATCCATCAGCGTAATATCCTTCACCACTTCTTCCTGTGACCGAACTGAAACCTCTGACCGGTTGCACACTTGTTTCTCGAATTCCTCATTAAGGTTCCTAGTAACATCTCTCATTGTATCAGTCAACGCTTTGTGAGAAGATTTGACAAAACGAAATCCAGTTGATTTATTCACCTTAGCTGGGTCGAACAGCCTGTCAATCATACGGTGGTGCTTAACCAACAATTCAGACATGTTATGTCTGATTTTTCTGAGCTCATCCTGAATGCTTGAATAGTCCTCCTTTCCACAATTCCGACTCTGAATACTATATCTATTACTTGTCCAAGATTGTGTCCTCGGAGACTTTGTGCTGTACCTGCCCATCTTGGTTGAAGTAGAGTGCTGATCACTCGTGTAATTCGGTTCTCACCCCACAGGATGGCAAGAAAAACTGCTCTGATACCACTGAAATAACCCCGACAGGATTATTGCTTCTTTTTAACACCCAAAACTTAAACTTCAAGGGTTAGACATTTCATCGAACACTTCGTTGACAAGTTCTGATACTATTGAAATAATCCCCTACGGAATTATTGACTCTTTAAGCACCAAAAATCTTAAAGTTTCAAGGGTTTGACATTTCGTCAAACAGTTAGCAAGCAAGGTCCAGAACTACTGTAATAATCATGTTTGAAAGAGCTACTAATTATACCAACTGAACTACGACAATTTATCAAATACTTTAGAGCCAACTTTAGTTGCTAAATTAAACTTGCAAAGATTTACAATTGCAAATGTACTATGATATAATATTATTAACTAGATGAACCTGGCAAAGAGAAGAATCAACATTGAGTCTTCAATTGGAAACTGGTCTCCGAGCGCAAGTTTGTATTTCCTCTGCCTACCCAATATGGAAAATACTGATCGCAGACCTTACTTTGTGAATACACCCCCTATGCTGCCTCTGGCCAATTATAGGACGCCAATTCTGTTGGAGAGAACAATGGACCTAGCCCTCTTTTCTCTGTCACCAATACCCTCTTACCCTTGTTGATGGCGGTTTAAGCAATATTACTCTCGCAATGAAGGTTCGATAAGTCATGACTGGTGCGTGAGTTCGAACTGGAATTAACACAGTTCGTGTGACTTGCGGTTAATCATTCATATCTCATGGTCGCCCAGATTTTATTGATATCGCCACAGAATTTCAAGCACTCAAACTGATGAAGCAGTGTGGATTTGCCAATACTGGTCACTCGAATGCCAGACTAAAGTGCTGGCTATGCTATCCTTTGATATAATTCGGCAGTCCACAATGAATGTGGATTCAATGGTTAGCTTGCCGCTTGTGCGATCTAATATTAAACAGCACGCAATGAATTCATTCTTGCCTTCGGCTTGTCCTCGAGAAATGTCTGTCACCTACGATATGTGGATACTGAGTGCGTCTTCAATCAAAACCTTCAATCTTGCAATTTCTTTAAAATCTCCCAAATATATGATTGGCATTGGTGAAATAATATAAACCAGCCTGCCAATTTCCACTAGTCTTGTGCAAAGAACCGGCTTCTACACAAATGGCTCCTTCGGCCCGAACTTCGGCCCTAACAGTATGCGGAAATGCTGGCTAAAAAGATGGCGTGGAAATTCTTTCTTTACCTCCGATCTGCTCACACTGTGACTTGGAATTGATAGTCTCCCCTCAAATTGAACCCCGATGTAGATGACCAACTGCCGCATGGATAGAATTTACTCCAGTTTTTATGGTGATTAGTTCCACTCTCACTGATCCAACAATGAACAGCGATGCAAGAACCATAAAATTGGCCTTAAGCCACAGATTACCGTCCTGATGAAATGACTGAATGTCACCTCCAATCTGCAATAATTCAGATAATATTTCACACCCTCAAAATTGCGTACCTATTGAGAGTTATCGTTCTCAATGGCCCGTTGTGACAATTGCAAAAACCCTAGGTTCCACAATGCACCTGTGATGGAATCACAATCTGAAAACAAAGAGAGATAAACACTGCCTGATTCGAATGGAGCCCCGGGGTGCCTATTTATTCTTTTCTCTCCATCTTCTCCAGAGACTTCTAGAACATTTTCGATCTTATCTCTTGAGTGACTTTATTAAATATTTTATGATCCAAGTCACTTTATTAAATTAATTAAATATAAAGTTATCTTTTAATATTTATTTATTTGATAACTTTATAAGTAATTAACTTAATATCATTTATTTATTTAATTAAAATAATTAATTAGTCGTCCTTATAAAATATTCATTATTTTGGACAACCAGATTAATTAAATTAATTAAATCGAACTGTCACCAAAAATGGGGACATGACATTGACGACACTACACTATCTTATACATATACAAAAAAAAGAATCTTTATTATTTATTAATTAATTGGTGTCATTCCTTCAAATTTAAATTTTGAAGTTATCATTTCCCTCCAATTTCTAATAATTGAATAATTTTAATGAATTGTTTGATTCTTTAATTTTTACATAATATTACTTAATGATTCTCTAACTATTCTACTAAAAAATAATTAAATGATCTGTATTATTTAATTAATCATTTTCTCTAAAATTTGATTAAATAATCACATTATTTAACTAATTTAAGTCTTCTCATTTTCATCACCATAATTAAATAATTATTTTTAATTACGCAATTTACTACGTCTTCTAAAATTAAATACATGGTTAATTTAGTTAATTAATTTTCCCCCAAGACTAACTCATTATTCTTAAATAAATTATTTTATTTATTTATTCCCCCTCATGCACAGTTAAATAATCATTTAATAATTTAATTCTAATTATATTCTTGAGCTTCACCCCTCTTATATTCCACCATCTAACAATTATTTTCAATCAATTCAATCTTCTCATCAATGATATAAATTAAATTTAAAGTCTTTAGTCATGTTGGTGTCTTTTTTTTTTAGACTACTAGGTTGCTTTGAACCCAATATGAGGATGCAAAAGATGAAAACAAGCCTAAGGACTAGCTAGGTCCCATATTCAGCAAGATTAATCTCAGCTCTGAACCAAATTCAACAAAGTACACTAGACTCTACACTTCAGGCTCTGCAGAGCCAAGGCGGGTGCACCTTAGGGATATGAATGTGACTGGTTATTCTGATTTTCGCTTCAGACACTTGCTCACTAAGACCTCTTCTTTCAAACTTATCCCTTATAGCAGATATTGGTCACAATTTCTTCTTAGATTTGCAACAAACTCTTTGATTATAGTGGCAAGTTATAATCAAAAGGAAAGCTATCACAAATAAGTGTTGACCAGCAACTTTAGTTCTTCAGTGCATAAACGGAAAATTGATTTTGATTAATATGTGCATTTTGCAACCATATGAACCATCAATTTGCAACTGAAACTAATTGATCAGTGCCATATCCAATGTTATATAGAATCAAAACCAGCAACTTTAGACCTATTTAATTGAATTGCAATTAAATTTGTCAACAGCGAACTCTAAATTTAATTCTTATCATATCCCTCTCATATAACCAAAACCCTATCAATTACTGAAAGCAATTACTTAACTCTTTGAATTAAAAGCAATCAATAAGAGACATACAATTCATCCAAATTGCATTAAACTGAAAGAACTTTGTTTACTTCAATCCCAAGATCACAAATATACAAGAAAGGAGACAAAACTCAGATACACAGATATGCAGAACTTCCTTTGGTTTTAGTTTCCTTTGAAAACAAATACAATACTGGTATAGAATCAATATATAACTCAAAACTTGACAACTTGATCATTCATATCCATTGTATCTTTAAGTTTACAAAACTGAATACATTCATATAATTCACAAAACTGGACGGATTGTAAATGACATCAAACTGAAAATTCTACAGACTTCCGACCTCTACTCCACATCTTGGAAATCCTTATAAAGGATTGCAACAAGCTTCAGATGGAATGAGGACACATGTCAAAACCCTAATGGAAGAAAAAGGTGGTGAGACATGTATAGAAAGTTATACAAAAAACATTCTTCAGCATCCGATCCAAAAATAGGAAGGTAGTTGAAAAGTCAGCAAGTGACAATTTATTGTAGGAGCTTTAACTTTAATCCCTTTTGTCTTCTTCTGTCCTCACCTTCCTCAAAAGTTTCAAAATTTAATACACGTATCTATGAGAGGTTTACTTTTCTAATAGACTGCCCTATATATCTTATCTTATCTAAATCTCTTGCATAATTCTTTAGCTACTCCCTATTGGCAGAGCTTATATTTCTCCCACCGCTTCCCAAACATAGATCTCCCTTTTGGTGGGCCACTTAGTTGTTCTAACTTCTTCCAAGTCCTTTGTGGCTTTAGTCCACCTAACATCCATTATAGCTTTTGACTCCACTAAGAACCTATTTAAATCTATTTCAGCTCTAAACAAGTCAATCAAATTGTTGAATGGGACATCACTATTATCTTCAAAAATTGTTGTTGTGGTTTCCTGAGTTAATACTGCATTAAAGGAATCAGACCACTCATGCCAATCTCTCAAGTTGCTACTTGCATCTAAAATGGGTGGAATATAGGGCTCAATTCCCTGAGATAAAACTTTCAATTTTCCTTGTATTATTTGCATTTTTCCAGTAAAGAACCCAATTAATTCCTTTCCATCTCTAGGCCCTCCTTTACAATAATAATCTTATCAGGCAAATCTGTCTTTTTAGCCATCAACATAATAAGCCTCTCTAAGAATTGAATGTATGGCCCCCAAAGATTGAATGTGGGTGACAGCCATGCAAGTGCTTCATTGCAAAATTGCTCAGCATCTTGTAAAGAAACATATAAAGTGTGGGCCTATTGAGATATATTCTTTAAGGTTTCAACTTTGTGGCTTATCATACTTCTAAGGATAGTTGTCCTTACCTCATCACCTTGCTATGTTGACAAAGCATCAATGCTCATTCTTCTAGGCTGTGTATCCTCTAACTCCATCTCATCTGTTTGTGTAGTTGTCTCTGCTGTGACCTTAGCTGGTTGTTCCTGAACATCCTGTTCCCTGCTCTGTTCTACAGTGGCCATTTTCTCTGCATTTGACAGTTGCTCCCTTAGAGATGCAACTTCAACTCCAACCCTTGAACCTTAGCCTCAAGCTCTTCTATTTTCTCCTTGTAAACATGGCTCTTCCTGAGCTCATCCTCATAGAGCTTGCTGACACCAATGTAGTCATGGAAGGCTTTGGCTAACCTTGTTTCTATCTCCTCTACCTTGGCCTCATTCATAAATGAGAAGTGTTTTATAGCCTTGGAGATCTCTGTACTTGATGTACCTTGTAATGTCCATACTATCATGTTGCCCTGATCTATGCTCTGCACATCCATTAGTTTAGGCTTGTTTGTTACAGGAGCCATGCTCCATACTACTAAAGACTTGGTGTCAATGTTAAATCCAGATCCTCTCTGCAGTCCATCAGCACCATATGCCTCATATGAGATGGCATTGTTTTGTCTTCTAATTTGGTCAAGCATAAATGCTTGTTCCAAATCCCAACCAGGCACTAGTACCATTCCACTCCTCTGCACTAGATCCCTTGCCTCCTCAAGAGTCATTAACTCACTTTCAAGATCATAAGCATGCAGTTTCTCAACTAATTCTTGCTTCTTTTCATCTGATTCCCCTGGTTTCATCTTTAACACCAATTCACTCTATTTAATTTTATACAAGAAACTCTTGAACTCAACAAATTTGATGAATTCATCATCTTCTATGAATTTTTGGGCTTGGATGATCCTATCATCCAACCTTGCTGCTGCTAGTTCCAAGTCAATCAATGTGTTCTCTATTGCAATGACTCTGTCTTGTATATAACTTTTTCTTAAGTCAACAAAGTACTGATTTTTACCAAGCAAGATTTGCAGTGTCCTCTATTTTACTTTCTCAGGAATGTGCATTACATTCTGCCTCTTATTTCCCTCGGTGACCCATGATGCCTCAGCAGGCTCATCTTCAATCTCTAAAGTCACACCAGGTTCGAGGCTATCAGGATTCACCCTCTCTTCTTCTCCAAGTGGTTCTGCTGGCATATGTGCCATAATTTCAGCATGGTTGACCACCATCTTCCTTATCCTCTATGAGTAAGGGACATCCATGTAAAAGCCTTGGAAGTTGGGATCTATTCTTTTTCAATTCCCTTTCTACCCTCAACACATCATCAAATTTGGACAGTTTGTCAGCTACCTCCCCCTCAGTAACAATATTGGGAATGAGGTCTTCATGGGGCAACTCCTTAGTACTTGGCAACACATAATTTCTTATTTCCTTCAGGGTGTTCCTCATCCAGTTATTAGGATCATACATTCTATATGGGCTAGTTGATAAATTGTAGTGATGGAGATAAGAATGAATTTGATCTAAGGATTCCTTTCCAATTGAAAAGTCCCCCACCGTAAAACATCTACATAAGAATGTGCCTCTATGCACCTTTGGTCCTAGATACTCCCTATTTACCATGAATAACTGCCACATGAATTCAATGATGGCCAATCTAGGGGGAATGCATTTTGGCAATATATGGGGTGGTTGTGGACAATCATAGACTCTCATAAGGGAAAAGGTTGGAAACAAAAAGATATCTCCCCAGTTTTGATCTAATCTTTTATTTTCTGGGAGTAGGGCTAGTCTTAAAACACTCTTCAAAATATCAAGGGCCCTAAAATAGCCTAGATTTAACATTTTCATGATAACTGTATATTGAAAAATGAAACAGAATTAGAGTAATGATAGGAACTATCCCATACCTATGTCCACAGTTGAACTAGCAAATCTCCATTGGCATCAGAAGTGTGAAAAATAAAATCTAGGCTTATATACCCCACATTCTTGTACAGGATCAGGTGCATCACCAATGAGTAATGATGGAACTTGAAGTTTCCCATATCTCCATTTTGTGCTAGTCCAATATTCTCCTTCATTTTTTCCAGAATATACTCTACATAGTCATATTCTCCACCATGGTAGGAGTCTTGCACATCTCTGGCAATGATAAATTGGGTTCCATAAACCATGTCAATTCCATCTATGCCAACTACCTTGTGGACACCATATACTATTTTCAGAAAATATTCCTTGAACTTGTCCAAAGGCATCTTCTTCTCCACCTCCTTAGGGTAATCACCCACTTGTTTGAGGTCCATGGGGATTTGCTATAGCATCGACTTCCATGTGTAAGCTTTGGTGTTTCTTTCAAATTTCTCCTACAGGTCAACCAGGTGTACTAGTTCGCTTATAGCACCATCCAATTCAAATGCTTCAATGAAAGAAACATGGTCTAGTGTGCATAGAATAATTCCATCCCACTTGTGGAAAGACTTAGTGGTCAGGTTGTATGATTTGATTAGGGCCTTTACTAAATCAACATCCACAAATACTTTTGGAAAGATTATCTTCGCCAGATTCTTCTTCCATGGATTGCAAACAGGGATCTTCTCTGCTCTGTTGCGATAGAAGTATCTGAATAACTCATAATCAGTGACTCCAGGGCATGTAGCATCTCTGCAAAATATATAAGGGTCTCTAAAATCATGATCATTTGTAGAAATGGCATCGGAGGATTCTGAGAACAATTTGATCCATTCTTCCACAAACCTATAAGGTTTCTTCTGCCTAGTTTTCCCTCCTTTTGAAGCTGAAGTTTCTGCAACTTCCATGTTTGAAGCTTGTATCTCTTCTATTTCTTTGTCAGACATCTTAAAAGTAGACTGGAAATACTGAAAAATTCTGCACTTAGCTCTGAAAACAATAATCTGCTCGCACTGAAAACTCTGCAACTACAACTGCTGGAAATTTCTTCTCTCTGCAAATGGTAATGAATCATTGGATTATGGAATGTTTTATGTTGTGCGTACTCTCATCAACCTTCTCAGTGCATTGATATTATGCATGCTCAAGCTTTAAATTCAGTGTTGTTTGTCACCTCAGATGGAGCGTCCACATAATTATCAAGCTCAGGAACTTCTGTACTTTATTCAAATTCCATTGGTTGTAGGCATGCTGTCGTTATTTCCAGCTCAGAAAAGTAAAGTTCACTTTTTATGTCAAACTAGGTTTTACGATCTTACGACACACTCTGAAGGAGCTCTTTGTATTATCTTAGGTGGAGAACATTTGCTTTACAATCTTACGACTGATCTAGAATCAAAACATTTATCACATTATCATAAGCCTTGAAAATGGCTTTCACGATCCTACGATATACCATTTATCTTGTCTTTGGAACTTTCCTTTAAATCCCTTTATCTCACAAGACACAATGTATCTTAAGATCACAACACCGAAAATAGTGAACAGCTTTAAAAGCTGCGAAGTTATGCTAAGCAATTAATAAACCCCTTCATAATATCGTGTCTCCACTTTTAGTTCCTTACGACCTCCCGATCACGGTCACTAAACTGACTTCGTAACATCGGAGGTTACCTTTAGCTACTATTACTGACCTACGACCACGCGATGACAATTTTTCTTCCTCTATAGTAGCCTTAGAAGCATCAATTTTCATCTTCACGATCTCACGACCTAACACTACTTCATAGCTTTGTAAAGCTATTGAATTGCCTTTGAGATCTTACGATCTATTGCCTCTCATAGCATCGGAAGTCATGAACTGCCACGTCTCAAAACCTTATGCAAATGCGCCTGGCCCCACCTTGCTTTATAATTTGATCCTTACAATCTTACAACCACTTCCTTATCGTGTCGTCAGACAACTCAAATCTTGCTCTTATGATCTTACAATCATAAGCCTTTTCATATCTTCAGAGGTCTCCATTTCTACCTTTACGATCCCACGATCACCTATTTGTCATAACATCGTACACCCTATTTTAAACCCTTCCATCAAGCACTTAAGATGACACAACACAAGGGGAGTCATAAGATCGGAGACTTCATTTTGAACACTTACGATGCTACGACCATATAACATATCTTAAGATCGGGAGTCTCAGTACATTACCCCTACGATCCTCCGCTAAACCTTACATCATAACATCGGGAGAGGGAAATTTTAAGCTTATGACTAGATGCCTAACCCTTGATCGTAAGATCGTATCATATGATTTGAATGACATACAATCTCCCACTTGAAAGAAAACCTAGGATAAGGATAAAAAGGATCTCGGATTTTAATGAATTCTTTCATGACAAGGGTGAAGACACAACCTTAGGATATCACATTATTCCACTAGGGCAAAATTAACCTGGTTAGGGTTCACTCTGGAAACTAATAACAAATAAAGCACAAACCCTAACAATGCAACATAGTTCAAATTATTTTTCACAATGAATTTTGAAAATTTAGTAGAGTGAAAATAAGGGCTATAAAGTTGCGCAATCAGTTTGCCCTCAATCAGCCAAGATATCTACTCAATCAGCTCTGTCATGTAGCAGTCAACTATCAATTTGTCTCAGTCATCTATCCAATTAGTCCAATATGAATTAATCCTAGCCCTTCACTATCAGTCAGCACCCCTCAATCTAAACCATTCATTTAAATTTAGGATTCTATAAAATAAGATTCAATTCTCATAATTTGATTAACCTCTATGATTATTTAATCAAATTTTAGAGAGATTAATTAAATAATAAAATCATTTAATTAATTTTAGAAGCATAATTAGAGAATCTCAAAGAAATACTAAGTAAAAGTTAAATATTTAAATAATTAATTAAGATTATTCAAATATTAGAAATTTGAGGGAATAACTTAAAAATTCAATTTTGGAAGAATGACACCAATTAATTTTTTTTTTTTAAAGGTGGGTTAACCACTGTATTCTATTAATACATATACATGGTTCAAAGGCTAATCAAAAGAAAGAACTAGGAAGAAAACTCTGAATGCCAGCCTAATTAGTAATTACAATAGAGAAGTAGAGAAAGAAGAGAAGAGAAGGGGCGATCTAATCATCAAGATTAAAGAACGAGAGCCCTTTGTGATATGACAGTCTTTGTCAATTAAAAATACCCAATATGACATAAGATGGGAATATAAGCTCATGTTTTGATGCATCAAGCTCTCACTTAAAAGCTGTGACTTTAATTTTTAATAACCAAACCAGTAGCCCAATGTTAATATATCAGCATAAGCATCATCAAATATAACATAATTGAATGATATTTGTGAATAAAAACATATGCGCTCTGAACTAAATGTCAAGCTTATCATGCTCAATAATCTCTTGTAATTGCTGCCATTCAAAAAGATGACTATGAGGGCTGAAAGCTTCAAAATTAACATCATCACAGCCCAGATTAGCAAGAAAATCTGCTACTCCATTACCTTCTCAGCAGGTATGCGAGATACAATGATCTGCAAGAGAGTCTAAAAGATCCAGATTTGGATCATGATATACATGATTTTTCAGTTCATGGGTCATCCATTGATGCATGCATTAATTATTACCATGGAATCACCTTTGATATGGATTGTTTTAAAATGTCTCCACTTAGCCAACACAAGCCCAATGAGCAAAGCTTGAGCTTCAACCATGTTGTTAGTTCCTGGGGGAATTGGGCCAGATTTAATTGCTTGCACTATACCATGATGGTCCATTATGCAAATATCAATCCTCGATATACCCAAGTTACCCCTACATGCTCCATTGAAGTTAAGCTTCACAAAACCAGTAGAAGGGGGAATCCATTTAATTGTTGAATGATCCTGTGGTGGTTTCAAACTTCTATTAGGAA
The DNA here is from genome assembly GCA_028749045.1 of Cupressus sempervirens. Taxonomy (NCBI): domain Eukaryota; kingdom Viridiplantae; phylum Streptophyta; class Pinopsida; order Cupressales; family Cupressaceae; genus Cupressus; species Cupressus sempervirens. The sequence goes on from CM053788.1 coordinate 523,110,859, forward strand.
CAGATCCAAAAAGTGCAAGCAAGCATTTCCATGACACCAATTAATTAAATTATAAAGGTTATTTAATTCAGTTAGACAAATATTAGTAAAAACTGTTGTGCATAGCCGACGGTAAATTTATTTTATCTTCATTAATTAAATAATTGGTATTACTCAACTAATCTCTTTCTCTAAAATTTAATCAAATAGTGATTATGTTAATTAAATTAGGTCTTCCCATTTTTGTCACCATCATTAAATAATTATATTTTATTACTTAAGATACCGTGTCTTCTAAAATTACACAAATGATTATTTAATTATTTTGTTTACCCAATGCTAACTTCTGATAATAAAAATATATTTAATTTATTTATTCCCCCTCTTGCACAATTAAATAATTTAATCATTTAATTCTAATTATATTCTTCAGATCCACTCCTCTATCTTCACTGACTAACAATTCTTTTTTTCAACCAATTTAGACCTCTCATCAATGCAAGCACTTAAATTTTAAGTCTTTAGTCATACAGCCAGTCAACTGTCAATTTGGTTCAGTCACCTATCTAATCAGTCCAGTCTAAATTAATCCTAGGCCTTCATTATCAGTCAACACTTCGCAACCTGAACCATTCATTGAAATTCAAGATTTTATAAAATGAGATTCAATTCACATAATTTGAGTAACCAAAATTCTCAAATTTTCATACAATTTTGATCTCAAATCAAGCAACAATTAATCTCATTAATCAGATCCAACAATTTTGGTCACTTTACAATTTTAACCTTTAAACCTTTCAGCAACTGATCTCATTAATCAGATCCAAGCATTCAACCAATGACAACAGTATACATATGAAAATCACAAAATAACATTAAAAACATTCAATCACAATTTGACACCAGTATTTAATGTGTAAATCCAAGTTGGGTAAAAACCACTATGGGAGTTTTCACCTACAAAGAAATTCACTCTTCTGAAGTGAGCTCGGTTAAGAGCTAACCCTGTTAAAGGTTACAAACACATTTGTTAGATGTGACCCTGTTAGGGGATTTTCACCAAAGAGCCACTAGATATTTCACCCTTCAATGAGTGGCCTGGTTAGAGAACTTATACATTTGTTAGAATGCCACCTTACAAATCATTTACAAAAGGAACTATTAAATCCACTTGGTTTAAAGATTTTTTACTATAATGGTTAGAAAGTAACAATGAAATGATCCGATAAAATGTGCTCAATCATACAGCTAGTCAACTGTCAATTTGACTAAGTCACCTATCTAATTAGTCCAGTCTAAATTAATCCTAGGCCTTCATTATCAGTCAACACTGCTCAACCTGAACCATTTATTGAAATTCAAGATGTTATAAAATGAGATTCAATTCTCATAATTTGATTAACCAAAATTCTCAAATTTTCATGTTGTCATGTAGGAGCGAATTTGAGAGCCAGAATTGTAGAAGAGAAACAAAGAAGAAATTGGTGATACCATTGTGCATTGCTTATGTTGACTTATCCTTTATGCCTAATAGGTTAATTATTTGACTTTCTCTTACCAGGATCAGCTCATCACATCATTATTTACAGTAGTTTCCCCCGTGCAAGGAACCAAGCGGCCTCTCTCATCCTCCTTCTTGGACCCCCCGGGTTGTGCGTCCTCACACGGCCTCCTTATAGTTATTGGCCTCCTCCACACCTTCCTCCAGCTTCCATAGGTACTCAGCGATGACTTGGTGTCTCTTCCCACCCTAAGACCTGTCCTTCAGTTCTTGACTTTTTCCTCGTTATTTGGGGCAGAGTGGGGTTCAACTTCTCTTCTCAACTCCTCATTTTGATTCTCTTTGTTGTTGTTTATGGTCCTTTCCCTGGGCACAGTTAGGTGGTCCTATTGTTGGCTTTTCCTTGGCCAAGCTGTTGTAGTCCCTTGGACCCGCTCGTTGCTCTTTGGTTGGACATTAATAAATTTATCTTCATCATATTTTTGGATAGGTGTATGACTTATGCAATTAGATTAAGATCTTTTGTGGCTGGCTAGTTACTAATCTTGTTGCAGGCTATTCATCTGAAATTTTACAGCCCATGCAAGATCCAATTTGGCAAGTTTTAGACACTAGAATGATTCACGAAGTAGATGGAACCAATTGTTAGACTTTGAGCAACAAAGTTGTTGCTTCTAGGCAAATCTGCCAAAAACAAATTCCTTCCATAATTAGTTTCAAAGTCAACAAGCAGTTCTTGATGTTGAACATGACCTTGGGTGGTAAGAACATGTCAGCTAAGTCACAGAATAGGGGAACAAATGAAAAGCTTACATATGTTAGTGTTCGTAGCTGCACCAGAGATCATTCTCACTTGTGTTGATTTTTTTTTAAGCTTTCAGATTTCTTCTCTTAAACATAACTTCCTACAGAGATGATTTGGTTGTGATGTCTTCACCAACATTGATGTTTAATTTTTGCTCATGTGTGATGGTTACTGAAGAGCAATACGTCATGGCTGCTGAGTCAGCCTCATCTTCTCGACTGTTTTTGTATTTGATGAGTTGGAAATGAATTGTCTATTTCTCATAACTGTGATCACTCGTGGTGAACTGGAAGAGCCTTCAAGTGTCATACTCACATGAGATTGTCATGTGTGCTGGCTGCCATCAGATTAAGGATGACAGTTTTTATCCTCGAAGATTTAATATATCTGATAAAGTTCAATAAAAAGATATAGTCTAAATGTTGATGGCAGACCAAATTTGTAACTGTCATCAAGTGTTTAATGTCATCCAGTGATGACTCTTTGGTGACTATCCATTTGAGCTCTTCCGAGTGGTGTCAAGAAACAACGGAGTTTAGAGATTGCAGTTAATCACTTAAGAAAGATAAGATAACAATTTTTGTGGTCAAGCGAGATTTTATTGGGTCTGCTTTTGGCACCATTGTAACTGTTTACCACATAGGTTAATTAAGAAATGCACCCAGATAATGAACATGAACAACAGTACTCCTTTATTCGCATATGCCAACAAATTACATAACTAGTGATAAGATGATTTACAATGATCCCAGACGCGGTATAAATACTTTCCGCCGAACCTTCCCGAAGGAGTCCGTCGTCTACAAAACATTACCAATCTACCTGTCGGCTACAAAATCTGTCCGCTACAAACTAGTTACCGACGACGTCGGCTACAGAGTACAAAAACACCGACGACAATCAAGCCGGCTAACATCATCCCCCCCAAAAAGAAAAGTCGTCTCCTGACGACTAACAAAATATCTGAGACAAATTAACAACCAAAATACATTAAGTGACTAACTACAAGATAGATCTGCCATATCACTTTCTCATTCGTTTTGTGCCTGCACCAAACTGGTCTCCAACCCCCGTTGCATCTGTAGCCTCTACTAAGACAATACTGTCTCCTCAAGTTGACCTTGATAGCCAACCGTGCTGCTTTCTTTGTTTCCAACTCCTGGGTACCCCGAGCTAAGTGTTGCTATACTGCCTCCAACTAGATGACCAGCTCCTCCCGAGCTCTCTATGCATCCACCAAGACAACCTCACGTCCAACACCTACTCCAAGTGCCTCTGGTACACAAACACTCCATGCCTGCAGCAACTCCAAGTCTTCATCAACTGGTCATATTTTCCACGAATGATATCTGCAACGACTGGGGGTCCAGGGGGCAACACCCTCGACCCCGCAGAGTTCGCAATACAAGGCAATTGCCGCCAAGACCAAATTAGCACTCCGAAACCCGCACAAAATTGCATGGAACACACTATTTTTGCAATTTTTTCTGATCCCACACTCTTTCTAGCAACAGTTGATGCTTCCCCTTCCCTTTGACATCATCAATTACTCGTTCCAAACTGCTTCAATCTGTTATCGTTTTTTTTTTTTTTTTTTTTGAACAAGTACAATAACTCAATTTTGCCTCTTGCCATCTTGCAACGACGAGGGAGACGTTTGGACTTGGCCATGTAGGGACGACGATGGAGTCTTCCTGGCATGGTACATCTTCAGCTTCGACCCATTGACTATCTCAAGCACTTCTTGCTCGTCCAAGGTTGACAATTTAATTGCTCCATTGTCACCGACCTCCCAGATCTGGTATGGTCCGACCCATCTGACTTTAAACTTTCCTGGCTTAATCTCATTCCGCCCATCATACTTCAGTACCAATTGCCTCGGCTGAAGCCTGTTGAGTTTGAGATGCTTATCATGCCACGCCTTACGAGACGTTCTGTGTCACCTCCGTGGCCCACTGCGCCTACGGTCGTCGCTCATCTAAATTATTTCCTTGCTGCCAGCACCCTTCAACTAATTTTATGGTGCAATGTATTCTTTTCTTTCTGTGCGGTCCGTTCACCATGAACCGGACAGTGGGATCTTTCTTTTTTCTAGGTTCGGACTGTATGTTCTTCCCCTCAACTTCAGCCGCAACCGCCGTTCCTTCTTCAACTTCTCTGTATTCCTTCGGACATTCATTTTCCTATGTTTTCTCACCTTCGTCAACCCTTAACATATTACAACTTGGAATTACAACTTGGAAATAGTTCGTAGTCTTCTATCTACCAGTGGAAAAGGCTATTCACCGAGTCTAGGTCGTTGTCATTCGATCCTCCTTCTAGTCTCAACACTCCTTCGTCCAGTTCCATTCTCCTCTTTCCTTCGTCGTCACTTTTGCCTTCACCTTCTAAGTCTGACGACGCTACCTCCTCACCTACCATTTGTGTGTGCAGGTCAATTATGAATCTTTTGCCTCCACGCTCCATTGATAGGGTATTTCGTTTCCAATCATGTTTTACTTTTGCTTGCAGCAACCAATTTCGTCCCAGAATAGCATCATATCCTTTTCTTTTCAATGGAATGACCACGAAGTCCAATAAAAATAGTTGCGTTCCAATAGTTACCTGTTGCACCCTCAAGGTTCCCAACGGTTTGATCCTGTGCTGGTCCGCCGTGAGCAACTGGAATGTAGGTGGCCACAACGTCAGCTTCCCCAACTTCTTCCAAGTATCCTCCAGTAACACATTCACGTCGAACCCTCCATTGGCAATTGTATTTGTCAGAACATTTCCCAAAATCCCCATCTCGACGACCACCAGATGCCTTCCCGTTGTGAGTGCCAAAAGCGTTGGGTCTGTTACCGTTGTTCCACTACTGTCCCTTCCTGTGTCCTCCGTTGCTTTTGGGAACGGTGTATAATTCAAAATGGTCGTCCGTAACTAGGGCATTGTGAGAAGGTCACTTATCTTGACTGGCACCTTTGTTTGTAAAGATCTACCCTACAATGTTTTGTTCCGCGAAGTTCCTTGCCGAGGTGTCGGTGATGTCTTTCAACTGAGATGTCTCTGTCTGCAATGCCTTTTCAATTTCCGTCCACAGTTCCCCCAATTTCCTCTTTTCATCCGCCGGGTCCGAGTACACCTTTGCTTGCCTCCGTGTAATTGCCAGAACCTCCTCTTCGTCCGTCCCGACAGTGATCAAATTTACTCTGGATTTTGGGCACTTGGCATCTTCATAGTCACCGAGTCCGCACCATCTACATAATAGTTTCGGTGTGTTTCCCGTTGTACATTCCCGCACAAAATGACCCCACAAATTACATGCTCGACATTGAACAATCGGCCATCCATTCGCATCGTACTGGATTCGACTTCAGCTGCCATTGTTATTGTTATTGTTCACATTATTATTGTTGTTCTGCTCTCTGCTATTATTTCTGTACCCACCCGAAGTGGCACCATCAATGTTTGCATTTTCGTTCCCTCCGGACATGGAAGCTGCCTATGTCAGGAGCACTTGTTGATGTCCTCTAGTTTTCATGTTGAAGGGGCATTCTTTTGTCGAATGGCCCATGATCTGACAAATGTCGCAGAATTGGTTCTTTGGACAAGATCCTTTAGTATGACCGTCGATCTTACACTCCGTGCACCACAGCTCACTTCCTTTTGTCTCCTTCTATAAATGTTTAAACCCCTTCATCATGCGGATCATGTCCTTTTGTAGGGCGCAAACCTTCTTGCTACTGCCTTCATCATTGCTATCTTCTCCGGAAGGCTCGTTGTTATCAGAATCAAATGAGCTAGTCTTCTTCTTCTTCTTTGTCTTCTACTCACTTTTGAGGTTCAATGCTCTATTATAAGCTTCCGTGTATGACGACGGCGGCACAATTTTCATTTTCTTCCGCAAGTTTGGGCGTAGACCTTCCACGAACCATCTTTTCTGAAGTCCGTCCGCCAGCTTATTTTCCATTTTGTTTATCAAGTCTTTTAATTTCCTAGCGTAGACATGGACAGTTTCATTCTTCCCCTGCTTAGTATTGAAGATCTCTGCTACAATTTCATTATCATCGCGCAACAATTGAAATTTGGCCAGAAACTCTTTTTTAATGTTATTCCAACTGTCTAGCTTCTGCAGATCTGTACTAGTAAACCAGTCAATTGCCACGCCCCGTAGGATGGCCGAAAATTGCCTCATCCAGTTGTCTTCATCAGTTATGCCATTTGCCCTCCAAATCGTTTCACATGTTTTGCAGTGTCGAATGGGATCGGCTGTACCATTGCCATCGAACTTCGGCAATTTTTATTTCGGTCCCGCCATCACAATTGGTTTTTGTAAATAGGCGTTGCTCAGTCCTGCAACACTGGCACTGTTCACTCCCACACTATGGCTTTGCACTCCCACACTGGCGATCTGCAATCCCACACTGGCGGACTATTCTCCCACACCGGCAGTCTGCAATCCCACACCGGCGGACTCAACAGCTACGAACCTTGGTGAAAAAGGATCTTCTGAAGTTGTCCCCTGTCGAAGTGTATCTCGGATGAAGAGTTCACTCCACGCTCATGCTCCCTTGGCACTCCGAGCCGTATGAGTCAATTTTCTTCCGTCTGGATTCTCTTCCCTCGACGAATACAAATTCAAAAATTCCTCCCTTGCTTCCTCCACCAATTCCACCCGCTGTCGAGTCTCCTCCAACAATTCTTCAATGCTCTTGTTTCTGTCGGCAATCTTCTGAAATCTCTTTCGACACTCGACCTGTTGTGCCAAAATTAAATTTCCTTGCGCAGTACGGATTCCATCTTTGCCCTTGACCTTATTCTGATCCTTGTTAAGCTGATTTGGCATTAATTTTCATTCCTCCCACCTTCCAGGTTCATAGGGCAACGGCAGCAAATGTTTACCGCATAGGTTAATTAAGAAATGCACCTAGATAATGAACACGAACAACAATACTCCTTTATTCGCATATGCCAACAGATTACATAACTGGTGATAAGATGATTTACAATGATCCCAGACGAGGTATAAATACTTTCTGCCGAACCTTCCCGAAAGAGTCTGTCGGCTACAAAACGTTACCAATCTACCCGTCAACTACAAAATCTATCTGCTACAAACTAGTTACCAACGACGTCGGCTACAGAGTACAAAAACACCGATGACAATCAAGCCAGCTGACAGTAACTACTTTTTTCCTCATCTGCTTCAGGCATTCTTGGGTGTACAATCAGTGTAGGATCGCATTGTACATCAAGAAATTTCATTTTTCTGTGTGATATATATGGTTGCTATTTATACATTGTAAATACAAAGCAGGTGTTGCTTGATTTGATATTTGCAGATATCTTTATTGTATAGAATTAATCTGATTTCCTCCTCAAGTGAATGTGATCTCAAAAGTCAGCAGATATTGTATTCAATTATTCATCACTATTTAATAAAAACATTTTTCTTAGTGGGGCTGGATTTTTCACTCAAGTAGGAGGGATTTCCCAGGGTAAATATTGGTGTCATTTGTTTGTATATTTTTCTGAGGTTTTGTTAATTGCATGTAATGCTATTCTGGTTAGAAAATTTAACATGGTATCAAAGCGGGTTTAAGGAAACAATCCAAACCAAAATAGGACATTTAGATTCTAGAAGAATCAACATGTCTAATGGTGTTGATACCTTGTTTGATGATTCACTACAGGTGTTTGAATCTCAGCTATTGAAGCTTGTCGTGCAATATTTTGTGTTGGGGTTTGAATTTACATTCTTTGTTTGCACTATAACTGTGTGATGGTGAAAGACCTGTTAGCATATTGTGAGGAAGACCAAACAAAGAAGAGATTTAAGTATTTCATATTGATCATGATTTTATATGTTCAATTCATGCAATAACATTGAGAGTGGTGAATCATTTACGCTTCTAGTATTAGTCTATTTGACTCTATTACTAATCCCTATAAAATGCATCCAGGATGGACCGAGAAGCATCAAGATGATGTGAGATTACATGCAAAGTCATGAACATGGGAAATCCTGCTTTCACTCATGGGGCTCAATTGGTTACTCAACTTCATTAAAGAGGAAGAACCTATTCAGATTATCATTAGAGGAAGAAAGAGCATTCAGATGGAGACTATTCAATTGCAAAAAGCAGATTAAAAGAGAGCTTATGCGATACAAGGAGAATGCCTAATTTTTTGCAAGCTCATGTGGTAGTGATGTTAAGAGCTCCCTATTTGGTCAACTTGGAATCAGCTTCCTTATTGTGATAATCAAAGCAGTGAGAATGCAGCCCCTGCTGAGAGGGAGTTTCTGTTTAGAGAAAGTCTCAACCATTCATATACATGTAGTTCTTCTCTATGAGGGAGAAGATCGAGGTGAAAACCCTTATTAAAGAGTTCTCTACAAGAGAAGTTCAAAGTGAAATTCCTTGCTAATGAGTTCTTCTCTATGAGAGAAGTTCAAGGTGAAATCCCTTGTTAGTGACTTCTTGTCTATGAAAGAAGTTCAAGGTGAAATCCCTTGTTAATGAGTTCTTCTCTACTCCCTTGTTAATGAGTTCTCTGTAAAAGAAGTTCAAGTTGAAACCCCTTGTTCAATCCTCTGTGAGTAGGTATAGTGGATCCACTCTTTGTGAGTAGGCATGGTGGAAATGCATTCTTCTCTAGGAGAAATCTGAGGTAAAGCCATCATCCCACCATGTGCGAGAAAGTATGGTAAATCCACCCTTTGCATGTAGGCCTAGTGGATGTCATGGAAGGAATTCCATGATGTAGCACTTTTGTTTATTCAATATCTACAAGTAACTATGGCGAATATTGTTATGCTAAGATAACAATTTCTATTGAGAAAATTTGTGATGAGATTTTGTTATTGACATTTTTTTTGGTTGCAGCTTCTTATACTTGTCATGTTAAGCGATGACAAGACATATGAATGATCTCTCACTTACTAAGAGGGAGTGTTAGTGTTTTGTAGCTGCATGAGGGATCATTCTCACATATGTTGATTTTTTTTCTATGCTTTCTCAAATTTCTTCTCTTAACCGTAACTTCTCAGAGAAATGATTTGGTTGCGATGTCTTCATCGGAATTGATGTTTTACTTTTTCTTATGTGCGCAATGGTCTAATATCTCAAGTGTCAGTTTGAATGGACTAATCAAATTGTTGTACCCAAAATTAAAGTTTGAACAGACTAATCAGTGTTTTGGCCTACATCTTCTCTGCTCAAGTGAATATTCTTGTTTAGGAAGCCAGGTGACCTTGTATTCTTGTTTGTGCAACCCCTGTACAGGTGTTTTTCCTCCATTTTTAGATAACGCAACTGTCAGCATCACAAGTTGCAAAATTCCCTCCAACCTACCACAGCCCATGCATAAGATTTTTTGCAGCTTTTTACCATTTTTTCTGAGAGAACAAAGGTATTTTAGAAATTTGCTCAAGTTTTAACATTTTCTGGTATAAAATTGTGGTCTCTAATGCATCTCAACTTGTGCTTTGACCAACACATCTGTTCACTAAGGATTCTGATATGTAACAGCTCAGATTCTTCCCTTGCATGAAGATCATTTATTGGCCAATTTTTTCCTTAAAATCATATCCATATTTCTACTATTAGCCACACGTAACGTTTATAAGGTGAACAATGTTTTTGAAAAAGAGTTTTTGTGTGATGCTTTTCTCCAAAGCAGTGGAGGGTTCATGACCTAGCTTTTAACAAGTCTTGTGCATCTATAGTTTCTAACTTTCTAGGGCTCATGGGAATGTAAGAAAATTTTCTAATTTTTTTAGTAGACCTGGGTTTGCCTGAGCAAGTAGTTTTTGATTGATTTTTGGACAAAATTATGGATATTCAGAGATTTCGCATGATTTTTTAAACCAAATCACAAGTTTCAATCTTTTTTCCAATTTTTTATCAACAAAAATAAAAGGTATTTGAGAAGTTATTTTTATCTTTTTTTTCATGCCTCTAGATAGCGAGAGGGATTGCTTCATTGCCCAACATCATGTTGGAAGGCAGCCAAAGATTTAACAGAAAGCATTATTATACCTAGAAACAATGCATGCTCACCATTTTTGAGAACCAATCTCTTGATCAACTTGTTCTAGGTAAATCTACTCATCCCGCAGTTGGTAAAGACCAAAACAAGTTCAATGAGCGTAATCGAGAAGCAATTATGCTACTCAAGTTATTTTTCATTGATGAGATGCTTCCAGAAGTGACATCTGGCAAGAATAACAAAACTACTACAAAATTTCATAATCACTTGAAGGATCTGCACAAGACATTAGATATAGGAAGAGAATTCTTCCTTAAAAGTTCTCTATCATGATGAATCGCAGGATGTCTTTGTAGGATCATTTAATGAAGATCAAAGACATTCATGATCAATTGGAGGCCACCAAACGCAAGATGGAAGAGGAGGATATGGTGGTTATCATGATGAAAAGCTTACCACAATCCTATGAGCAGTTCATCAAAACTCTCAACATCACCTCTACCAACGTTGATTTAAAGTTTGATGATCTGCAAAACAAGCTCTTACAGTAGGACATGAGGAAGCTGCAATCTGGTAGCAGCAACGAGACAGCCAATTTGAAACAAATTCTGAATAGCCACGATAAAGGCAAAGACAAGTGCACTCAGCAAAAAGGGCATGGCAAATCTGATGATTCTTCACAAAATCCAAAATCTATCACATCACTATTGTAGCAAGCTTGGTTATACGAAATTCTGCAAGTGGTTTTCTGATCAATAATCCAACCAATGAGGTCTCAATTGAAGGCTCATCTCCTATAGCATTCGGGGGGGAGTCAGCCTTCTACACATTCATGGCCAAAAGACTAGCAGATCATGTCAAGTCTTTTGCATTGCAATTAACAGAATGACCATTAAGGGAGAGTTTTAAAGTAATATTTCTATATTTACCTTATAATGGTCATTTAAGATGTTTAGTTAGTTTTTAATAATTTTCTATCATGTAAGTTGTTTAATTAGTTTTGAGTATCTTTCTATTATGTTTTTAGTTCTCGATCATTTTGTTATGGAAAGGTCATCTGCAATCTCTTATAGTTATTTAAGGTCTATTCCTCTCATTTATAATTAATCAATTATCTAAATCATTTCACGACTGGTCTGCAAGAGCCAACAGTTATTTTTCATTTTGTCTTGTGGAGGATGATAATGGCTGGAAACAGTATCTCCTCTCCTCTCCTCCTCCATCAATGTTATTGGAAAACAACCAATTTGAAGCATGGGGATTACAAAAATCAGCTGTATTTGTAAACTTGTGCAAAGACTGGGATTACTATTTATTGGAAAACAACCAATTTGAAGCATGGGGATTATAAAAATCAGCTGTATTTGTAAACTTGTGCAAAGACTGGGATTTGGACAGTTTATCGTGTAATATTCAAACTACAGATTTTTGTAACAGGAAACTGAAAAACAGGGTTTTCATGAAGTTGCAGGTGAAAGATGTGTGCAAAGCTCAGTTGTTCAGAGCCATGAACTCATTCCTTGTCCTAGGAACATTCCCATACATGGAAGACTGAATTATATTGATTGAGGACCTGGTACAGATCACTGTTGTTGGATTTTTCATGTATTGTAGGTTTTTCCAGGGTAAATCTGTGCTTCGAGTCTTGTTTGCTCATTATCCCTACTGCTCTTTGTCTTTTCCAGTGTTTGTATGTTGATATGGACGTTCCTATGCACTACTTGAATATTTTAATAGTATAAAGTTGACTTTTTCATCTCATTTTGGAGAATAATGTGTGCTAGAAAGTGAAATCTGTAGGTGAACTGTTAGATAACTATCCTCATCAATTCACAGATCAAGGAAAGAAATCACAGTGTCTCATCAATAATTGAATAGCTGATTACTTATTACCTAATGAATATTGTGAACGCATGCTTGCAAAACACTAAGGGTTCTTGTTCAAGTACATTGTGGTGAAAAACAGACTAGAAATCTAGGACCGCCCAAGGACAACTTCCAACGCTGATTATTGATTAACCTGAAAATAATTCATATCCTTTTTTAGGGAAAAATATATATTTCCACCAAATACTGTAATGTCAATCACAGAAAAAAAATATGAAGAAAGAAGAATAATCCAACATGCCGAATGCTTTCATCTCCAAGGTACTTGCAAAAACCCAAAATGTCTCAAAACCATTATCCCTCACAAAGAAATCATTTTCTATTTACTGACTATTTGGAGTTCCTTGTCAGTTCATAAGTATCAGAGAAATCAGAAGGAATAGATGTGCTTTTAATACACATCAACCAACAAAAATCATGTGACTGACCTCAAAATGTTTGCCAAATAAAACTCATAATCAACTGAAAATGATCTTAAGCAATTGGAACATTATTAAGTAGTTGAGCCAACAAAGTCAAGATGAATTAAATTGACTGCAATGAGTTGAGTTAGCAATCATTATGAAACCTAATAAACTAGACGTAAGGTAAAAGACCAGTAGTTGAAGACATGACACATCTGTATCTATAAAACCAGTTGCATCTTCCCTTCTGTGTTCATGATTATCTCCCAACCAATTTCTTGATAACTAGGGAATCGGTGCATTGAAATTCAAACATTTGGATATATGAGTTGCATAAGCAAAAGTTAAAACAACATTTAGACAGAGTCAAATTGTTTACCTCACACTGCTCAAGAAGCCTAGAATCACAGGCACGCCATGCACAACGCCAGCTATCTTCATCTTTAAAAGCAAGAACATAGGGACCTTTTGAGGGATCATCTATTTCACCTGCCTGGACAGGAACTCGTAACAAAGGAATAACAGGATCAAATGCAATTGTTGTAGCTGTTGGTGAAAGATCTACAGAATTATCATCCTTCATATTTCTTACTTCACCACAAACCCCTAAACAGTGTAAGACAAACAAAATTCTATGAGTAGCAGCTTTCCGACATAGCAACTGTTACGTCTTCAAGTAGGCTAGAGCTTCTGACTAAATCTCTTACCATGTTATATTCTACATCTTTTAAAAACCGTCTGTCACACCAAATTATCGAAAATAAATCTATCCTTGTGCAATGATATGTTTCCAAATGATTATAAACAAGGGGCGCAAGGGCCAAAGTTCCTGCCTTTATGATTTTATATGATTTTATGGTTGATTGAAGTAGGTTTTGGTTAAAATATAATGTATTCAGTTTAATAAAATAACAAATAAATAGTAATTACAAATAGAATATTATAGTGGTAAGCTAAATTAAATTACAGAATATATAGTCAGTATATTATTAAATTATATAACTGCAATGATATATATTAATTAAAATAGTAAAAAAATATATAAATAAATATTATAGTATCATGGTAAATTAAAATTAGATGAATCGTAAAGAACATTTATGAGACCAAAGATATTTATGAACTAATTAGATATAAGATATAGATAAAATTATATAATTTTTTTTAAAAAGAGTTAAATTGATTAATTTTAATGATGAAATTGTTTGATATATCTTGTTTAAGCGATAAATTCATCTAATTGAAGAAGGTGGACAATATTCTTAAGCTTAAATCTAATGCATAAAAATAAATAAACATAAATTAATTTAAAAATAACATTTATGCTTTAAAAAAACCAAACACACTTATCATAAATAAAGTTGATAATATACAAAGCTAAACAATTTGAACTTTATTAAAATTGATTCAAAATTAGTATATGTATTTTAAAGTATAAATTAAAAATATCAATATAATAAAAATGATATATAAAAATTAAAAATAAACAATAAATCTATTAAAAGCATTGGTTTAGATATGTCAAAATAAAAGAAACTAAATTCTAGTTTAAACTTATATATAAATTAAAATTAAAATAAATATGAAATTAAGCTATATCAAAAATAATTTTTGAAAATTGACAATTTAAAAGAGTTAAAATGTCTATATTTGATTAAAATACCTATACTTGATTAAAATATCTATATTTAATAGCATTTTACAAATTACAAAAATAAACATCAATTAAAAGTGATTGTATTTTTTAAAAAAAGTTTGTCCACTAGTCACAAATGTGGAAAAGGTACAATTGAAATTAATGCATTCATGACGTGTTAGTAAAATGATTATTTTTTAATAAAATGTATCCACTTGTCACAAAAGAAGAAAAGATAAAGTTGCAATTAATGCTTGCATTAATAGAAGTGTTGGAAAAAATAGTTGTATTTTTGTTGAAGAAAATTAAATTTTTTCATTGCCTTTTTGCTCATGAGCCAATAAGGTTTTCAAAAAATTGTATTTTGCAATTCCAAAAAATCATGCAAATTACAAAACCTTTTGCAAACATTACTATATGAATGAAATCTAAAATCTGATTAGTGCAGCTATTAATACAATGGACTAAGCGAAAGCATAAGTTACCTGTCGTAGGCAGGAACTAATAAATCGTATACATAGTGCAAATGATTATAAAGGGTTTCGGCAAAGTACACGTAATTACAAGAGAGATTGTCCAATCCAATTGTTATAGTGTGTCTTGGAAGTAATGAAAGCGATTCATGCTTAAGGAGACACCTCTGTTCCCCAGCATCTTCCCCCAAAAGATGAGTTAATTTACTACCGCTAATTAATCGAGTGTTTCATTAGCATTTACTATCAATAGCTCAATTTACTTTACAAAGATAGATAGATAGATGAGATTTTAATGTCTTTTACAATTTAATTTTTCTTAATGAATAGTCTCTTTTTTATTAATAAATTAATATACTAGTTACAAATTCACAAAAAAAAGATTGGGGGATACAAGATCAATCCGCGAGAGTTCACACGGTCGAAGTTGGAATCAACAACTATTCATCAAAAAATAACATGTAAGCAACTCCCTCATGCCGCCAAAGCAATGTCAGTCGAAGGAGGTGGTTCACCACAATCATTAAAACCCCAATCATCCCTAGGATTGGCAGGCGGACTAGGAACAATCTAGCCATCAACAGCATCATCACTAGCAACTTTTTCTTTGTCCTTTAGGAGAAATAGGCAGATTCAAGCGGGGGAAGGACCATTTGGAGCCACCAAAACTAGGAGAAGCAACAGGAGGGGGAGCCACAAGAACTGAGGACCAGCCAGAGCTGTGGTGAGGCAGAGAAGCTGAGCGATGCCACTAATCATCATCACCACCAGTAGGAGAGCAGTGGCAAGGAGCCTACGAATGTGGCATATGCGAGTGGCAAGTAGAAGATTTGCAACCCCGATGGTGGCCCTAGGGTGAAGTATGGTCAGCCAAGGAGTTAGGAGGCACTTTGGTGACCGTTCAAAGCATGTTACCCCAGCGATTGAGCAATTCCTAAAGGTGGGCCACCTCCAAAGCCACCTTGTTGACTTGGATCTGAATCTGCAACATGACATTACTACAAATACATGCTTTAGTGTGCATAGCAACATTGATATCAAGAAAGTTGAGTGAAAAAAATGACATTCCTATATTTCCATAAAGTAAACAAAATCTCCATCTTGAAGGTATGCCAAATCTGGGCAAATTTTCTAGGAATCTTAGGGGAATCACCCACCACCATCATGTACCAAGAAAAGGGTTCTAGCCTAAAGGGCTTGAAAAAATCATGTATCCAATATCAATAATTCTAAGCACGCCTACAAAACCAAAAAAAATGCAAAAAAGACTCAAGATGCCCACAAAAAGGACAGTGAGGATCCGAAACACCAATATGTTTGAGTCGCAGCCCAAGGGGAAGCCCTTAAAACAACAAGCACCAAGCAAAATGGGAAATCTTCGGCTCAGTGATAGCACTCTAGATAGTGTCAAATCGCATCCTCCAACAATAAGTAGAAGATTGAAGATGCCAACGCTGGTTGAGAGTATCCACCATAGGAAGATGGGGAGAACGCTAGCGATATCCTAAGTTGAGCTTGTAACTGGTGAAGGGCATAGCAGGATACCACTTCTAGTCTTTCCACCAAGGTCTCACAGACTGGATGCCCACTTTGTGAATCAAATGATCTCAAAGGGCAAAAAGCAGAAGATCAAAAGTCTATCGATCTAGACGAGCAAGACAGAACTAGACCTGCATATCCTGCCAAGATCTGAGACTCGTAGAGATCCTAGGAAAAAAGATTCTTAGGAGTCTTGATGTTGTGTTAGAAAAAATGTAGAGCACTAGCACCTTGAGTCTTGGCCAAAGGAACACCCTGAATGGCAAACAATAGGGACCACCAAAGGTTTTACTAATTCAAAGAAAGCCCATCACCATCCCAATGAAGCTAAGGCTTCACAGCTTCCCAAGCTTTCCAAATGCTTTTGATAATAAAACAACCTTGGATATGAATAGGTTCTCGCATTATGAGAAGGGTCTGGAGACCAATCCCCTTTCACGCAAACCTATTAACAGGGAATCCAAAAGAGATACAGTGTCGAACCAACACTTTCCAAGCTTCATCACACTTAGCACAAAGAGCAAGCCCTTGCTTCTATGTGGAAAGAAGGCCAAGGCCACCAAACTCTTTGGGGAGACAACAAAAATTCCAGGCAACCTTGTGAAAACCATGATGATTAGACCTGGATGCCCAAAGAAGGTCATGCAGGAAATGCTCTAGCTTGAGATAGGAGGTTTTGGAAGGAGCGTAGCAAGATGAGTAATACACATGAGTAGCCACCAACACCTTAGAGAAAATCTGGATTTTCCTCACAAGAGAAAAGGGTTTATTAATCCAATAATCAAGCTTTTTCTCAATTTTTATGAGCACAACATTCCACAATTCCATCAGTGAAGCTTGAAAGGCAAAGGGGATGCCCAAAAAGCATAATATCTCCCCATGAGTAATCCATTTCCACTCGAATTGAGCAAGCCAGGGCATCACCGAAAGGAAAGATTGTCGATAACAGAGCATCTTGTGCCATTGTATAGCTGAACCAGAAGCTTGACAAAAAGTGTCCAAGCATTGCAAGGCATTAGTGATAGTTTCCTTGTCCTCTAGGAGAGTGAGAAAAGAGTCATCAGCAAAGTGGCCATTAATAAGTTGAGGAGAAGACTCAAGCAAGGAAAGGCCACGAACCAAACCAGCAAAAACAGAGTGGACCAATAAGTAATCAAACCCTTTAGCAGCAAGAACATACAAAGTTGGAGCCAGAGGGCAACCCTATTGGATAGATTAAAAGAGCCCAAAGGCTTCAGATTGAGAGTTGTTAATGGTAATACAAGCATTAGCATCACCAAAAATAATTTCCACGGATGGAAGAAAGTTAGGGCCGAAACCCAAAGCCTAGAGCATAGCAAAAATGAAGGGTTATTCAATTCGATCATAAGCTTTAGCAAAATCAATTTTCAAAAATAGAGTCGATTGATTGGACTTGCGAGCCCACTCCATGCCTTCCCAAACAACAATCATGTTGCTAGGAATATATTGGGACTTGATAAAACTAGTTTGTTCTAGGTGCACAACTAAGGGAAGAAGGTTTCAAATCTTAAGAGATAAGGCCTTAGCAATGATCTTGTATGACACATTAAGCAAGGTGATGGGCCACTAGTTACAAATATCCTCAGGATCACCAACTTTAGGTATGATTTTAATGTTACCTTTGTTAATGATGGCTCCTAGACTCTTAGTGTGTTATGCTTCAATATAGACTTTGTGCAAGTTTTGACCAATAGACTCCCAAAGGTGTTTGTAAAATTCATAGGGGAACCCGTCACACCCAGGGGACTTGTCATCTACCATACAAAAGGCAACCTCCTTAAGGTCATTGATGGTGAGAAGATGTTCACAGAAAGCCCACTGCTCGACCACTGGGCAGTTTGGAGTAATAGAAATACACTTTTTGAGAGCTTCCTCTGGTGCAACTAAAGTTCCTTGCACAGCAAAAAAACTTTCATAATGATGAACAAAAGTTTGCAGGATGTCAGGGAGATTGGAAAGAATAGTATTGCCCTATTTAATCTTTTTAATCCCAAAGTTGATATGATAGGCTCTGAGAGCTTAGAAAAATTCTTTATAGGCTTTATCGCCAACCTCCAACCAATAAAGGTGAGCTTTGATTTGGGCTCCCCAAGTAGCATAGTTATCAGCAATTTGTTTCTCATGGAAAAGTTTGGCAAGATGGACTTGCAAATTAGAATCATACAAGTTAAGGGCAAGAGCTTCAAAAGCCCTCCTAAGAGCCTCAGTATTGGCTTCATAAGATCTTTTTTTTAAAATAGCCAATTGTCACCCATAGATGCATAGAAACCTAGCAATTCTGGTAACAACATCATTCCACCATTGAATCCAACCTATTTGAGAATGGGGACATGATTCCAAATTCCAGACATGCAGGATGTGAGTAATAGTGGAAGCATGCATCAACACTAACATGTTGAGGAAGAATTGTGTTCTAACAGATCATTGGACAATAGTTTGCCAAGAAATGGTAAAATAAATGGGATAATGGTCTAATAACATCACATCCAATATAGGAATGATAGGTAACTCTTGATCTTTAAAATAGAAGAAAAAAGATTATGCAGTAATCGTGACACGGTTGAGATGTTTTACTAAACAGTCAGAGCTAGCTTGAAAATTAGACCAAGTGTGCCAGACCCCACTCTGTTGGAAATGGCTAGCATTAGGATAAAAAAGGCCCAGTTTATTGCACATGTAGTACCATGCTTCCCTTTCCCCAGCTATCCAATGAAAAGGCAAAATACCTTCCTTGTCAGAAGCCAACTCTACCATATTAAAATCGTCGCACATAACCCAAGCAGCTGGAGGCAAGTTGTCAACCATCCAACACCAATGTTGAGACATTTCCACAACATCATTGGGAGCATAAATATTAACTAGATACCAAAGGAATGATTATTGATAGAAAGAAAAATCCAAATAATTTTGTGCATGGGCTCAGAACCATGCAAAATAATAACAAAATGAAGATGAGGTAATAGGAGAGTAACTACACCACCTCTACTAGTTTCGTGTTGAGAAGAAAACATAATGTTGTCCAGCCAAATTACATGTCATGCAGAAGAAAGCATGAAACCAAAGATTTTAACTTCTTGCATACAAAGGAAATATGGAGTACCAAGTCTACGACGGTATCTCAAACATAGTACTTTCTGGAGAGGGCTATAAGACCTCACACAATCCATGCTAAATTTTTTTATAAAAACTCTTCCATATCTTCTTTGTCCTTGAGGAAGTAGTAGCTATTTTTCCAAAAAGTGGAAACTAGGTTGAAACCATAGGGAAACCCTCTGGGAGTGATGACTCATTGTTTCTCATTTGGTTTCTCGGCACGCTTGGGAGGACTGCAAGAATGCCGCAAACTCTGAGTCTCAATGGAGGATGCAACGAGCAAAGTGCAAACCACTACAGGAGTGGTAGCCCTCGTGGCTGCCTTGATCCCCTTTGAAACAACAGGGTTTGAATTCTATGAAACAACAAGAATCCACTCCAATGAAATCGTCGTCAACCCTACAATGGCTGAGGTTTGCACTCCATTTTGCATTAGAGGAACGAAAGCTGAAGCAACATTCAACTGTTTGGGAGCCGAGGAAGCCTTGGCCTTATGCCCAACAATGGTCCATTCCTCTTTTTGTTTTCCTTCTACTTGCTTAATAGGAGCATCCTTGGGCAGGGATTTAACCTTAGGCACTGCCAAAGGGCAATCCCTAATCTTGTGTTCTATCAACTGAGACCTATAACAGGTATTTGGAAGGTTCAAATAAAGCACCTTCTATGAGAAGGTGTGGGAACCAATTTGAATCTCCATAGAATCTTTGAGATCCTTGGAGAGATCAACCTCAACACAAACATGTTTCTAAGGGTGAGTATTGAAAAATTTATCGTGTTCCTTAGTAACAATTTTGCCAAGAGTGTTGGCAATGTACTCAATAAAAGGTCAACATGGTAGAGGGAGACCAGGAAACTCAACCCAAATGGGAACCCTAAGCTTTTTGTCATCAAAGACTGTAAAGTCTTGTGACCACCTTTGGAACACAAGCAAGGAGGAACAAACCAACCAAGGGCCATTGCCAAATATTACATCCACTTGGGATGGGTTAGCAAAGTAGAATTAAAAAAAAACTTTTGGTAAGGTTTTGCACAGCTTAAAGACGGACTCTATGAGGGGTCTAGCTCTTGGTAACCCATTCTCTGAGCATGGCTTTAGGAGGAGTCCTACCCACAAAATTACCCTATCAATATATGTTGTTCTAACCATTCACATGCAACATCAAAGTCTTGTAGAGGAAGGACAATATCAAGATTACCTCATGGAAGACCTTCGAGTCAAACTTGTGAGGAAATTTGTTCAATGGAGGCATCATGGCTATCCAAAGCAGCAATGTGAACACCAGTATCAACTTGTTGGAATTACAAGTGGGAAAGGAGTAAACTTCTGAGGCGGGGGGGGGGTTTGGGTGGGGTATGAATCAAGAGTTTAAACTTGAACCATAAAATTTTCACCTTTCATACATCACATGCACAATAAACTAAAATAACATGTAAAGTAAATGCATCTATAAAACATATAAGTAATCAAACGCACATAACACCAAATATGCTTACCCAAAAACCCTTCAAATGAGAAGGTAAAACTGGGGTGGGGATGACACCCACAAATCTTCACTACTGTAGTTGTAAAGTGTATCCAATTAAGATTTGTAGATGCTTAAAATCACCCCAAAAGACTATTAATTTATTTAATATTACCCATGGCATTATAATTAATTATATTTGGCATTAAATTTATTTAATTAAGTAGGTTCATTTTCCTAAAGTATTTAAATTTAATTTAAATGCTTCTAGCCTTAATATGTTAAATGTATTTAACACATGATTCTCTATAATCCCCTTTTTAAATAAATCTTATTTATTTAAACCCTCACATCTCATTAATTCCTTTAAACCTATGATTAAATTAAATTCTATTTAGTTTAATCTTAAGCCTAGCCTTAAACCTAGCCTACACCCATCATTTTCATCCTTCTAAGCCTATTCCTCATTTAATCTCACTTAATTACCTTAATCATCTTGCTAAACCCTTCTTAAACCTAAGTGTGTGCTCACATGTGTGAGACAACTCCCTCTTGCAAGCTTCGTCCCCCACTCTTCTCTCCAAGTTTTCTCACACATGTGTGAGCAAACTTTGAAATGTTGACCACTTGCATGGCTTGCTTATGTGTCTCCTTGTGGCACTATGTGATGCCACATAGATGCCACCTCACCCAGGGTCCCTCTCAAACCTATAAATAGGCCCCTCGTCTCAAGCATTTTCATCTCCCATAGTTGCATTTTTATTATGCTAGTTTGAGTTTTGAGTCTTCATAGCAGAGCTTTCATAGTGACTTCTATGTGTAGAGCTTTCATAATGATTTCTAGGTTGCATACTAACTCTTGGTAGCTAGTTTTTAGATTGTATTTGCATTGTTATTCTAGTTTGCATATGCATTTGCATCTCCATTTCACTTGCATGTTAGTTTAGTTTGCACATTAATTTAGTTTCTTTTGTTGCATTTCACATCTCCATCCTTGAATGCCTTCAAAAATGACTTCTTCCATAGCCATTGTTTGAGGTGTTCTACATTTCACATAGCATAGGTTCATAGTTTCATCACTCACATTTGCACATTCACTATTCAAGAGATTCAATCACATAGTTGTGTTTGGGAGAGCACACCAAACATACCTCCAATCTTAATTCAACAAAAAGGCCTCTTATGGGTGCCATTGTTGAGTTGTTTGAGGTTGCTTGAGGATTTGGTTTGTTGGTTGTTGTGAGTTGCAAAACTCAAGCAAGCATTAGTTAGTTCTTTTATTTTGATAAGTACTTGATGCATATGTGATTTAAACTAATATTTATTTGTTGATTCATACTCCCGACAGGTCACTTCTTTTAGCATACATTTTGGCACGCCCGGTGGGACCCATGTCCCTGTTCTCATCTCAAAAATCTATCAAGAATTTGCAGTCTATTGCAAAAAACCTCGCATTGTCGTCTATGTCGGCTATGACATCATTTATGCTTGTCGTCTACACAGACTAGCATCTCCGGGAACTAGCATCTGCACTCTCTAATTTGAACCAGTCCTTTTGCATATCAAAAAACCCTATTTTAGTGTCTGCATAGGTATCCATTCTGTCGTCTATGTGTCTCAAGCAGTCATCTACGTTTTCAAATTGTCATTTGCATAGTTGGCGGCTCTACAATCCATATTGTCATCTACATTTGACAAAAAGAAAAATCTGACCATAAAACTGTACTCTCCTATCCTTTGTTGTCTATGATTTTTGGCGTCTATGCATTTTAGCGTTTGCACATTTCGGTGTCTACACACCTGCAGTCTGTCATCTGTGCCTACTGGTAGAGTTGTGCAACTTTTTAATTATATTTTGTTAACTGGTGCTTTGCAAGATTTTTCTAACAATTTTTCATGTAGGGAATTAACCTTAAAAGACTTAAAATAAATCAATAGTGATTTTCATCACTAAGAGAATTTGTAGTGATTTTTATCACTTTAGATTTAAAGGTTAAAGAACTTGTATGGCTTAATCATTTTCATTTGAATGTATGATGCAAATTAATCAATAAACCCTAAACACACTCTTGAGTGCCTAAATGAAACCTTTTTTTGAATGCTCACACTTTTGTTGGAATGCATGTTTAGGGTAGCAAACATTTGGACTTGGTGCTTAAAAAGAACTCACACTCTCTTGAATGCCTTAATGGACATGTATGCATAGGGTAGCAAATATTTGGACTTGGTGCTTAAAAAGAATTCATACCCTCTTGAATGCCTAAAGGATAATTGACATGTATGCCTAGGCTAGAAAACATTCAGAATTGGTGCTTAAAATGAAGTCACACACTCTTGAATGCCCTAAAAGAAATTGATTTTTTTTTCAACATTTTATTTACATACGCTCAGTTTACTTTCTTGTTGACGAATTCACATTTTTAATTTACGTTGGTGACATTTTAAGTTGGAAAGAACATTGTATGTTTTAATCATGAGTGTCTTCAAAGTAGATAGAAAACCTAAAGCTTCACTGAGAAAAGAACAAGTGTCTTTTAAACCCCAAGGCCACTTATCTATTCTCTCCCCTCTCGCCTTTGGGTGATCTTGGGTGCACAAGAAATAGGTGGTCTTATTTTTCAATTTTTAGGAGGCCTGCTTGGGGATCTCATCACCCCTTGGGATGACCTCAACTCTAGTGTTCTGGCAGAGTATAAATAGTGGGAGGTGAATCGAAAGACACCTCTCTTGGAAGCGAAATATTGTTACTCTTGGCTAAGCCCCAAAGAACTTTATACCTTTGGAAAGTGAAGGAGGAGATTTGCATTACCGTCTCCCCCTAGCTGTGTGGCAATATTTTCTTTCATCTACAAATTTGGGCCTCACGTACCTTGCATATACCAAGGACACCCTTTAGATAAGCCTTGTTCATCCTAGTGGCAGCCTTATTAGGATTGTTGGCATGTTTAGCATGCTTGTTCAAACAATCAAAACCAAAGCCAAACATCAAACAAGTTCTAAAACAAGTGAAATTGTGAGGTAACCTTTCATTGAGTGAAACAGTGGTAAGTGAGGTCCTCTTGACTCACAGTTATTTTCAACAGTCCTACATTGAGTCTACATTTGAAACTGGTTGAGTCTGGTTACAACTTGTTGCAAAATTTTTGGTGCGTGAAATTTGGGTCTTGTTTTATTCCTGCCATGACCAATAAAGTCAACCAAGTCAAACATAAGAAAGTGAAATTGTCCAAACCACCTATCTACAAGGAAAGGAAGAACCTAGCACATAGTAACAAACAATTCTAATATGCTATCAAAGACATCCAAATGGAAGAAGCTAGAGAAGATCATAATGATAGAATTGAATACAATGGAAAGCTTCGAAATTAGTTTGCCTTCCCAAGAGTAAACCAAAGGTTTTTGTTTCTAGTGAATAAGGATTGAGTTAACCACATAAGTGACCATAATATCTCCATTTTCCATATCTACCTCCATTTTCTAAATTTCTAGTCTTCCATTTTCAAATTTTCTTCTAGAGAGCTTGAACCTTAAAAACTTGGCATAAGACATGTTTTGAAATTGTGACACTAGGCCTTTTATCCATAAGCAAACATTTGTCTCAATTACACTTACTTATTTGGAATCACAAGTCAATCTCCAAATAGTGAGTAATCAATTTGGTGTCCTATCTTGCCTAAAGATCACTTGACTATCTTTGGTAGGAGAAAGATACTATTATCCTCCAATCAAACTATGTTTGCTAAACCAAGGTATTTTGTTCACACTTGGGTAGTTACCCCTTTTTATCACATAAGGTTAATAGCTCTCATCCTCATTTTCTCTTTCTCCCATAATCTTACACCCATTGATTTGGTCACTATTGTATGGTACATACACAATCCAACAGATTCACATTTAATCTCATGTCATGCTTATTGGACTCATTAAGGCAAAAAGAGATGGAGAATCCTTTTCCTCCACACATAACATCATTAGGGGGAGGATTTCCCTCTAGTTCAAACTTTGGTATGCCTAGCTTAACATCCACACAAGAACCAGAGGATCCTTTTCACAACACAACTTTGGGAAATGATGATGAGGAAGTATAACAAGAAGAAAACCCCATTGACAACAATAATATCCCTAATGATGTCTGAGCATTCCTTGCAGATCCATACAATGTTGAAATGATGGAAAAATCTATTAGGGAAAACAAAACTAAGATCTTCCTAAACTTGGTTAAAGATGGTGTTAATGTCCCTACAAGCTTTGATGAGACCACCTTGTTTAGATAGATTACAAAGGGTGGTGCTCCCGTATTGCCAAATACAACCCAAGCATCTAGCCAAGGACCAACGGTGACAACTAGTGCTACATCTACATCAAGTGGCACCACACAACCAACATTCCAATTAAGTGCGAAACATATCCAACAAATCATTAGTGCCATACCCAACACCACTATGCCTGCTAGTATTTTGCAGTCCACCTTAACAGGTCCAACTGTGGGATGCTTAAACATTGGGCAAATGTCTACTCAAAAGATGGCAATTCCAACACAACCAATGTATTCCACTTATTTACAAATTCCAACAAGTATGGTAAAAACATCTGTGCCAATTCCAACAACCACATATCAATACATTAGCCAAAGTGGAGCACTTCCACCACCTCATAATACATTTGGAACTCCTTATAGGTTGGGAGGTGGATTTACAAATACTCAACAATCACAAGTACAACCAAACCAAGATTTAGTCCAACAATTGCATGAACTTCAAAATTTGGTACATAGCATGACTAATAAAGGGGTGAATGATTTCTCTTTTGAGGAAGTTTGTCCCTTTCCATTTGATAGATCCATTGGCATGATACCATTCCCACCAAACTTTGAGATTCCTAAATTTGACAAATGTACGGGAGAAACATGTCCTATCATAGATCTCAAGGAATTCTCGATGTTGTGTCAAGAAGTAACTTATAATAAAGATTATCTTAAGAGGCTCTTCACACGAAGTCTTGGAGGCCCCACACTAGAATGGCTCATGAACTTACCCAAGGGTTCCATCACTTCTTTCAATGACCTAATAGCAAAATTTGTAGCAAAATACTCTTACAACATTGAACACCATGCCTCATTAAGTGATTTGTGCAACACAAAATAATGAAATGGTGAAACATTTGCCAACTTTCTACAACGTTGGAGGCATCTTGCTAACTGCATGCCTTACAAAATTGAGAATTCCCACCTTGTGAATATATTTATCAAAAACTTGATACTAGAGGGGCAAGAGCATTGAAAATGGGCTTTTAGACAAAGGTACCATAAAAAATTATAGTTCATCATTCTCAAACAATGACACAAACAACAATAGCAAACCTAAATTTTTGTCCAAAAACAAAGGTGTTACACATGATGGTGTCACTGATGTTAAAAATGTGCAAAACCTTCAAGGAGGAAACAACAATAGCTATCGTAACCGAAATGACAACAATTCAAACAATGGCAATCATCAATCTCGCAATCAAACACAATTTTTCCCGCACATCAACAATAATTACAACCATGACTATGATTGCAATAGAAAGTTCACTAACTTTCGTGAACCTCTGGAAGCCATATTTCAAAAACTAGTGGATCACAATTTGATTGTATTTCCTAACACATGACTCTTTGATGAGAACCAAACCAAATCAAAATGGTATAGGGAAAATGAATATTGCAAATACCATCGTATCAAAGAACATGACACAAACAAGTGTATAAACCTCAAAGTCTTCATCCAAAATCTTGTTGATGATGGGGAAATTGAGGTAGAAGGAGGTCCAACCTCTAAAAATGCTAAATTGAAGATATTCCAAAAGCCATTTCCTAATCACAACAATGATAACAACAATACCAACAATTTCAATCAAGCTTCCACATCAAATGCATTACCTTATGATTATTCTACTAACCACATATTAGGATTTGACTCCTTGTGTGGTAAAATAGAAACCAATGATATATGTGGTTTTGAATCCATGTGTGGTCACACTGAAGAGGTAGACACTCGTGTGAATACCCTTGTCCTACAAGCAGCTGATTGTGATGCAACCACTTGATGAGGAAGAATCACTTTGCAAGTTGCCACTCCCAACAACACTAATCTAGCAATTCCACATGTGCCTGCTGCGCCATCCACCTCACAAAGGCCCACTTCTTGCTATGATGTATTATCTCAGCTAGATAAGACTCCTACACAAATATCCATTCTCAAGCTCCTTACCACCTCACCCATCCATAAAGAGATCTTAGAAAAGGCTCTTTTAGAATCTCATGTTCTTTAAAATATTAATGCCTCTCAATTCACTGCCATGATTGGAAACCTTGCCGCCCAACAACACCTTGTCTTCACAGACAAAGATTTCCAAGGTCCTAATCCAAACCACAATATGTCACTCCACATTGAATTCCTTATATAATGACATAAAATAAAAAGAGTCCTTATAGATAATGGATCTAGTTTGAACCTTTGTACATTGAAAATGATTCATTTCTTGGGACTTCCAGAAGACCTCCTAGATGTCAATAAAAGGATAAAAATCAAAGTCTATGATGAGAGGGAAAGAGAATCAAAAGGAGTTATCATGTTACCACTAAAGGTTGGACCACCCATCATAAATATTGAATGCCATGTCCTAGACTTGGATTTTCCCCATAACATTTTGCTTGGTCGACCCTAGATACATACACTAAAGGCTATCCCATCTACCTATCATCAATGCTTGAAATTCCCCCACCAAGGAAGAGAGGTCACAATTCTAGGAGATCCCACACCTTTTTCCTTTTGTAAAAGATTGGAAGGTGCACCAGCAAATTTTTGTCCAATCAGTGAGTTTGCCAAAGTTATACCTAAGCCTCTCATCATGATAGAATCACCTTCCACAATAGTGCCAGAGTTAGCCAATGATGATTCCAATTCCTGCAAAGGAAAAGAAAAGGTGGGAGATACTAAGGTCAATACTACAGGGAAGAAGGTTACTTTTACTAATTTAAGAATGGGAGAGTATAAGTTTGAAAATGCCTTGTGTGTTGGACAACTACCACTCTCCCCTCGTTCCTTTGGAAAACCTTCACAATTGCCACCTCCTACCAAAAAATAGACTATGCATATTAACAAGAGAACATTTGAACACTAGGGCTTACTTAGTGATGAGCATATGGAATCTAATATTTGAGATTAGTTATACTATGATGGAAATGATGAACCTGTGGAGTTCCCCAAGTATAAGTATGTTAAGGCCCCTCCCATTATCAAAAACATGGGATATCATGGTACCGGCCTTGGACCTAAAGAAAATGGAATAGAAAACCCTTAGAAGCTAATAGCTATCCTAAAGGATGTGATTTGGGCTCCATTAAACCTAAGGTATCCTTTGTTGACAACTATTTTATGGTTGAATCTGATTCTGAGACTAACGAGGAGGAATTCTTTGAAGTACCCTTCCAATATATTGAGAATGACCTAGACACTTATGTCCATGCCATTACCATAGCTGACCTTTCATCCATCGACCTACCTCTCGCCAACCCTGACATGATAGATTGGGACCTTCAGGATACACCAGTAGCTCTCGATATCTGTAAGTCTGATGAGGCAATGATGGCACTCTTTGGCATTCAGAATGAGGAAGCCTACTTTGGTAGCCAAGTCAACTCTCTTAGTCACAAAAGTGAAAAATAAAAGAAACATTCTCTAGTGAAAACTCTTCTAGGGCACTTTTGGATGAAGAAAAAGATAAAATAAAGGATGAATCTTCTGGTGAAAACCTCCTAGAGATACTAGAAGAGGGAGAGATTGACTTGCCATTCAGATCTTTACCACCAGAAAAGTCATCTCTTTTGAATGAGGACATAATTCTAGTCAACTTGGGTATAGAGGATAATCCACAAATCACCTACATTGCAACCACCCTAAGTCCTAAAGAGCAAAAGGAAATGACTGAATTCTTGAGAAAGGGTAAAATCAATTTTGCATGGACCTATAGAGATATGCCTAGTTTAGACATATGCTTGGTTTAGACACAGATTTGGTTGTGCATCACTTGATAGTAGATCCCAAGATTAAACTAGTGAAACAGAAGTTGTGCAAGATGCACCCTAAGGTAGCACTTTTAGTCAAAGCAAAGTTACAAAAAATGTTAGAAGCAAAGTTCATCTGCCCTATTGATTATCTTGAGTGGGTCTCCAACATTGTTCCTATAGGAAAAGCATCCGCGGGCATTCATGATTTTTTAGATTTTCAAGATTTAAATCTCACATGTCCTAAGGATGATTTTCCACTTCCTAACATAGACATCATAATGGATTTGACTGCTAGACATGAGATGTTGCCTTTGATGGATGGTTTTTCTGGTTATAATCAAATCAAAATTGCAGAAGAAGATCAACATAAAACAACATTTACCACACCATGGGGAACCTTTTGTTATCAAGTCATGGCCTTTTGGCTCGAAAAATGCTAGCACCACTTATCAATGTGCAATGACTGCCATATTCCATGATCTTCTAATGTCATAATGGAGGACTATGTTGATGACATCCTAGGAAAATCAAAGACACATGAGTTCCACATTGATGTACTCACCACCATTTTTGAGAGATTGGAGAAATGCAAAGTGCACCTAAATCCTAAGAAATGTGTTTTTGGGGTCAGATCTGGCAAGTTTTTAGGCTACATTGTGTTAAGAAAACATATTGAGGTAGATCCTGCTGAAGTAAAAGCCATCATGGACATGCCTCCACCTACCACATTGAAACAACTCTGCAATCTTCAAGGAAAGTTACAGTCCATCAGATGATTTGTGGCCCAGTTAGCAGATAAGGTTCATCCACTTCAACATTTTCTTTGTAAGGACACTAAGTTTTAGTGGGATTGTCTATGTTAGAAAGAATTTGAACAAATTAAGGCATACTTGGCTAATCCTCTAGTTCTAGTTCCTCCAATTGTAGGATGACCATTGATCCTATACATTTCAGCCACTTCAGTTGCCTTAGGTGCTCTTTTGGCACAATTAGATGACAATGGTAATGAGTAAGCTATATACTATCTTAGTCAAACATTAGTTGGTTATGAGTTGAACTACACTGCTATTGAGAGAGCTTGTTTGGCAGTAGTCTTTTGCATGCAGAAGCTATGCCATTACATGCTTAATCATACTACACATCTCATTGCCAAGATAGATCCACTCAAATATTTGCTATCAAAAGCCTTCCTTATTGGTCAAGCTACAAAGTGGGTCTTGATTTTGAGTGAGTTCGACATTGTTTATAAAGAACATAAAGCCATTAAGGGACAAGTAATTGCAAATCAACTTGCTGAAGCTCCTCTTCCAGGAGACCATCCCATAGTAGCAGATTTTCCACCATTATGACTATTACCCCCACTGCACCATGGAAACTACTTTTTGATGGATCATTCACACAAAAGGGATCGGGGGTAGGAGTTTTGTTTGTAATACTGCAATGAGATCTCATTCCTAAGTCTTATAAGATATCATTCCCTTGCAAAAAAAATATAGCTAAGTATGAAGGATTAGTCACAGGGTTGCGTCAAGCTATCAGATGGAATATCAAAAGCCTTGTTATCTTTGGAGACTCATAATTGGTCATTAAACAAGTTACAGATGAATACCACACTAAGGATGAGTTGAGGATCTTAAACAACATTTCATAGAACTCATTTTTTAGTAGATCCCAAGGGCTAATAACAAAGCATCATATGCCATGGCTACTATTGCCTCCATGATTGCCATGCGAAAATATAGTCCTAAATGTGAGTTTCTTGTTGAGAATCTTTTTACTCCTGCTTATGAGCAAACTGATTTAGAGTTGGTGTGTGAGATTTTCGGTCCTGAGTCTCCATGGTACACCAACATCTTTGCCTATTTATGTCACAAGACTATTCCCATAACACTCACCCCAAATTAGAGCAAAACCTTCATCCATCGCATAGCTCGATATACCATCCTAGGTGACACACTTTTCTAAAAATATTTTGATGGAACCCTCCTCTAATGTCTCAATTTAGATGAAGCCAAAATGATGTTAGAAGAGGTTCACCAAGGGATTTGTGGTGCCCACTCTAGTGGCCTTACGTTAGCAAAAAATCTTCTTTGGATAGGTTACTATTGGCCCACTATGGAAGCAGATGCATATCATTTTTTGAAGAGATGTGTTGCTTGTCAATAACATGGCAATTTGATACATGCTCCTACCCAAGACCTCCAGCCCACCATCACTCCATGGCCCTTTTCTCATTGGGGATTTGATCTTGTTGGTCAAGTATACCCAAATTATGCAAATGGCCACAAGTACATTATTGCTGCCACTGAGTATTTTACAAAGGGGATCGAGGCCATTTCATTAACGTACACAACCAAAAAATAGATTTCGAAGTTCATCTTGAACTACATTATTTGTCGTTTTAGTATACCTCAAGATATTATGACTGATAATGGAACGCCTTTTAAAAATTAGGAAGTTGCCACATTGTGTAGGAAATTCGAAATCACCCAACATTTTTCCACTAAATACTACCCTCAAGGCAATGGCTAGGCTAAAGCTACTAATAAAACCATTTTGAAAATCCTAAAGAAAATTGTTGATGCAACTGGTCATGATTGGCAACTCCAAATTACTCCCGCCCTTTGGGCCTGTCACACCTCCATCCGTACCCCCATAGGAGCCACTCCATTTGCCCTTGTTTATGATTCTGAAGCCATCTTACTCATCGAAATTGAGCTCCCTTCCCTCAAAATCTCTCTCAAGAATCTGATGTCTAAAGAAGAATACCGAGTTGCTTGCAAGAGCTGTAACTCCTCAATGAGAGATGCCTCAATGTCCTAAACCACCTCTGCATGTATCAAATTTTCCTTCAACTTTAGTATCACAAGAAAGTCAAGCCATAGGAATTTGATGTGGGTGACTTAGTTTTGTAGCATAATATGAGGAATCTCCAGAACTGTGAAAAGAAAGGAAAATTTGAGGCTAATTGGCTAGGTATGTTTATCATTATAACCAAATATGGTTCTGGGGCATATCAAATTGCTACTCTAGAGGGAGATCCACTCCCTGAGCCTGTAAATATCTAGCATCTCAAGTGGTTCTATGTTTGAGCCTTGTAGTTCCTATATAATGTTTGTATAGTCCCACAAAAATCCAAAAAAATTAGAGAAATCATAAAAATCCAAAAAAATCATAAAATGTTCTTGAAAAAAGCCTAAAAAGGAAGAAAAAAGTTCTTGAAAAAAGCATTTTGATCCCTTATCTATAAGGCTCAATTTCCTTCACTCCATTCCACCATTCCATTTCCATTGTGCAAAGTCTTATCTAGCTTTTTGCTTTTCATGCATCCAAAAAAAAAAGACCTCTTGTCTGCAAGGCTTCATTTCACCTCCATCTTTTGAAAGACCTCTAGTTTGTGAGGCAATTTTTTGTCGAGTGTTTATTCCAATCCCATCACACTAAGCTTTTTCACAACAGTAACCATGTAGGACTTGAACAAAATCACCATTTGCGACTTAACGATTTGAGAAACTTGTTCTTTTCACAGCATTTTCCAAAAACAAACAAACTATTTACAATACTTGACGTCACACAAAAAAAACTTTCATATGATGAATCCTTCCTATTAGGGACATAGCAATATTCACTTCTAGACCTAAGGTTCTTGGTAGGAACTATGGACTGAATGACTACTTGGTCATGAGGTCTCTTTTTGGTTGATTTCATTTTGTGTGTTAGTGGAAGTTGTTTATGGTGCACCTTGATCTTCCATATTTTGGTCGTACCTAAATGACTCTCATTGACTATACATGTTGTTTGTGGTATGATCTATTTTTGAGGCTTTACTACATATGTGTCAGTTTCAAGTTATGTTAATGCATTTCACACTAGGGGCAAAAAGTTACTACACATTCCACCAAAGATCCCTAATAAGACTTTGGGTGAACCTAGACCTCTCCAGCGCATATACGAAATTTGATTCATCATGACTATGTAAACTACACCTATTGTTCTAAAATCTCTAACCTATGCAAAAGAGTCATGTCATTTATGCTTCTATAGCATATAATGCATAAACTCATTTGCAAAATCAAATTAGGGTGTGCTCTTTCATATAAACACAACTGAATCTCTTGATATCATGTAGTTAGCTTTCATGTAGTATAGGGTGTCATTTAGCCATGCTTGAGACAAGGGTTCTATTTATCTCCCCTCCCTCCTATGCTATGCTACTTGGTTTCTATGAGTAACAAGTTTTGATGGATCATTATTCATTAGGTTCATTCATTTTACATTTTCATTTTAGGTTGCATTCATTAGTGCTCATTAAGCATTTTTGGTTCATTTTATTAGGTTGCAATATTAGTTCATTTAATTAGTTACATGCATCCATTTTAGTCATCACATCTAGTAGCATATACATCATAATAACATCTCACATACATATAGTGCATCCATACATGTAAAATAAAATAATGCACACATCTCATAATCGCCAACAAATATGCATCACCCACATGTTAGGCATCACATATTTATCATAAGAATAGCACATAACATCACATCCTGCATCAAAAGTATTAGTATCCACATCATAGATATCATATGCATCACATAAATCCATAAACATATAAGGCCATCGAATCATTTCATGTATATATATAAAAAAATAATGTCTGTACAATCCATATACAAAATCATGTAGTGTCGTGTAGTACAAATGCATCATAAAAAACTTGTTGCATCTGCACATATTTGTCAAAAATTGATCACTATACAAAATCTGGCAACTGTCTATGAGGGCCCTACCCCCCCATATCCCCCCCTCGGGGAGGTCTCTACTGTCCTATAGACTGCTCTAATCTGGCTCTGCCCCCTAAGATCCATAAGCTGACACCCCTCTCAAAATCTAATTGTCGTTGATCGACAGACGTGGCCTCATGATATAATGATCTATAGTAAGCCACCTCTCATATGGCTCGTGCCTCTGCTTGGTTGGCTGAGATGGCCTCCTGCATGACTATGACAGCTACCCTTGGCTGTAGCATTTATCTTGCTATGTCCCTTTGCTTGCGGTATCTGTCCAGCTGTGCTTGAAGGGTAGCTCGCTTGGCTCATAATGTGACCACCTCCCCTTGGAGTCTCTCTAGCTTTGCTAGCTCTTCAACATCTACATGGACCTCCATACCTGTGAACTCACCTATGTCCACCCGTTCCTGTAGGGCTACTAGAGCCTCCTATGCACTATCTGCCCTAGCCGTCTGTACATGTAGCTTTGCTTGTATAGTCATCAAGGCCTATTGTACATTCTCTACTCAAGCCTGCTCTGTCTGGGCTACCCCCTAGAGGCAGGCTACCTCTGCACGTAGACTATCCCTCTTGGCCTTGACCATGTTTGGGTCCTCTGCCGGTGCCTATCCCTATACCTATGCCTACACCTATGGCAGTGCTTCTGGTGTTGTGCATGGTGGTGCCTGTATTGGCACTAGCCTTGTACCCCTCCTTGCACTAGCTCTATGCCTGTGTCATCCCTACTGTGCCCCCTGTGCCAAAGGTGGTATCATAGCCACTTGTCCCCCATCCCCTGCACCATCTCCATCCCCCATGCCTACTCTATCGGTGGAGGTGCCCCAGGCACTATGAGCCTAACCTACTGGTGTGTTATCCACCATTATGCCTATGCTGGTGTCACTCTGTCATCTCCCTTATCCTGCCTATGTATCCATGACACTGCTGGCATGGACACCCATGAAATATGAGCCAACCGAAGGGTGGTCTCGTGCCCCCATAAGTAGCTGTACTCTTGAGAGACAATAGGATATCAAAATATTTCTGGTACTGCATCCTGAATCTGCCCAAACTATCGTTGCACCCTCAAAAGCATGTAGTGCATGATCATGTGCATGGAACAACCAATAATCTAGTAGTTAGTCTATGTGTAAGAAAGGTACATTTGATCCTCCCTGTCATCCTCCCCACATGCTGCTAGCACTACACCCCACCGCTCCACCCCTTCATATGGAGTCCAATCAAATATAATGATCTCATCCAAACAACGACACCAAAATCCCATAGATTCTATGGAGGTGTATTGGAAGGGAGGCTGGTATCTATAGGCGAATGGTTCGTCAGGCTGCCTGGTCTCCTACCCAGTGATTGGCCATGTGACTTCGATGTGCTCCCATGACCAAACCATCAGTAGCGTCAGTCCAGGTCCAATGGTCTACTGCATCTGATATGCACACATGTGCAAATCATGGTATAACTCTGTTAGGATAGTCTGACCCTAGCAGTAGACCTCCCTGTCATCTTGTCGAAGGGTGATCAACACCCATGCCCAACCGATAGGCCAACCATGCCCTACATGGTCTAGTAGCATCCTCCATATCAGTGAGGCTAGATATACCACTAGCCTTGATAGTCTCTACTCCAAGGCTCCTCTCCATGATAGCCATGATTGCTAGATGGGCAACCTCTGCAGCCATCTGCCAAAGCACTCCCTTAGGAATGGATTTGATCCCTCTAGTACATTTTTTGGATATGCACCCCGGATCAAAACTCATAGGATATGCCACACATCTAGCAGTGTGATTGTAGCCTCTCCTGTAGGCAGGTGGAAACTCTCCATGGGTGTGTGCCATCGCTCGATGAGCACTGATAGCTGTGTTGAGTGTGCCCTTAGGTTGGGCCACTCATGCACGTGCTCTAGTCCACATAGTCACACATGCCCCTAGTCTGTGTTCGTAAGTCTCTCTTGTATCGCCATGGTCGGCAAGTAATGCTCCCTAGACCTAAATACCATCGTGTCCTTTGCAGCATAGACATGTAGAGAATCAGTCCTTTTCACCCATGTCATCCCCAAAATGGGGCATCTTCCCTTGTCCTTTGCAAATTTGTCCCAATTGAAGAAGCTACTAATTGACGTAGATGTTGATATGCGGAGACACTGATTGGCAGAAACGCTGATCCACAGAGACACTTATCGGCGCAGACGTCGATTAGCGTAGATGACATGTCCTTTGTCATCTACAGAGATGACGACTCATAGATCATCATCTTTGCTACCATTATCCCACCTTTTCTATTCATAAAGATGACAAGTGAACCCATGTCATCTTTGTGGAGCCCCTTTCCCTTTTTTGGCGTCTACATAGATGACAGGATTGACCTTGTCGTCTCTGCAAATACTATGGTCATCGCTTTGTCATATGCAAAGATGATAGGGTGGAGATTGTCATCTCTACCTCGACCATGTTTTTGCCACATTTATTATGTAATAAATGCCCCTAGCCTATTCTAACCTACCAAATGATGAAGAGGATCAGATGACTTACCAGTGGGCCCATCTCAACTGACTACTGGTACTCTTGAATGTGCTCAGCAAGCTACAAATGATCAATGGGGTCCATGTTTGCTCTAGATGCTCTAGTCTTGAGGTGTGAAAATGACCTTCTTTGAGCCCCTTGGAGGCTTATATAGGCCCTCCGAGGACCTTGTTTGAGCCTGTGTCTTCCCTGAGCCATGTTTATCCCCTGTTTGCCTAGAAGTCATGTAATCTCTTCCTTTATTCCCTTTTTCTTCTATTTTTCCTTCCTTCCAAAGGCCTTTTTCACAAAAATTGCCCAAAATTTATTTTTTATGCTATTTTCTCAAGGGGGTACCCTCCTCCTCTATCATCGTCGTAGGAGTCCTATCTTCTCTGGGGCAACCTTTATTTTTCTTTTCTTTAATATGATGCCTTTCTGACATCACATCAAAGAGGGGCAAAATGTAGATGCTTAAAATCATCCCAAAAGACTATATTAATTTATTTAATATTGCTCGTAGCATTATAATTATTTATTTATTAATTAATTTTATTTGGCATATTCTTCTACCTAGTTAATTAAATTTATTTAATTAAGTAGGTTCATTTTTCTAAAGTATTTAAATTTAATTTAAATCCTTCTAGCCTTAATGTGTTAAATTTATTTAACACATGATTCTCCATAATCCCCTTTTTAAATAAATCTTATTTATTTAAACCCCCACATCTCATTAATTCCTCTAAACCTATGATTAAGTTAAATCCTATTTAATTTAATCTTAAGCCTAGCCTTAAACCTAGTCTACACCCATCATTTTCATCCTTCTAAACCTATTCCTCATCTAATCCCACTTAATTACCTTAATCATCTTGGTAAACCCTTCTTAAGCCTAAGAGTGTGCTCACATGTGTGAGACAACTCCCTCTTGCAAGCTTTGTCCCCCACTCTTCTCTCCAAGTTTTCTCACACATGTGTGAGCAAACTTTGAAATGTTGACCACTTGCATGGCTTGCTTATGTGTCTCCTTGTGGCACTATATGATGCCACATAGATGCCACCTCACCTAGGGTCCCTCTCAAACCTATAAATAGGCCCCTTGTCTCAAGCATTTTCATCTCCCATAGTTGCATTGTTATCATGCTAGTTTGAGTTTTGAGTCTTCATAGTAGAGCTTTCGTAGTGATTTCTAGGTTGCATACTAACTCTTGGTAGTTGGTTTTTAGATTGTATTTGCATTGTTAGTCTAGTTTTCTTATGCATTTGCATCTCCATTTCACTTGCATGTTAGTGTAATTTGCACATTAATTTAGTTTTTTTTTGTTACATTTCACATCTCCATCCTTGAATGCCTTCAAACATGACTTCTTCCATAGCCATTGTTTGAGGTGTTCTACATTTCACATAGCATAAGTTCATAATTTCATCACTCACATTCACACATTCACCATTTAAGAGATTCAATCACATAGTTGTGTTTGGGAGAGCACACCAAACATACCTCCAATCTTAACACAACAACAAGGCCTCATATGAGTGCCTTTGTTGAGCTATTTGAGGTTGCTTGAGGATTTGGTTTGTTGGTTGATGTGAGTTGCAAAACTCAAGCAAGCATTAGTTAGTTCTTTTATTTTGATAAGTACTTGATGCATATGTGATTTGAACTAATTTTTATTTGTTGATTCATGCTCCCAATAGGTCACTTCTTTTAGCATACAAGATTACAATGGTTTGGCCATGAATCATGATCTGCCCTGTGAAAGGCCTACCCTGTTAAAGGCTTACAAATACTATTAAGTCCCTCCTTGTTAGAGGATTTCAACACCCTCTTAGAAGTGGGCCTCTAAATTAAAGGACTTTAGGTCATTCACTTGGAATGTCACCCTGTTAAAGGATTTGGTAAAGCCTGTTAGGACTACTTCGCCTAGGAGATTTACCTGAAATCACCTATCAAAATGTCTTTGCATAAATCTTGTGGTTGGCACTTACTTGCCTGATAATAGATCACCTCTATGCAATCTCTAATTAATCCATCATGATCTGATGTATCAATGTTGTATCCTCTATCCTCTATTCTTCACTTAACTAATTCTGCAATTCACTCCTATTGCTAAGTCACCTTGAATGCTTTGCAAACTATCTTGTTTGCTCCTCCAATTCGATCATTCACCCCATGTTACCTTCCTGTCACTTAATAATAAAAAATTTAGGGCTTTTCCTTCCTTATAAAGACTTTGGTGGCTTAGGGTTAGGTATGAATCTATAGCTGAGATTCATCCATTTTACGGCTTAAATCTTCCATTTTTTGATTGGTTGTATGTAATTTGCATAGGTAATCTACATATAGATTCATCCTTATCTCTAAAAGATCGTAATCTATTCTTAGGTCAACTAAAAAATGGTTTACATAGTTGTTTGTGCCATAACAAACAAATCTGTCTAATATGTGTTACTCAACATATGAAGTTACTAATGCTTAGCATATACTATAATTCTACTTTTGACTCGGCATCTAATGTTTACTCTACATTTGAAGCACTCGGCATGGTCTATCTACTTGGCACTTGAGTGACTTGGCACATGAGTGACTTGACACTCATTACAACTCAGCATGTTCTAAAATTTACATATTGTACTCAATATGTATTACTAGTTTGACATGAACTAAGTAAATATCTTAAGTGTGTTGACACTCAATTATCAAAACCAATCTGAGATCAACACAACTATTGAGTTGTAGTTGGTCGGGGCCATTATAAACTAGCCCTAAAAACTCCTGTACTAAATGTATTTTGACAAATGGAGATAATAGAAGGAAAGCTTAGATAGAGATCTATACACAAGAGATGCATGAAACCCTAGCAGAATGAAAAAAATTCCTAGTGGCAAAGTTTCTACTACAAATTTGATTGGTGTCCATGTATGCCTCACATTCCAAAACGAAGTTTAGATTAAAGAATACAAGGTGATTGAAGGAAATTTGATTAGAAGAATTTGTTTCACCTTTTTCTTAACTCCTTGTTAGTTTTTCCTTAAAAATGTGGAGGATGTTTTCTTTTAAAATTTACTATTTACTATTTTGATTTTAATAGTTGTGATAAGTTTTATTTTAAGTGTAAAACAAGTGCCACATAATAATGAGACGTAAATAACAATTATTTGAAAGAGTTATTAGTACATTGTAGTGATATTAAATTAAGTAGATTAAAAGAATAGATACATCATAAGTAGGAGATTAACTATAGCAAAAAAAAGGTATCAATTACATATGGAAGTGATCCTCTCGATTTTGTTAAAATGAAAACATATGTATAAATTTTTTTTAAAATGTTAGCATTTATGTATATTTTAAGGAATATTAATATTTTTAATTATTTTAAAGCCAAAATGGACTAGCCACCATAGTTATATTAATAATAATAATTGATTCAATGACTCATCCATGGAAGAATCAGGCAGAAACCCTGAAATGATTGTCGTATATGTTGGAGTTCTTTCTGGGTAAGGAACATATCAAGTGGGTTTAAAGCCAATACCAAGAAAGAAAGATAGGGACAAGCCTAAGGATGAGCTAAATCCTATATTCAGCAAGGCTAAATCTTAGTTCTAGGCCAAAATTAACAGAGTCATCAGGACTCACTTCACTTTAGGCTCTATAGGGCCAAGATAGGCAAACCTTAGGGATTTATCTCATTAACTTGATACTCTTCTTTGTAAGACTATCTCCTATAGAAGAAATGGTCAATATTCTTCTATAATTTGCTGATAAACTTCTTGATTATAGTAGCTAATTATAACCAAAGGGAAAGTAGATGAAAATAAGTAATGACCAACACTTCTAGTTCTTCAATACATAAAAGGTAAAATGATATTCAATTAAAGATTTGGATCTCAGCATAACCCAGGTATGCAACAACAAAAACATGTAATCTCTAAGCTAACCAGTCCCTTATCCATTGGGCATCAACTAAACTTTAACATACACATGGACACCTAAATTATATTCATATATTCAAACATCTGATCTATCTATTTGGCTTGCAAATAGACATCTGTCTTCATAAAAAATTCTCATACTTATTGTAAAATCCTCCTGATCAAACCTGCAATCCTATCAAGGTAAATAAGCATTTACTTGGCCCTTTGTTCCAATAGTAAATTTATCTAGACATACAACCTTATGGACTACAAATGGGTTTAAGCACTTTGTTCTTAAACACAAAATATTGCAAATAACAGGGGAAGGAGATGAGAATCAGAATGAAACTAAGAAAAATGAAACTCTTGTATTAATCTCATTGAAACCAATACATCTATATGTTAAAAACTAGAAAATAACACCAAGGAAAGATTGTGTAGTATAAAATGCTTCAAAAGAAATACACTACTATTGTTCATAACAGAGGAATACTGAGAATGGTATCACAACAGTCAGGAAATTCTCCAACTCTGGAACCCCTTAAAATGAGTAGAGAAGAAAGATATATAGAAGAGAAGATATTTCAAGATCTGGAATTTGAAATTGACATGTGTCCCACTGAAATTGTCTTCATTCTAATGTTGTTGAAATTGATCTCCCTTCATCTACCTACAATTAAAACCATAAATGATGCAGCAAAATATCTAATATATCCACTTAAACTAATTAGCAAAATATCCTTTGAAGAAAATATTAGATACACATCAAATTTGTGTGGGAGCTTCAAATCTAATTTTGGCTTGTCAAATCTACTTTTGCTATGAAATTCAATTGTACTATTGGAAAAAACATCATTTGCAACCAAGTACCTTTCAAACAATCAAATCATCCCTCAAAACTATCAATGAAATAAAAAATGATGAAAATCTAGCTACATTTGATTTTATTCCATTCTGAAAACATGAAATCAACATTTGCACTAAGGAGCCCCCAGAATCACAAATCTACTTGTAATTGCATCTGGTGAATACATGTATAAAAAGTGATTGCAAAAATGGATAGTCATTTCTTCCTAGTTCCAACGGTATATTATAGTGCATATTTTAGATAAAAATCATGCCCTTGAGATCAATTCAAAATTCTAGCCCTAGGCTATGAACAGTCACTAAAATGAAAAATTTAAAATATTACATAGTATAAACTATATAATAACATTAAATTTATCAAATCTTTCATCATTTGAAAATCATGCATTGAATATTAATTTTTATTCCTTTTCCATTTTTTGCCCAATCCACCGGCACCAAGTGTTAGTTTCTAATTTGACCATCATCATCAAGTAGGTCCCACACAACAATATGCATTTGAAAAACTTCAATTTTTCACATCCCATAGCATCCTACCTTATAATTTTTTCCTCCTATGATCCTATGACATGGTTGTAACATCGCATACCTCAAATTTTATCTCCTCGATCACATGGCAATGGGACCATCGTACTATCTTAGACCTTTGAAATTAACTCTACGATCTTATGAGAATTTCATAATATTGTAGCCCTTATATCTTACCTCCCCATAACATCGCACACCTCCAAATTTTGATTGATGATCTCATGGCTTGGAAGATTTCATAACATTGGAAATCAATATTTGGCCCCTCTTGATATCACAATTTATCTTTGGAATAAACCATTTCACCATGCTAGAGACCACACAATTGGTTAAAATATCTCCACATTAGTCACAGGCCAACAAGGGCACCAGATAAGTTGCTCCTCTATCCACAAAGTGCACAATTTCTTTAAGATACCAATGGATTGTGCCTCCCTACTTAAACATATTCATTAAAAATTATTTGCAACACGTGGGACAAAGGACTCCAATGCATATAGTCATTCTACACACTCCTCACATGGACTGCAAATCTAATGGCGTGGGGATCCTTGGTTGTTGCATGAATTGTATGCTTTCAATGTGAATCATCCTCACCATTCATCTCCTTTCTCCATGGATGCTCCTCATGATTTTGCAACTATGTTCTTCGTATACGGATCTCTGGTCCAACCATGGACTACCTCCCTTGATTTACGTGGGCGAATTATCATTTCTACTACCATAGAATGGTCTTCCCCTTCAATGTGGGGACCCTGCTGATGGATGCCACCTCTGCTGTTGAGCTTTGCTCCAGCTCCCACTGTAAATCACTTTGCTCTTTCTATGGAGCCGTAGATGCCATAGACTGCATTCTCCTTGCCATGGTGTGTTCATTCTCTTAGCCATGAAAGCTCTGCCTTCTTCTACATGGACTGTATCTAATCCACATGGGCAGTTCTTGAAATGATAAGTGACTCCTTTATCAATTATAATTTGTACATTCGCCCTTCCTTTCATAATTATGCATTTTCATTTTTGATACTTAAGACACCAGCAAAAAGAAAACTTATTTTTTCCCACTTTATGCATTCACCTTCAGCCAAGAATGGGTTAACCATATGAATATGAAGATAAAATGGTTCAATCACCATTTGAGCACTTGTTGGCTTAGTAAAATCTTCAATCTATCAGGTCATTCAGATTTGGGGAAGAGATGTTGTTGACGATTATCGATGGTGTTCACAATATTTTCTCTCAAGCTTCAATCCATTTACTTGAGTTCTTCCCACACTATTAAAGATATAAACTTTACTCTTTGATTCAACTAGAAGAGGGCTAAATGGAACAATCTCAATCATGTATGAAACTTACATGTTTCTAATCAATCTAATGCAGATTAGTCAGGCCCCAAGGCAGGTCTGACTAAAAAAAAATTCATTTTCAAACAACTAATCCTTTAGACTAATCCATTGAACAACTGGTATAGATTAAAAATAAATTCAATCCTTATTTGCTCATTTGAAACTTATTTTATCATTTGTTTGCAAATTGTAATTCTCTGCTAATAGGGCTTGTCTACTGGCTTTAAAAATTGACATAAACAAATAACATGGCATTGAAAGTAGACATGTTGATTATTTGTTAAGCATCCTTGCATCCTATTAGATCTTGTGTCATGATGACACCTAGGTCAAAAGATATTGGCATTCAGAGGTTCCTAGCCAAAATTGCCTACAGATAAACAAGTTAGAAAATTGCAAATTGTATTTTGTTTTGGCTTCAAAAACTAGGAAAACAGATACTTGATGGCTTGAAAACTGGGGGAATAGTTCATTTCCATGAGGAGAATTTAATTTTTTGATTTGGGCTCATGACAAATAATGGGACGCATTTGGCAAGTGCATGAATTGAGGTACTTAGAATTGCAGGATTGGAAACATCAGTAGAAAAGAGTCTTTTGCAAATGGAATGACTGAGGGAAAGTGTGCAGATGATTTACAAACTAGCACACTTGAAGTATTTTTAGAGTAGAATGTATTAGTAAAAACTATTTGATCTCATCTATTATGAAATTAGAGTTACGAGATCCTAAATAGGGGTACCGACCAATCTGTATTTTATGACACTAGTAAAAAGTAATAAATTGCATTCAAAATCACATTTGAAAACTGATCAAACAGATTCATCACAAGCTCAGATCTAGAGTGTAGCAAGTGTGTGACCTCTAGAACACAATGCAATAGGAATTTTCTTAGTATGATCAATTGGGTCAAAGTTATAATCAGTCAAATAGGGCTTCCTGGATTTTTGAGAAATATGCATCAACATGACATAGATAAGTAACTAACTTTGAGGGATTCAAAATCTAGTAAAAACATATCAAAATGACTCAAAAATGAAACATAGGTTGAGTGATATGCATACTAAAGAATCCCAAAGTGGTGGGTCATAAGACATTACCGGGTACAAGATATTCAAATGCAAACTAGGCCTCCTATTGCTATTTGACACTGAGGCAAAAATTGCAGAACTTAACACTGCTCAAAATAGAACTTTGTAGAATGATTCAAAATATCAATTTATCATTATAGAATGCATAACATGCTAAATGCAAGGTGTTAGAAACATAAAACACCTTTTAGACCTTA
This sequence comes from Cupressus sempervirens, assembly GCA_028749045.1. NCBI lineage: Eukaryota > Viridiplantae > Streptophyta > Pinopsida > Cupressales > Cupressaceae > Cupressus > Cupressus sempervirens. Next base: position 523,154,907 of record CM053788.1, read on the forward strand.
AAACGATAGTCGGGTACACAAGCAAGAAAATGTGCATATATGACTTAAAGTGACTCAAAATTTGGAATAGTACTCAAAATGGGGAATGCAAATTTGAGTCCCATGAGTATAAATGTATAGTAATGATATTGATCTTTATATTTTACAAAAAAAAATCCACTTACAAGGTAGACACAAAAAAGATGTCAATTTCAAATATTTCCCATAGAAAGCCCCACAAAGATCCATTGTTAGGGATCATTAATACATCATGGTAGAAAAAAATGCTCAAAATCCAACTAGTTTAGAGCGAAGTTAACATTCATCCATAGGAGAGGAGGGTCACTACACATGGTCCCATGCCAACTCCCAACCCATAAGAGGAGCCGAGGGATTAATTGACTCCCAGCCATCAAGAAATATCAAAGCAGTAGGAGGTTTAGTAGATGAAAGAGTCGATGAAAGAGGCACATTGAGGTCAAGGACCCGCTTCAAAGTATCAAAAGGAAAAATATTACATGGTGAAGGCACTAGAGGGATAGGTGGTAGAGCCAATGGAGAAGGTGAGATCAAGAGATCCAATATTGCATGAGCAAGGTGTCTTTACATATTCTCCAATAACCCTATGAACAACCCTGTAATGAAGCATGGAATGACACATGAAAATTTGATCAATCTCAAGGCCATTAATTTGACTAGGGAATAGAAGCTCAGAGATAGGTGGAGGTAAGAACACCCTAAAATTTTTAGATAGCAACTTGACTTGTAGAAGGCCGCAGGAGACACAAAGTAGAAACTCCATATTGAAGACAAAGCTCAACGATATACCATGAAACTATAATAGAGAAGAAAACTACTTTGCATTGATAAAAAACAAGATATTTGAAGGTGACAGGGAGCTATTAGTACTTGTTCCAATTAAGGAAAATCTCCCATAATCTTTGCATCATAATGTAGTGGTACAAAACTCATAATAAATCAAAGTGCTAGTCTCAAAACCCTCACAGAACACCCATGCAATTAATTAATAATATGTGAACACAATGTACTTAAGATGGAATGCAAATTAACAATGGTAGTTCGCAACTAAAAATTGATGATTCAAATTAATGATCCTATAATTTCATATTCACATTATCTCATAAATCCTCCACACTCCCACATAGAAGTAGTAGCATGTCATGTGGGAAATTGATGCATTGTAACAATATCTGCCAAGTGATGAGCATAACACATACCAATGAAGGCTGATATGATAGTTTATGCATGGGAGTGACCATTGACATCCTTTCTCAAATCTACACATTTGAACATATTCCATCAGTCATTGTCTTGTCCAAAACAAGAATTATTTTACATCCTATTTAATGATTTTTTTAGGTGTAAACATCAGCTCCTCATGACCATCACACCTCTTGTTGGCAAGGTGGTCTGGCAATGCATTGCCTTCCTCTAATGTTTGGGAGATGAGTACTTTTGAAAAGGAGTCTAATAAATGCCAAATTTGTTGAAAGATATATGTTAGCCTCCAATAATGTGATTCATGATTGATACATGCATTAATTATTACCATCGAATCACCTTCTATATGGATATGGTGAAATCTTCCAGTTTTAGCCAATACTAAGCTTGCAAATAAAGCCTAAGCCTCTACCATATTATTTGAACCTTGTGGGAGCAAACAACACTTTAATGCTAGTTATAAGCCTTAATGATCGTGGATGCATGCATCTACTCCTAAATTCCCTGGATTGCCTCCCATCAAAGCTTATTTTAACAACCCCTTGAGAGGGCAGGATCCACTTGACTAAAGCTCTATTTTGTGCCTTAGTAGACGTGGTTTGTTGACACCAACCAAAGGAACATGTATGTTTTTCCATTCACGCAAGATAAATTTGTCCCAACTTGTCATGACTAAATTATATTTGAGCTTAATGTGGCCAACATTGACTATTTTAGATATTGATCTTTCCAAGTCTAAGGTAACTACTTAAATGGGTGGGGATATCCTACAAAAAATTCTTTTGTTCCATTCCCACCATATTGCCCACACTACTAACATTGGGATGCATTTTCAAATAGCAGAGAAAAGGGATGTGGAATAAAGCTCTGGCCATGACTCGAATAAGTCCCATAATTTGGATGGAAGTGGTGTGGAATAATGCAATTTCCCAAGGACAAATAACCACTAGTCCTATGCAAATGGGCAATTTAGAAATAAATGGTCTGAATCTTCCTATTGGCTATCACATAGTAGGCAATTGAACAATTGTGCAATGTTTAATCTATGTAATCAATCACTAGTTAGTGCCCTATTCTTTAATGCAATCCAAGAAAAACATCTAGCTTTCGGTAGAGTCAGATGATTCTAGCAGAATGAGTAAGCACGAGATGGTCTTTTATTGGTATCCCATTGTTGGATAAGTTTGTATCCTTCTTTGATGGTGAAGTTCCCATATTTCCCTGGAGCCCATATCAATTTATCCTCCAAGTTTGAGAGGTAGACATTCTTTTTTTGAAAAAATACTTTCGAAATGTTGTATTCCCCAAGGGGATAGTGGCAAGTCATTAAGATATTTTTAGATCACGTTCCATGAGATTAAGAATATCGTTGAAACATAGTCACACAAGCAAGAAACCCCATACATTTTTTGAGGTAGCAACAATGGTCTCTATATTATCCAGTTTGGTTAGGGGTGGTGCGCTATTCCATGAGTCACACCAGAATTTAATTGACAAGCCATTATTCACTTCCCAAGTGATGAAGTTAATTACTATTTCTCTAGAAGAAATCATGAAATCCCATATAACTGAACCTTTGGCGGGGTCTAATAAAGTGAGAATTCTTTCTAGATTGGCATCTTCTAGGTACTTCTTTTTCATTATTTGGTACCAAGGGTTTTGATGTTTGGTGTACATTTGCCAAATTAAGTTTCCCCCAAAAGTTTGGTTTTGTTTTTGCAGATCATGAATCCCTGCACCACCTAATTGTTTGACCTAAGTCATGTTCTCTAGAGAGACCAAAGGAATTATTTTCTCTCCATTCATATTATCTGTCCATAAGAACTCTCTCAACAACTTATGAGTGCTTTGAATTACTGAAGGGGGCACTTTGAGAATTGGTAATTAATAGTTTGGAATTGCTAAAAATACTATTTTAAGAAGTAATATTCTACCTGACATAGATATCCATCTTACTTTCCATGCTACTACACTAGATTTGATTCTATCGATGATAGGTGTCCAATAACTAATTGTATTTGCCCCCATAAAGAATGGAATTCCAAGATATACAGATCGAAGGAAGTCAACAGTGAATCCTAGTAGGCTGACAATCATGTTGGATATAATTTTATTGGCATTAAACAAATATATTTTTGATTTTAAGAGGTTAAATTTTTGGTTTGAAGTTGTCATATAAAGGTTTAACATTTGTTTGATCCGTGTAGCCTTTGAGATGTTGGAAGCTCCAAAAAGCAAAATATCATTTGCAAAGAGGGAGTGCATCACCGAAATGTCTGTCTAACCTATCTGAACTCCTTGCTAATTGCCTAAAGCATGCTTTTTCTAGATGAGCCTATTGAATGATTCTACCATAAAGATGAATAGCATTGGTGAGAAAAGGTTGCCCTACCTGATCCCTTCTGTGGATGAAAAGAAACTAGTAGGCACCTCATTTATCAATACTGAGAATCCAACACCCAATATGCAGGATCTTATCCATTTACACCAGCCTTTTTGCAAAGCCAAATTTATGCAAGACTTTGAGTAGAAAATCCTAGTTTATCCTATCATATGCCTTCATCATGTCCAACTTGATGACGAAGTGTGATGATTGCTACAATTAATGGATGTAATGCTTCATGTGTCACTAGAGCCCCTTCCATTGTTTCTCTTCTTGGGACAAATCCACCTTGAGCTATGATTTGGGTTTCTTGACTTTAGGAATGATGGTTATGTTTGTGGTGTTGAAATACCTTAATATGGATTTAGTAGCCATAGATTCTTCTATTACACCTAGCAGATCCCACCCAATCCAATCCTAGCATGATTGGAAGAATAAAGTAGTAAAGCCATTTGGGCCAAGTGCTTTGTCTGGAGGTAAAGAAAAGACTACTTTTTTGAGTTCTTGAATTGTGAATGGAACCATTAGTTTCAAATTATCAACTTCTATAACTATTGAAGGAATTGCCTCAAGAAGTTCATCCATTGGAGGGTCTACTAAGCTAAGCATAAATGGGGTGGCTAGCAAGTTTTGGAAATATCTGACTCCTTCCTCTTGTATTAACATTTATCATTCTATTTTTTTAATTAATTATTATCAGTAGGTTTCAATACAAAATTCATTAAGTTATATTTAAAATTTTATATATATTCAGTTAATAATTCTATAGAATAATAAATGATGGGGGAAATGTTAAACAAAAAGATTAAATGGGTTTTATAATCAAAATTAATTTTAAAAGGTTATTATTGTATTTATTAAAAATAAATGAATAGTTTAAAAAAAAAATTAATTAATGTATTTGATCATTTATCAACATAATATATCTTATTAATTCATTTCCTTCAATCTTGCCCAAGAAAATGAATAATGGAGCTAGCTTCTAAATAAAGTAAAATCACACATAAACAAGGACGCATAGCGTCTAGTTCCTGCTAATATTGTATGTTGGTTAAACATTGTGGTCAAAGTATTTAAAATGTATGCAATCTAGCTATATAGAATGTTCAATAGTGTATCTTTTTTAAATTAAAAATCTATGATTCATGAAAAAATTAATATTTTAATATAAAATTATAAATAGGATTTTAAATTAAAATCAATTATAATGTATGAACAATCCAAATAAAATGAGCATTGTACTTTCAATTCTTGAATTCTTGTAAATAGATTACATTATATTTTAGTTACCTAGTAGAATATAAATAGAATTGTTATAAAATAATAAAAATAATTCTATTCATAACAAATCAAATAAAATGAAATCATTTAAACACAATTTTAAAATTGTTTGTCATTTTAATAAAAGATAGCCATTCAAACAAAATTTATAATATTTATAAATAATACTCTAATTAAATAAATAAACTTTATTAAGATATACCAGTAAAGAACAATAACAACAAGAACTACATAATAACCTTTAACTAATGTATGTTGCAATCAAAATCACTAATTAGAACTAGGATAAGTACTCTTAAAAGAATTGCCGGCTCTCGTCAAACTGAGGCTATTTCATTAAAGAAAACAATAAATTAAGTAAAAAGAAAAGACAATATCCATCTTGTTTCCATCTTCAACACCATCTTTTATGAATTTCTAATCACTTCCAAATTTTAAATTAAACATATCAGGGACCATAAACATCTTAGAAAGAAAACCTCTTTCTAGATAGTGGCACGAGTAGCCAGTCAGCAATAGCTGAAATTCCAAATTTCCAACAGTTGGTAGATTACTGGCTCTTTGCAGCCATGATTCTTCATTACACTCCAATTTTGACCAAAATATACTGATATGCTAAAGTGAAATACTAGAAATATCATATACCTAAGACTGTCTTATGTGCTAAAATGTTGGAAAACAAAATGTCTTGTGAACTAGCAGCCATCATTCAAAGTTTCAAATATAATCAGCTCTATTCCCAAACATTGATTAATCTAGCATGAAACAAAACTAAACCCCTACTGATATGTTACGCCAAGTACCAGTCCATTGAAAAATCTGGCAACAAAACCAACTATTCTTCCGTTGCCAGTGGATTTGCAACAACTACCCCATGTCTTTCCTCCTGCACATTCTCTGTAGGCTCATCATCATGAATAGGGGAATGGGTAATACTTGCATTATCTGGAACCGCATCCCCACCAACATTCTGCCCAATGACAATATTCAAATCTAGAATGGGAGGCTGAACATGAGCAAATCTTTCTTCATCATCATGGTCATTTTCAAAAATGACCAATAGAACATTAGCCTTTTGCAATTAGCAAGACACTACAGAGCATGAATCACATGTCTGAAGATTTGTCTTTTCAATGATTTCTTAATACTATTATAGACTACCATATAAGCATGCCAAATTAATTTATGATGCAGAAACTGTAGAACTGTTGTATCTGATAGTGTCGCAAGAGATTTAGCTCAGTTTTCAATTACATTAAAATATGAAACACGTTGAACCAAAAGGCATATGGAGTGATTGTAACTTGCTAATGTACCTTGACATGACCTAAACTACTGACTCAAAATCCCTAGACTAATTTTAGATGAGTTTCGCACCCTAATTAAAGAAAGAAACCACAAAAGTCAATAACGTTCTGCATTGTTTCCCCCCACATCCAAATTTGCTATTGTTTACGCAAATAAAAATAAAAATGCTTTTGACCATACTTGCACCAGTTGTATCCATCCTTAGAGCATCTCTCTATGACATGCTGAGGAACTAGTGCACTTTGGTTTACTTCTAGAAACTCGTTCAAGGTCTACATCTCTTGTTGTTGCTCCAAAGAAACTGATTGCAGTGGAGCAACATCAAGAGGTGCACACAAGTACTATGATTGTATGTTAACAAATCCTAAGTAGATTGTAAATCAAATTGCAAATTGCATGTTTATACCATATATGACATGAAAATAGAGAAATTAGAACAAACCTTTTTGTACAGCCAGTAGGGGGATTTAGGCAAAATGAAAACCAAGCCCAGTTGAACAACGACTGTATTCCTACAACCCCAAGCATCTAGCGCCATGTTCTTGGAACCTGAGATAAGTACAAATGTTGAATATAACAGACATGATGTTTCCACAACCAAGGAAAATGATTGAGTGAACAAGAAGATTTCCACAACCTATGTTAAAATTATCAAATATTATGCTCTTAGATTCGATTGTGTGATTGTTTTTGCATTGACACTTTGAATCAGACATTCTAATGTTCTCTTTCTCTTATCCTGATGATGTGATGGATCACAAAATGTGATGCAAAAATAATCACACAATTGAATCCAGAAATATGATATTTGATAAGTTCTATGATCTGTTGATCTATTGTATAGATTTAGGTATCATCCTCCATAAACTTGATCCAAAAGCACTAACATGAAAGGAAATATTGGTTTAAATTTTATATACCCTTGTGAAAGCTAAATTGATGAGATAGGAGAGAAATTGGCCTCCTGTGATCATGAGGCCATTGGTGCTAACCAAAGCCCCTCTGATCTTGGCAGGAGAGGACTTTGAAATATACAAAGGAACACTAACGGAGGCTGTTCCAACTCCTAGGACTACAAGTACTCGCCTAACTATCAAAACCCATGGATTGGGTGCTACGACCATTACAACTGCTCATGCCACGACCACAATATTTTCCACAATAATTGCAATCTTTCGCCCATAAAGATCACTCACAAACCCTCCTACTGCTGATCCAACAATAACCACTGCAATTGTTAGACTCACTATAGTCTCCTGCAACAAGTCAGAGGAAACTGTACATAACTCTTTTGAAATACATAGGAGGTGGTAATGGCAATATAAAAGGGTGGGAGGAATCTAGATAAAACCATGAAATTTGTATGCATTTTACTACCTGCAAGACTGTGATCTTTGCTACAGCTTCAAAATCATCCCGAATGTAAAGGGTAGCACCAGATATCACTCCTGCAACCAAAAATCAAAATAGGTAATCGACACTATATCAGGACTGAAATGATGGTGGGCTTGGGTTGAAATGCTGAATGAAAATGCTTTTGGAAGGTCAGAGGATCAAAACCCATAGGAAGAGGAAGGGGGTTTGAGAGCTCGACAATCAGAACTCTACGTTGATTGAGAAGCAAAACAAAGGTTGAAACATGAGAAGGATTTTCCGCAGACTCTAGAGCACATAGTATAATTTGCAAGGTTTAGATTTCTCTACATAGATTAAGATTTTTCTAGAAGGAGGTGCAACTTTTTCGAAAAAAAAAATGTACATTGTGAAAAAGCCTAAAATTGAGGGAAGAGATAAGATATGTCAGAATATGAAGAAGACATGTTGTCACATAAATTTATTTCATTTTATTGGCTTGTCTTTATCATATTAATAGTAGCAATAAAGATTGGTTAAAAAAAAATTTAAGTAGAAAACTAAAACCAACTCATGACTGTAGCAAGGCTACAACCAATAAGATTAGAAATAAATATGATTTGTTGAAATTAGTAAAACATCAAAATATATGAGAACTATATAAAATTGAAAGTTTTTGAAAAATACAAGATTATGATTGGACAAATTAATTGAGAAGTAGCATTTCACTGAATGCTATAGTATCCTGCCTATGATAGGAACTAATAAAAAACCCTTAGAAATATTTCAATTACATAAAAATTGTCATTGGTGATTGATGATATTAATTGAGTCATAAGAGAGAGTGAATACAATGAGAACTTTTGTCAAAGGCCAAAGACACTATTGATACTATTGCATCCATTCAACTCACTTTTCCAATTAAATTGACTAATTACATGACATAATTTAAAAAGTTAAATGAAATTTCAAATGTTTGTATCTTTTATTTATTTTTCAAGATTTTATAATTCACATTTTCACTAATTCTATTGGTCTATGCTAATTTTGGTAGGGATAAAAATTAATTTCTCCCAACAAAAATACAAAATATATGTCATCTTGTGTCATTAATGACATTTATCTTTTTATAGTTATGGAATGTTAATTAAACTTTTTCAAAGATGTCATTTCAACACAACTTTATGTCATTCATTAAATAACAACTCTATCTTTTTATAATCGAGTTAATTAATTAATTTTTTAAATATTGTTTTAACTTGTGAAATTTATTATATTAGAATTACATTTAATTAAGTTAATAAATATCATTCATTGACATATTATTTAACTTCACAATTTTTCAAACAAATAGAAAATAAATTATATTAACAATTATCAATGAATTTTTTAAAAATATATAGATATTGTCCATTTATACTAAATGGGCTTACATAATTTTCACATTTCATTTATTTTTAGAATTTATTTAATTTTCTAATTGTTAAAAAGATTTCAAATCAATAATGTTATTAATGATATGTTACTTATTGCAACACTGAAATGGTTCTTTAAAGACTTGTTCAAAATAAGTTAACAAAAATATACATTTGTCATGCAAAATTATCACAATCCAATTGGCACATATTATTCAAGACATTAACTCAACCAAAAAAATTTTAAGACAGGAAAATAATTTTAATAATAGTAGATGTACTTGTTTAAATAACATTTTTTTAAGAAGTCCCCTCTATTAGGATACACTCTAAGCATTATTGGTAGGAATTTTGACAAATTGTGTCATTGTTTAATATTATTTTATTTCATATTAAAACTTATTTTTCAATATAATTGATATTAAAATTAATAGTGAATATTAGGTTAGAGCCTATAGCACAATGATAACTTGTGGGCCTCTATCGAGGAGGTCTTGGGTTCGAATATACTCAAGTCTAACACATAATTAAAATTAATCTCAACAAACAATAATAATAATTTATTTAGGGTTCAACCCATTATCTATAACTATGGGCCTATGTGAATGAAACAATTGTAAAATCATAGTAGGATTAATAGTTGAAAATATATTTTTCATTATTTATGGTCTCTATGAATTATATCATTCTCTAAATATCAATGCATTTTTGGTTCTATAGTATTTTAATAATTCTACAATAAAGTTCAAAAAAATATTTTATTTAACATATTCAAATGAATGTTCTTAAAGTTATATTATTTTCTTGAATTCATTTTCTCAAATATTTTAAACTTCAAATTATAAATATATTTCCTAGTAAATTAAGAACAAAAACTATTTTCAAATCTTTGATTTTTTTTAATTTAGGAAATCTATGTCATAGTTAGCTTTAACTACAATCTAATTATATATAGACAAGAACTTTGATGTTATGCATCCTTGTTCATATCTATAATCATTATATAGATATTTCAATTCTTTTAATATAGTTTGATCTTGTATTTATTTTAATTTTAAAATTTATATTTATATTTATTTTTAAATAATTTTTTATATGTGGTTTTAAATGTATATTTAAATATAGTTTGATCTTGTATTTATTTTAATTTTAAAATTTATATTTAATTTTATATTAAAATTTTAATTATTTTTATCAGTAAGAAGTTGAAGGCAGGATTAATTATTTTTATTATTGTTGTTTATTAAGCTTGATTAGGCTCGAAACGAAGATCTCTCTTATAAGAGGCTCACAATTTACCATTGTGTTGTAGGCTCTTGCCTTAATTATTTTTATCTTCAGAGCTATAAACCAATATTTTTTAAATAAATTTTATTTTATTTTAAATTTTTAAGTGTAATTTTATTAATTTTTTTTTTAGATTACATATTTTTTTACATGTATAATTAATATTATAATAATATTTTTAGGCAAGAGCCAACAACACAATGGTGATTTGTGAGTCTCTCATCTCAGAGGTCTTGGGTTCAAATCTACTTGAGCTTAACACATAAGTAATAATTAATCTCAACAAATAATAAATAAATTATATATATAATTTATATTTATATTTTACTTTACATAAAATTAATCTTGTTTCAATTCTACTAAAGTTTAAATTTCTTAGTTTGATATATTATCAACTTTATTTATTATTAGATATTTATGTAAATTATTAAAAGTGACCAACATATAATGATTAGGGTTTATTTGATGGCTAGTATCATGGTTAGAGTTTGATAAGTATTAGAGTTAAGGGTTACAGTTAGGATATATTTTAGGGATCAAAATTAGTATTATAATTAGATCATGATCATGTTTATGGTCTACATATTGTTATTGCTATCGTTAGGGTTAGGATTGCAATTTAGGATTAAAATTATGAATAAGACCATGGTTATAATTATAGTTAGAGTTAGAGTTTTTGCTATGGTTAACATTGTTGGAAACTACGATTAGAACAATTGTTATGTTGTCATTGATGTCAAATAGACTAGTGAGACATTGTCAAACATACTAGAGAGACATTTACTAACAATATAGAGTTCCATATCATTTGATTGATGAAGAGGATATGAAAATAGGAGATAGAAAGGTGAGCTAGTTAAGTTGTTGATGAGTGATCAAAAGTTAAGTATCATTGAATTACAATGGGCACTTGATAAGTTAGTCATTGACAAGATAATGTGTTGTTTAATCACTACATAAAGTAAAGAAGGAAAATGAAATGATGTATGAGTGCAATGGCATGAAGTTGAGTTAAAACTCTAAGCTTGACTAAGTACTAGTTTTGGTTGGTCAATGAAGGAGATGAAAGAAGAGATTAAGATACTTAAGAAGAAGTCAAACAAACAATGTTGATCAAGTGATAGTTATTGCAGAGGAAGTTGATGTAGGAAATGTTATTAGTGACCAAGAGTACTGTTGGGCATTCACTTTGCACGAGGTTAACGACAGGAATCCATTGCGTAATTCCTCTCTTGAAAAGAAAATCTTTTTAAGGATCTGCTCCAAGGTTCAGTAGTTGTCTTGCGACGTACCAAAATCCACTCAATAGAAGATAAATGTGAGTGTTCACAAGGAGACCTTTGCTGGTTCTAAAAACTCTTTTATCTTGAAATTGAAGTAAATCTGTTCACTGTCTCAAAATATCACACCAAAAGAACAATATATTCTATTTTCTATTTTTCAATGAATGCAACTCTAATAATGCAACTACTATGAGGTCCCATTCTAACAAGGGGTTAGCAAAGTAAATAACAAAACTGAAAGAAAAATAATATGAAATCAAATGACTCAAAATTAAAATTCCTAAACATACATAAGCTATAGGACACAACACGCTGCGAGTTAAACCTTCGAAAAAATTGGTAGGAAACCAATGAAAATAGGAGCAATGCTTCCTAGAATCCACTGATGCAATCATCGATGAGAATCTTTAACAAATCAAATGATGTCTCACTCTTCATCAAATCACAAGGCCACAGAAAGTGCACTCATGTGAGACAAAAAGCTATGTAGACACAAATCGGGTGATCTCTTCTCAAGCTCGTTATGTTAGTGAAATTCATATATTTGTAGCAAACACCAAAACTAAAAGATCACACAACCAGAAACAACACAATAAACCTTTGGCTCAATCACAATCTCATGAATAAAATCCACAAAACAATGACACATTCAGGCAAGAATAACTACACTCTGAATGCTAGCACCAAAAGCATAATTTTATTGCATAATAATGATGACCCTTCTTACATTTTACAATGGGGTATTTATAAGAAATTGTCTCCTTAATTTGTGTTGGGAGTGAGAGATATCTTGATGCAATAAAATATTTAAACACACTAAATATATACAAACTAACAATCTAACTGGTGCTTAGAGGGACTCCATCCATATTTTATTCATTAATTGGATGCATGAGCCCTTTACATGTCAAAACAAAAAAAGCATGAGAGAGAAAGTAGGAGGAAGCCATCAGTCAAGGTAGAAGTGCTTGGAGGCATCAAAAATGGAAACTGGCCCTTCATTTGATGTGTGTCAGAGTTAACTTGCCATCATAATGCACTCCCGATGCATGGAAAGTGCTATTTTTTGAACTGGCAATAAACTATCAGCGCACCTCTGAATTACAAAGCTACATACCTGTGTAGCTATGAACTTGCGTACCTATAGAGCTGCATGAAAATGCAAAGTTGTGGATCTGCAGAGCTTAAAAAATGTGGAGCTACAGAGTTGCACACCTCAATTGCTCAAATCACCAAAAAATCAAAGTTGTTAATTTTGAAAATGGTTTATGGGTTTTGCTCAAATGGGGTTTTAGATCACTTTTTTGTATATATTGTTTGCCCATTTTTTATGAATTTATACCCTCTTTATAGCCAATCACTTCCATAAACTTGAACTACTTTTGCTTCTTCAATCTAAAATCCCAAGGCACCTACATTGAATCTTGTCATTAATAGCTGCATACGATGAGGAACCTATTCCACTTCATGTGTCCAACCTTTGTATCTTCAACCTCTGTCTTCTATACAACTACCCTATCCTTCTCGGTGAGAAACCAAGTGATCCAGGTGATCAAATGTTTGAAACTTTTTCATATTTTTTTGCAAATTTTTCTAGGCATTTTTAAATGGCTTTTTTGGAGGTCTTCTACTCAAAATTTCAAGTTGAAACTTTCATTGGCCCCTAAAATTGGGCAACCAAAGGATCATTGTTTTAGGGATTGAAATTAGATCTTCAGTTCTTCTCTCCAACAGTGTAAGCGGTTCTAAATTCTGAGCTCCGAGTCAAAAGTTATGACCCCGACAAGTTAAGGATACCTTTTTTACCTATAAAAAGAAGCAAACATTAGTCCAGAGAGATAAAAATGCTTAATTAAGACACACCCTAATGACACCGAAATAAAAAACACTAAAAAATAGTTGTGTGGTGCATTGTGGCACGCATGACGCATTTGAAGCACGCGCACATTTGAAATGCACACGGAGTGCGTGGTGTGTGCAAGTGAGTGCCCGATGCATTATGGCACACGCAGCCCTTTTTAGTGCGCACAGGGCCTTTTGGTGTGCACGACCCTTTGGCGCATGCGTGGCCTTTGGTGCGTGCAACACTCGGGTGCACGCGGTGCTCGGGCGTGCACTACCCTTGGGAGCGTGCACAGGGCTTGGGTGCATGCGTTGCCCTTGGTAGTGCGCACGACTCTTTGTGACACTTTCTTTTTTCTTTTTCTTTTTCTTTTGTTATTATTATTACTTTTCTAATTTTTTGAATTTTTTGATTTTTTTTAAAAAAAATTATTTGTGATTTTTAAAAAATAAAATTTATTTGTAATTTTTTGATTTTTTTAACTTCTTATTTTTTTTGTGTTTTTACAACTTTTTGACTCTAAAATTCTAACTTCTAACCAAATTTTCTTCTCTCGACTCCCACACTATGAGTCTGGGAGTCGAAAAAAGTAGGGGGGGTCCCCATTCCTAGTGAGGAATGGGGCATGTGTTGTGGACACCACAATAAGTAGTAAATGTTGAGTGAGACAAAATAGTGTATGTCAAGCTACACGATATTGACCAAGCAAAAGAACTTAATGATTGCTAAGTGAAAGAAAAAGTTGTAGTTTGTGAAAGAATCTAGTTTGAGGTTGACACAATTGAATTTTTGGATTAGTCAAAGCATGTGGATCATAAGGATTGATGAGTTCATGTATTTAATGCATGAAGAGAGTTTGTTATGTGATTAAAAGCAAGGATTTGGTCAAAAGTTTCTAGAAGTATCAAGAAAAAAGAAGGATAACAAAATGATGGAAGGATTTGATGAATTTGACCTAACCCTAATATCTATGATGATTTTTAAGCAAAAAAAATCATAACTACCTATTTAAGGAGACATAAGAGATGTTTTCTAAGGTTGGTTCATTATTGATTGCTGATCTTAAGGAGAACCTATGAAGAATAGAGTAGTAAAGGAGAAGTGGAGAGAATAGTGAAGTTTGATTGCTTGAAGGGATGCCAAGCATATAAGTGATGGAGATGTTAATGGAGTCCATTCAATGAACCAATAGATGAGTGAATGGAGATCTGAATTTGCAAAGTGAGTTGTGTTTTACATAAAAAACCTAGTTGTTACATTCTAACCATTGTAATAGTCAAAATCCTTTAATCAAGGTTGACCTAATAGTCATTTTGTAAATCCTTCAATCAACGTGGCATTCTAATGGAATGATCCAAAGTCCTCCAACAAGTCCCTCATAATAGGGTGAATAAATTCTTTAATAAGGTCACATTTAATAGTGTGTTTTGTAACCTTTAACAAGGTTGGCTCTTAACCAAGCTCACTTCAAAAGAGTGAAAAAATTGTAGCATGTTACTTGGTGGTTTTTCATAAATTGGGTTTCCACATTAAATCTTGGTGTCATTAACTTGTGTGAATGTTACTTTATGCATGCTATTTTTATAGTTGCTAATTTTATTGTTAGTCGGCACACATATGTAGAACAAAGAGTTAAAGAATGTTAAATTTTTGATAAGTTTAAATATAGACCGAGTTGTTTAATGAGATTGTTTGAAGTTGTCAAAAGTTGAATTGGTATATCTAGACTTGAGGATAACTGATTTATCTCTTGACCCCCCCCCCCCTGCTCTTAGTTCTTCTAATAATTCTAAGAATTGGTATCAGAGCTTTGGTGGTTGTAAGGAAAGTTTGAAGGGACTTGTAGCTAAAGATCAAGATGTATAAGAGAGAGATATCCAAGCTGAACAAGGAGAACTTCCTAGCATGGCAATGCTTGATGAGATCGTACTTATCTAGTACTAGAGATTCTACATCATACTACCTAGAGAATGAGTATATTTATGTACTTAGACCCATGACTATTGAACAAATGAAAGAGAAGTAGGAGCACAATCAAATGATGATTGAACTTTTAGAAGCCCTAAGTTATGTTAAAATTGATGATGTGAAAGAATGTACTATTGCAAAGAAAATGTGGGATGATTTAGTACAAATCCATGGAGGAGACAAAAATGTGTTAAGGGCTTTAAGGATAAAAACTTGAGAGGTGAATTTGATGATATGAGAATGAAAGAAGGTGAGAAAATTGCATAATATTGTGGCCAAATCAAAGAGGTGGTGAATGCTACTAGAGGAGCTCAAGGAGATATATTTGATGAGATTGTGATAAGTAAGGTATTGAGTAATTTACTTCCTATCTATGCAATTATAGTATTTGCGAAACAAGAATTGAGATGTACACCTAGTAATGATCTAACCTTGGATAGTCTAGTTAGTATACTTACTACATTTTAACTCTCAAATTTTGATAATTATTCCCTTGCTAGTGTTAAATATACTTTTAAGGCTCAACTAACTCTTGATGAATCTAGAAGAAAGAAGAAGAGTAAACATGTGGAAAGTGATAGTGAATTAGATGATGAACTTGATGAACTTAAAGCATTATTGGCTAGAAGGCTACCAAGATGAAAAGGAAAATAAAAAGGTAAACTCCCTACTATTTGTTTTACATGTAACAAAGTTGGTCATATTGCTGCAAGATGTCCTAACAAAGATGAGAAGGATGAAAGGAAAGAATTCAAATATAGAGGAAGGAGAGACAATAGAGACAATTGAGGTAACAAATAATGCAAAGATAAAGGTAAGAAATCTTGCTACATTGCTGAAAAATATGGTTCTAATAATGATTCTGATGATCACGATGAAGTTGTTTATGTTGCAATGAAAGATGATTATGATGAAGATGAGAAAAGTGCACTAATTTCACATGTGAGTAACAATGATAAATGGATAATTGATAGTGGTTTCTCACATCAAATGACTGGTGATACAAGTAAGTTTGAGAAGTTAAAACATTATAATGGAAGTAGTGTTAAGTTTGGAAATGATGCACCATGTTATTTGAAAGGCAAAGGATCAATTATACTAAATGATAAGATCAGATGTGATAATGTGTATTGGGTTGGTGGATAAAAGTATAATTTTTTGAAT
The DNA here is from genome assembly GCA_028749045.1 of Cupressus sempervirens. Taxonomy (NCBI): domain Eukaryota; kingdom Viridiplantae; phylum Streptophyta; class Pinopsida; order Cupressales; family Cupressaceae; genus Cupressus; species Cupressus sempervirens. Next base: position 523,171,413 of record CM053788.1, read on the forward strand.
GTGGCATAGTTGAACACTACAGGATAAAGATCTATGGTGCTATTGGTGAACTAATTGGCTGTGGAGAGAAAACAAGAGGTACCTTTTTCTAGCTAGACCTATTTGAAGATACATGTTTATTTGTACAAGTTGAGGATTTTTGGTTATGACATAAGAGGTTATGTCATGTGAAATTTGATAATTTGGTAAGCACTAGTAAGATGAAAAGAGTTAGAGGGTTACCAAGATTAAGCAAACATGATAAGGTGATGTGCAAACAATGTCAAATGGCTAAAATGATAAAGTCTAGTTTCAAGAGAAAGACCTATTTTTTTGATGATATTTTGGAATTGGTTCAAACTAATTTATGTGATCCTATTGGAGAGAAAAGCTATTATGGTGGTAAATATTTCATTCTATTTGTTGATGACCTTTTGAGAATGATGATTGTGATGTTTTCTTAAAGAAAATTATGATGCATTTCAAATGTTTAAGTGGTATTTGGCTAGAGTTGAAAAATAAATAGGAAATAGTCTGAAGTGCTTGAGATTAGATAGAGGAGGTGAATTCATATTAGATGATTTCAACATATTCTATAATGACAAAGGAATCAAGAGAGAAATGAGTGCATTTAGAATTCCGCCAAAGAATGCTATAGCTAAGAGAAGGAATAGGTCAACCATGGATTGTGTATGGACATTTATGGTAGATAAAAAAATTTCACAGAAGTACCGGAGAGAAGCTGTAAGTGCTATAGTCTATACTCTAAAAAAAATTCAAGTGAAGAAAGGTACAAAAAAAATACCTTTTGAACTTTGGTATGGTTATGCACATAATGTGAATTATTTTTAAAAAAATTGGAAGCAAGTATTACATATTGAAATATGCAAGAAAAGGAAAACTTGATGCAAAAAGTGATGAAAGCATGTTTTTAGGATATTCCAAAAAAAAGAAAGGCTTATAAGTTTTTGAATTCTAACACTAACAAAATTGTGGAAATTTTAAATATTAGAGTTGATGAATTTGCAGAAAAGAATGAAGAAGGACGAAATAAATAACTTGAAGACTATAGCAATTTTGTCTGTGTGCAGGTGAAATTAACTCCTTACCTAAAATAGAAAAGGTGGTTATTGAGCATCAACAACTAGACACTGTCAAGGTTCTACAAAAGAGTTATGTTGAGCATCAACATATTGTCAAGCATCAGGCTATAGAAGCTAAGTTACAAACAAAGACTTTTGACCATCAGACAAAGTAAGTGGAGTTTTAGGAGAACACACCAGGAATACTTGAAGAAGATAAGAAATTAGAACCCAATGAACCACAACAAGAAGAAAGAAGACTTGAACCTATATTGGGAAAGTATGTTAGAAGACATCATACACCAAATCAAATTATTGGAGACAAAGATTCAGGAATCATAATAAGAAGAAGATTGAAGAATGATACATGCTTATTATGTGAGTTTTAGCCAAAGTTAGTTAAAGATGCTTTGGAGAATGAAGATTGGATAGGAGCAATGCATGAAGAGATTGGGGAAGTAGAGAAAACAAAATTTGGATGCTAGTACCTAGACCAAAAGATAATAATGTGATTGGAACTAAGTGAATTTTCCTAAACAAGTTGAATGAGAAAGGTGAAGTCACAAGGAACAAGGCAAGACTAGTTTGTAAGGGATATGAATAGAAAGAAGGAGTTGACTATGGTTAGAAATTTTCCCTTGTTGCAAGGTTGGAAGGAGTGAGAGATTTTCTTGCATATGTTGCTTACAAAGGATTCAAAGTGTACCAAATTTATGTCAAGTCTGCATTTCTAAATGAAATCTTAGAGGAATAAGTCTACATTGAACAACCTAGAGAATTTGTTGATCCTAGAAAGAGGAATATAATGTGTAAGTTGCACAAAGATTTATATGGCTTGAAGCAAACCCCTAGGGCATGGTAGGAAAGGTTATACAATTATTTGATGAAGATTGGTTTTGCAAGAAGTAACAACAATAGAAATCTATACTGAGCTTGGTAATTGAGTGAGCTTGGTTAACACTAGTTCCATTCAAAAATTCCTTTATTGACCAAGTGAGCTTGGTTAACACTCAACTTCTGAAACCCTTTTCTTTGATGCTCGAGTGAAGTCGGTAGATACTAATTTTTTAAATAGGCAAATTATGGAATGCTCAACAGACACAAAAAACTATCTTCAATGCTTGTGTGAGCTTGACATACACTGATTGGTGATGATATGACATTTTGTGTAACATCAAAGACAATACATAATTAATCAATTGTTTCAACAGTACATAGTAGCTTGATATTACATTAGAAGTTGGAATTTTTGCTAGATTCTCTGCTAATCCTAGAGAAAATTATATGATGGTAGTGAAAATGATACTAAGATATCTAAAAGGAATATAAGACGATTGATTATGGTACAAGAAAAATTACAAGTTTGAGTTGAAGGTTTTCATTGATGCTGATTGGAATAGAAATGTTGATGATAGAAAGAGTACAAGTGGAAGCACTTTCTTTCTAGGATAGAGACTATTTTCATGTACAAGCAAGAAGTAGAACTATATTTCTCAATCTGTAGTAGAAGCTGAATATGTTGTTGCAATAGTCAATTGTTCAAAACATTGTGAGGATCAAGAAATTATTGAAAGTTATGAAGGAAGAAATTAATAAACCTAGTGTGATTTATTGTGATAACACAAGTGATATAAATATATCAAAGAACCTTGTGATGCACACAAAAAAAAAACATATTGAGATCAAGTATCATTACTTGAGAGAGATGGTACAAGACAAAGCAGTGAGGTTGGAATATGTGAGCAAAAAAGAACAGATAGATGACATATTCTGAAAGGCACTACGCAAATATGTTTTTGAGTATCTATGAGGTATGTTATCGGTCATTCCCCCACCTAAACAAAACTAAGAAGAGATGCACTATTACACTAATTGTTATAATCATAATATCTTATAGATTGATGCACGAGGTCATACTTTAAGAGTTTCCTAGAGATTGTGAAAACATGAATTGAAGAATGAGCAGATGATACTATAAAGAGTCAAGGTAAACAAGTGGAAGTGATATTTCTATATTAGTCAAAGTAGTGACATGAAGATGTATGCTAAGAGAAAAGTGAAGAGATGTATGTGAATGATTGGTGTCTTTGGCATTGTTGTCAAAGAGGGAGAATGTGTTTAAGTTATCATACATGCTACACATAAATATTGAGGAATATCTATATGGAATGATTGATATTTGAAAGAGGGAGAGATATGTTGCTAGAGGTGTTGTCATCCAAAGATTAGAAGAAGAATCTATTCACAAAAGGGAGTAATATACCATTGAGAAGTTTGAAACATGTAATGATACTATTACAATTGATGTTAGAGGGAGCATCCAAAGATTTCATTGAATGAGAATTAGAATTAAAAAAATAAAGAGAGAACACAAACATAAAGGGAGTTGACAATACATGTTCAAAGAAGACATAATGAAGATTTTCGATTGCATGGTAACTAGAGGTATTACCATCAATGCCAAAGAGGTAGATTGTTGGAGACTACAATTGGAATAATTGTTATGTTGTCATTGATGTCAAACCTACTGGTGAGACATTATCAAACCTACTAGATATACATTTACTAACAGTATAGAGTGCCATATCATTTGATTAATGAAGAGTATTTGAAAAGGGGAGATAGCAAGGTGAGCTAGTCAAGTTGTTTATGAGTAATGAGAAGTTAAGTATCATGGAATTACAATGGGCATTTTATAAGTTAGTCATTGATAAGATAATGTGTTGTTTAATCAATACATGAAGTAAAGAAGGCAATTGAAATGATGTATGAGTGTACTAACATGAAGTTGACTTAAAAGTCTAAGCTTAATTGAGTACCAGTGTTGGTCAATCAATAAAGAAGCTGAAATAAAAGATTAAGGAACTTAAGAAGAAGTCAAACAAATAGTATTGGCTTAGTGATAGTTATTGTCAAGAAAATTGATGAAGGAAATGTTAGTAGCGACTGAGTGTAGTAAATGTTGAGTGAGACATAATAGTGTATGTTGAGCTACATAATGTTGACTGAACAAAATAACTTGGTGATTGCTGAGTGACAAAGAAAGGTATGATTTATGAATGAATTGAGTTTGAAGCTGATAAAGTTGAATTTTTGGATTATTCAAAGTGTGTGGATGATAAGGATTGATGAGCTCACATATTTAATCCATGAAGAGAGTTTTTTATGTGATCAAAGGCAAGAATTTGATAAAAATTTTCTAGAATTATCAAGAAAGGAGAAGGAGAACAAAATGATGGAAGGATTCGATGAATCTGACCCTAAGATCTATGGTGATGTTTAAGTAGAAAATATCATAATTACCTATTTAAGGAGGCATAAGAGATGTTTTCTAAGGTTGGTTCATTTTTGATTGGGGATCTTAAGGAGAACATGTGAAGAATGGAGTAACAAAGGAGAAGTGAAGAGATTAGTGAAGTGCGATTGCTAAAGGGATGCCAAGAATATTAGTGATGGAGATGTTAATGGAGTCTAGTCAGTAAACCAATAGATGAGTGAATGGAGATCTAAATTAGTGAAGTGAGTTATGTTTTACAAATCAAACCTAGCTAGTACATTCTAACCATTGCGATAGTCAAAATCCTTTAATCAAGGTTGACCTAACAATCATTTTGTAAATCATTTAATCAAGGTGACATTCTAATAGAATGATCCAAAGTCCTCTAACAAGGTGACTCCTAATAAGGTGATTAAATCCTTTAACAGGGTCACATTTAATAGTGTGTTTTGTAAACTTTTAACAAGGTTGGCTCTTAACCAAGCTCGCTTTAGAAAAGTGAAAAAGTGGTAGCATGTTACTTGTTGGTTTTTCCCAAATTGGGTTTCCACTTTAAATCCCAGTGTCATTTAATTGTGTGAATGTTACTTTATACATGCTATTTTTATAGTTATTTATCCTACTATTAGTTGGCACACATATACAAAATATAGATTTAAAGAATGTTAATTTGTTGATAAGTTTTTATATAGATTGAGTTATTTAATGAGATTGTTTGAAGCTATTAAAATTTGAATCGGTACATCTAGACCTAAGGATAACTGATTCACCCACCCCCACCTCCCTACCCCCTCTCAATTATTCTAATCATTCTAACAAATATGTAGGGTCAGGTTTAGGATAACAATTTAGGTATACACAATGGTTGGACTTAGGATAAATGCATAAGCTTACACAATGGTTAAGGTTAGGATAGGATTTAGAGTTGCAATTTCTTTTACAACTAGGGTTTAATGTTTAGGTTAGAATTAGGTTATAATTAGGATTGGGTTAGCACTGTTAAATGATTTTTAGAATAAGGGGTTATGTGGAGGATGTTTTCTTTTTAAGTTTAATATTTACTATTTTGATTTTAATTTTTGTGATGAGGTTTAGACACTTGTTATATTTGAATGTAAAATAAAAATTTCTTTTTTTAATATAATATAATTTTATGTTAAAAATTATTTTTTCAATATAATTAATATTAAAACTAATAGTGAATATATTAAAAATATAATTATTTATATCTATAATCATTTTAAAGATATTTTAATTCTTTTGAATTGTTTCTTTTAAATATTTATTTTCATATAGTTTGATTTTAATTTTAATTTTGTAATTTAAGTGTAAATTAAATTTTTAATCATGTCTAACTTTAGAACTATAAAAAAATGTTTTTAAATAGGTTTTCTTTTATTTATTTATTTTCTATTGCATATCATTAAACTTTATCCAAAATAAGAGTTCAATATTGTTTATAGAAACCTCACTTGGCTTGTTGATTGGGATTAGTTAGACCCTACTAAAAATAAAAAACTAAGCATCATAGTACTAATATTCCACATAATATATTCAATGGATATAGTAAGCCCACCCATAATAGAAAAAGCATATGTTAGAATAGTTTCAACAAGAAAAGCATAACATGATTATTACATTAAGAATAGAACTCAATATTTGAATCTTCAATCACATAGTCAGATAGATCACTACTAGAGCTAGAAGTGGTGATATTAATTGGGGAAAATAATGGAAAGAGGTCAATGTCAAGCTCAATTCTATTTTTTTCATTTCCTTTTAGTCTGCCTTTCTCTTTAAGTTGTTGTAGACACTCTATCAAAGTGATGTCAAATTCATCCTTCTATATGATAGAAATGTATCTATGAGCTACTTCTTTCTTATCCATAGTTGTCTTTCCATCTCTTAGAACTTTTAGGAATCTTCTTTCTTTCATTTTAATCACAATTGTAACCTAGAATGCAACACCAACATGTATGAGTCTCTATAGAGAATCAGAAATGTACCTAACTTTGTGAGTGGTGTTGGAAATATAAGAGGAGTAACTGAGAGGGAAGGAGTGAATCAGTTACCACTAAAATAAATTAAAAATTCCTTAGATGTTAGTACAAAACAACTCTTTGAAAACTTAACTCTGTTGATGCTCGAAAAACACATAGAAAAATATTATAACTCGGTAAACACTAAAACAACTCGGTGAATGCATAACATGAAAATATTTAAGATATTATCTATGATTAATATTACTTTAACTTAGTTGCAAACACATAGAATAAATATCATGAGCACACTTGACACCAAGATTTAACATGGAAACTCAATTTGGGAAAAACCACCAATTGCAAGTAGTTACTAATTTTCACTCTTCTAAAGTGAGCCCTGTTAGGAGCCAACCTTAGTAAATGTTACAAAACACACTATTAGGTGTGACCCTATTTAAGGATTTAATCACCCTATTTAGGAGTGGCCTTGTTAGAGGTCTTTAGACATTTCAATAGAAATTCTATCTTGTTAGAGGATTTACAAATAGTTGTTAAGCCAAATCTATTAAGAGATTTAGATTATTGCTACAATGGTTAGAGAGTAATAATGAGATGATCTGATTCTTGATGCAATTGAATTACTAATTACAGATCTCAATTCTAGCTTGTATACTTGATCCTTCTTGATCGAATGTATCTTTGCATCTCAACAAGGATATTCTACTTATCCTTCCCATTTTCTTCCTCTTGACATTATCAAATCTTCAATTATGTTCCACTATCATACATTTTCCAATCCTTAAGTTGACCTTATATTTGTATCTTTCATATTGTCAAGTCATCTTGAATATAGCTTAGAATAATTAATGTTCATCTTCTCAGTCAACTAGAACCAACAGATAAATAAATTGAACTCAATATGCCAAAACAAGAAAATCCTTCATCGATTGACCCTGCTCGGTAGACACTAACTCAAAAATGATTTTCCTATGTTAACCAAGTGAACTTGGTCAACACTACATATTCACAAAGTTCCTTTGGTAACTGAATGAGCTCGATTAACATTGGTTCCATCTAATATTTCCTTCATTAATCGAGTGAGATCAATTAACACTCAACTTTCACAAACTTTCTTTCGACGATCGAGTGAACTTGGTAGATATTGTCTTTTGAACTAGGTAAACTGTAGAATGCTTAGAAAAAATAGAAAACTATCTTCAATTCTTGCGTGAGCTTGACATACACTGATTAGTGATGATACAATATTTTGTGTAACATCAAAGACAATACACAATTAATCAATTGTATTCAATAAGTGGGAAATGTGAGCCTTTGTGATTCACACACACTTCAACATAATCATTATCTGAGGGATCATCCCAGAATGAACATGGGATTGTTCATCCGAAACGTCCAATATTTTGATCTGTTTCCTCCTAACTAGAATGATTTTGCTAATTGCTTTCAGATCGAGGAGCTAGCAACTAGACATCTAGAATGAAGGATTTTATAGATAGACAATATATAGTATTAATCTAGACGTATGCATTTAATCTAAGAATATAAAGAAAATATTAATATAGATTAATGCATGATTAATATACTATGAAAGAGACAATATGGAAGCAATAAACTAAGAATGCAAAAATAATTGAGTAATTATTTCAGCATAAGTTTGATGTAATTCACTTTCAACCTCCTAAATGAGGAATTGAGGGCTTCTTAAATAGAATCCAAGAATTGATCAGCGATCAAGATCAAATTGAATGAATGGTCAAGATCTAAAGAAGATTTAGTCAGAATAGAAAGTTTCCTTATGACAAGGAAGCTAACTAATTTTCTTTTGAGTGGAATAAGGAGTTAACTAATTTAATTCCTTTTCTAATTTCAGTCAACTCAATGTTTCCAATTTTGAACTGAAGAGAGAATATTGGAGAAGATATTTGATTTAAAGAAATTAAATATGACCTCATAATTGAATATTCTAATTAATTTGAATACTTAAATTCAATAATTAGAATGAGGATATTTAATTAAATCAAATATATTTAATTCCTCATGTATATTAGCTAAAGGGGTGAATTTGATTTAATTAAAGTACTAGGACTTATAATAAAAATTAATTCAATTAAAAGGTTAATTTAGCCAATTTCGATCAATATTTAGGAATTAAATGAAGTATGTGATCAATGTGGATTAGGGATTTTTTGCATTTGATACCTAGGTCAATTAGAGATTGTTGAAATTAGAATTGCCTAGTACAATAGGACTTTGAGTAAGATTGATAGATTGAAATTGGTTTAGCATGGCAATGTGCCAATTTTGGGGTATTACATTTTCCCCTCTTTGAATGAATGTGCAAGAAACACATTTGATTCAAATAAATTAGAAGTATGAAGTATAGAAAAAGAAATGAGATTGGTTCTGAAATTGATGATACAAAGACCAATTAATAAGATTTTTAAGGTTATCTCTAGAATTCAATTTAACCTCAGGGAATCTAGATAGAACACCTAGATACCAAAATTGATAAGCTTTTTAAGGTTACCTCTATAATGAAGCTTAACTTTAGGGAATCTAGATAGAACACCTATATATCAAAATTAATAAGCTTTTAAAGGTTATCTCTAGAATGAAGCTTAACCATATGGAATCTAGATAGAACACTTAGATACCAAAATTGATAAGATTTTTAAGGTTATCTCTAGAATAAAACTTAACCTTAGGGAATTTAGATAGAACACCTAGATACCCAAAATTGATGAAACAATGATTTTCAAACTTCACAGAATTGTTCCCAGAATGAGACTCAATTCTCAGGAGTCAGGGTTAGACTGTCTCGATACCCATCTAGTAGAAGCTGACAAGATTAATCAAGATTCATAGAATTATTCCCAGAACAAGGCTTAATCCTTAGGAGTCAGGGCTGGACTATCCCGATACCTATCCATTGAATAGTGATTGAAAGAAAGAGCTTAGAATCATCTCCAAAATGAAGCTTAATTCCCAACAAGAGTTAGGATTATCTCCAAAATCAAGCTTAATCCTTAGCAAGAAGTTGGAATTATCTTTAGAATATAACTTAATCCCCTAGAGTCCAGATAGAACACCTAAATACTGGTCCATGAAAGAGATAACACGACCTATCATGAGTCATAGAATCATCCCCATAATGAGGCTTGATCCTTAGGAGTTAGGGTTAGATCATCTCGATACTTGTCCATTAAACTTTGACAGGGACTGTTATAAGATTGATCAGCTAATCAAAAAATGAGATAGATGACATATGATCCCAGATAGAGGGGAACAAGATGCCCTGAGTGATGAGATGCCCCTAGAAATTAGGACATAAGGTTTAGATTAATTTGAATCCAGTTTTGAAAGATTCAATGATGTAATAATCCTACCCCCTTGGGAGAAAAATCGAAAGATGACACACCAAAGTAGTGAAGTGGAACCATAGATTGGAAAACACACATGTGATAAAATTTTTAGAGGAAAGTAGAAGAGATCAAAAAAGAATGAAGCAAACTTGGAGTTGATTTAAAGTGATTTCGAGGTCTAGAAGATTGAGTTTGACTTTGGTTGACCAAGGTTTACTAGAGTTGACTTTTTTCTAGAAATTTTGGAAAATTTCAAGAAAATGTGATTTGAAAAAATTCCAAGATTCCTAGAGTATTAGAAAAATGAATTGCACAAACGTTCGATCGTGTCAGTCCCAAAATTTAAAATACAATTTTGAGATGTTTAAGTGTGTCAAATTTTGAATTTGATCTCAAAAATAGGTTCAAAGAAACTAAATTAGCTAGGAGGGTGATTTTCACACCAATTAGAGCACTTTGAAATTAGGTCAAAACCTCTATTAGGGCCCAAAGGGCCCTTTTTAATTCATTTGTGCTTTTGTCTTTTGTGAAGAAGAGAGCTTTGAGTAGAAAGATGGTGGTCCCTATGCATATGCATTGATTCGAGCATTCCAGGTGACATAGTTTGTTGGTGGACTATGGACCTCCGATGAGTCATTGATTATCCCACTTTGCATTTAAAATTTCACACATTTTTAGCATTTTTAGCACATTTTTAGGGTTTTTGAGTTTGCCAACATTGGATCTTGCATAAGGATGTTGTTCTTCGCATGGTTCTAAATCTCCTTTCGCATGAGGAAGTACCAAACTAATACTTCTTCACTAGGTGTGTTGGGTTTTGTTGCACAGGAGATTCCCATCTCTCATGCAAGATACCCTTGTTTAGCTTGAAATTTTTCTTTGCATAGTGATTGAACTCACATGAACATTTGACTTCTCACACAAAAAATGTGTGATCTCGCGTGAGGACTTGAATTCTTGTGCAAAAAATTGGTGTTGTGTGAAAAATTTTAGTTTGAAATTCTGGTTTCAAGTTGATGTTTTACGCTTGTGTTCATCATTTTTACATGTTTGGTACTAACCATGTGCATGTTGTTTTCATGTTTGCAAGTTATGTTTTTTGATGTTAGTTTTGGATCACATTATCCTCCCTATAGAGCATTGATTCAACAACTAGATGATGCTGACATGGCACATATCAACACCCATGGCCTATCATATCTTTGCCAGATTCTTACATTATTGGTGAATCATGGTTTATTGACAGCACTAGTTGAGCATTTTCATTTGGAGATGAACACCTTCACTTGCTCCAAGGAGAGATGACCATCACACCTAAGGACATCTATAAGATTCTCTGCATACCGTTCCATGGCCACAAGTATTGTATGACACAATTCCATATTAGCACTAAGAACTATTTTCCAAAAGGACCTCATCATGGGTAGATCCATCTCATGGGATGAGCTGGTGCATACTTATGGTACCACCCACAAGTAGGCATCAGTACTTGGTATATTTATCAACTATTTTCTAAAGCTCGATAGAGGTCAACATAGACTCGAGTGCTAATGGGGTAGGATGCTACAATAGATGCTAGATGAGCTAGTTCATTATGGATGGGGTAAGTGCATTCTCACACATATGTTCCATGAGATTCATGAGATTGTCTACCATGAGAGGGAGAGCATGGCCACAGGGGTCTATGCTCTTCAAGTGTGGGCATGGGAGCACTTGTCCATTACAAAGCCCATCTTTGCTAATGAGAGGTAGGATCTTAAGCCTTACATATGCAGGTATCATGGATAGTTGACCCAGACAGCTTTGGGTAAGATGAAGTGGTGGGGAGGTTGATTGGATGACCTAGTAACAATGGTATGGAGACCATAGAGAGAGATTGAGGCATGGGATGATGCACTAGTGGAGCTAAGGTATATTTTTTCTTCATAACCATTGATTGGTTGTTGTATGCAGGTGATCAAGAGATTCTCACTAACTCATGTCTGGTGATAGTATGGTTGACCCCAGGACATCCCACAGGAGTATTGTACATATGTGCACTTTGCCACATACTTGCATTATGGGTGGTTTGTTAGATTAGACTAGGGTCATTCTTTGATCAATTTGCATACCCTAGTTATGACACAATGGGATTATATGATAGGAGTAGTAGATGGGGGATGACTCCAATATACCAGGCATATTTTGTGAGTCATCCTTTCCCTTGTTTCATAGATCTAGTAGGGATGGCAACACCAATGCAACCAATACAAGCACCACAGTTGTAGCCACCATAGTAGTCACCATAACAGTTAGTGAGAGGTCCAAGAAAAGGATATGATAGGTTCATATTCCTTCCTAACATATGTGAGATGATGCAAATTTTGGTGGGAGTGGGATAGGACAGAGACATCCTCATAGTGAGATGGGCACCCTAGGAGCTATTGGAGGAGATACACAAAGATCTCATACAGGGGAACAACTAGCTTAGTAGGTAGACAATGGAGTAGGTGATGAGGAGATGTAGGGTTAGCTTGCTCTTGAGCCACAAGGTGGAAATATCCTAGCATAGATCTAGGATGCCCTGAAGAGGACAAAAGAACGTCTGTCATGAGTGGCACAATGATAGCTAGCTGATATGTAGATATAGCTGATAGTGTAATATTTGCACCTTAAAGATCAAGAGTGGGAGATCTAGGATCTCCATGCTAAGTTAGATTAGCAGTTCAAGGAGAATTAGCTGTAGGATGCTAGAGTGGTGCACTATTATGCAAGATATATTGTAGTAGTGCCTGAGGTTGCAAATTAGATGCCTCATTTTTCTTAGTATGCAAGAGCATCAGATGGTATCCAATGACCCCCTAGACTAGATGTCCTTCCTCCTAGGGATGAGGGAGAGGGGAATAGTTAGATATGCTTACTTCTAACTTTTGATTCTAGCTATGTATCAATTGGTGTGCCAACACCATTTGTATCATTTTGAGATTGACAAAGTTTGAGTAGCATTCAATTTTGCACCAATGTACACAGTTGACTCCACACACACACACACACACACACACACACACACACACACACACACACACACACACACACACACACACATGAGTTTTTTGATTCGAGTATCTTCACATGTGTCATATTTTCCTTTTTGTAGTTTTCCAAACATTAGATGTTTATGATATGATTGATTGAATACAAATTTGATATAATGTATGAACGTAGTGTAGATGAGATGAATCATGAAATTATGTGTATGAAATGCAAAATATAAATGATCTAACATCTCATGTAGGTTGTAATTTGTTGATAATGATAGGTATTTCATGAAGATCAAGAGGACAAACCAAAGAACTAAATGCTTGTGCAGTCGTGAAGAAACATAATACTTTGAAGAAACCAACGATCCCTCATCATGAAGGATGCAAGTAAATTAGTGATTGAACCATTTTCTTATGCAATGTAGCCCTACACTAGATATAACTCTAAGTCTAGTTACCAAGATCATAAAATTATCGTCACTGAGTGTTTAGCTAAATCTATAAATGTTGTACAATTCCCACTAACATTGCAATCATGGGAATATGAATATGACATATGTTCTAGTTTTGTCAGAATTAAATGTAAGCATTCTAGGTACAAGAAGCTAGAATGACCAAATATTTCTCCCTTTTGATGTAGCAAGAGAACATAAGCATCATAGCATAAACACTAGGATGATATGAATGTTTCTTGCATGTAAATACACCAAACACATGAGAGATCATTCTTATGCTAAGTAATTAGTATGCATTCTATTCACAACGACCCTTGTGTTTATAACCTTAGACAAAAGTGTGCTAAGTATATTGGTAGTGAATCATACGTTTAGTTAATAGGAGGAGTATCAATATTCATGTTATCATAGATAATTCACTCAATAAATAAGGAAAAGAACCAACTTTAGTGAAGAGTCCATATAAAATGAGTCAAGGTACATAGGCCATTGAATGTGAGATAGAGGCTCTTATAGTGGATACCCCTTTTATATAGACACTTCAAATCATTGGAACTAGACCAACAAATAGAAAGAAAAGAAAAGATCATGCCCCCAATCCTTGGTTCTCTAGTCAAAAGAGACATCGTCAAGTTGCTCAAAGGGAAATGATAAAGTGAAAGCAAAACAAACAAAGAAAAGCTTAGCACATCTCAAACAAGTTTAACATTTTCAGTTTAGTGTTTGAATTATAGGATTGATGTTAAGTGTTGATGTTCAAAATATTTATGAAAGAAATCTCTCCAGTAGGGTGAAAATAGTAGACAAATTCAATTAGAACAACTAGTGACAAAAGTCAAAGAGGCATCTCCAATAAGAAGAACCTTAGTAGGAAACTGAGTGACAGTAGATATACATAGTTAGAACAACTAGTGATTGACAAGAGAGATATTGTTCATGAGAGGAATCTCAATAGTGACACAAGTGATAGTAGGCATACATGGTTGGAACAACTGGTGACTGACACAAGAGATCTTCCATAAGAGGAATCTCAAAAGTGAGACAAGCAACAATAGGAAGATGTAGTTAGAACAACTAGTGATTGACAAGAGAGAGATTATCTTTGAGAGGAATCTCAACAGTGACACAAGAGATAGTAGGCAGATGTAGTTAGAACAACTGGTGACTAACAGGAGAGATCTTCTATGAGAGGAATCTCAAAAGTTTCACAAGTGACAGTAGGCAGATGTAGTTAGAACAACTGGTGACTAAAAAGAGAGGGATTGTTAATAAGAGAAATCTCAATAGCGACACAAGTGATAGTAGGTAGATGTAGTTAGAACAACTAGTGATTGGTACGAGAAATTCCTATGACAATGCAGGGTGTTGCCCCCAAGACTATGATAAAGATTCAATCCATAGATGCATGAGTGAAAGAAACAAACTAAAACAAGAAAGCAATTGTACAAGATCCAAAATATGCATTGCAAGATGGAGCATTTGAAACAAGAGGTCCCTATTTACTAGATTTTCACCTTCTTGGCAGAGATTCTTTTTTGGCTACCATGATGCCTGTTTGCCAAGTTTTCATCAATGGTACTTTTCTTGTTTTTCATTTGTTTTATATTTATCTAATTTTTATTTTTTTTCTCTTTTTTTAAATTTTTGAATGTTTTTGGTATTACTAAGGTGCCGATTACTAGGTTTTCACCAAGATAATAATTTTTTTAGGACTTTTAAGTATATACGAAGAGGTTTTGATATCAAGTCAACTTTAGAACTACTTTAAATGAAGAGTGTTGATGGGCTCCTTGAGCACCTCTCTCTTAGTTGTAGAAAGTTGGTAAGCACCATATCCAAACACTACAGTAACTATGTATGGACCAAGCCAATTGGGTTTGAACTTCCCTTTTTGTACCCAAATTTTCTGATTCTTAGGGTTTTCTCTTAGAATAAGATCACCCAGTTGGAAGTCACATGGCTTAACTTTCTTATTGTAGCTTCTAGACATATGCTACTAATAGGCTCAAAGATGATCATACACCACTTGTTGAAATTCATCTAACAATTCTAGCTCTTGAAGCCAAGATATTCTATAGTCATTATTAGTAATGAGACCCTTCATGGAGATTTTTAAAGTAGGAATCTCAACCTCAATTGGAAGCACAACTTTCGCTCTATATACCAAAGTAAATGGAATTGTACCTATTGGAGTTTTGATGCTAGCTCTATAGGCCCATAAAGCCTGATTAATCTGAAGGTGCTAGTCCCTTCTAGATTTTTTAACTATGTAATGTAAGATCTTAAGGATTGCCTTATTGAATGCTTTTGCTTGACCATTACCCTAGGGGTAATAAATAGAAGACTAATGTTGCGTGATTCTGAACTTTTTGCACAATTCTTTAAGATCCTTGTTTTTAAACTGTCCTCCATTATCAATAATGATGGAGGAAGGTATACCATACCTGAATATGATGTAATTCATAATGAAAAGGGCTAAAATTTTTACATTTTCTATAGAGAGAGAGGGACTGCCTCTACCCATTTAGTGAAGTAGTTTGTTGCTATAATGATGACCTTTTGTCTATTTGAAGAGGATAGGTGAATCTGACCCACAAGATCAAAGGCCCATTGTTGGAATGGCTACAACATGGTAGATGGAATTAGCTCCTGGCTAGAGCATGAGTCAGATTCCCATGGATCTAGCATTGTTTGCAAGACTTGGCATATTTGATTGCCTCTTGCTCTATATTCGGCCAATAGTAACCAACTCCAATAAGTTTATGAGCTAGTGTCAAGCCATTAGAGTGAGATCCACAAATCCCCTCATGTACATCGATTAATAAAAATTTGGACTCATTGGGTTTTAGAAACCTAAGGAGTGTTCTATCAAGACCTCTCCTAAACAAGTCATCATCAATAATAACATACTATGGAGCACTGCGAATAAGGTGACATTTTTTTATTCTGGGTTAGATTGTTTGGAATTGTTTTGTCATGAAGGTAAGAGTATATATGATGGTAGTAGGATGAATTGTATCCTATAATAGAATAGATCATGCAGGATTCAAGGAAATTATAGGTAGGGTAGACTAACATATCCACTAGGAACTCATTTCAAAGATCATTCTCTGGCATCTATAAAATGGAAGCAAGACTAGCCATTGTATCAGCTACTTTGTTGTCTACCTGAGGAATTTGTTAAAAAGTGATATGAGCAAAGTATTTCTTCAAGTCATCCACCATGCATTTATAAGGTATCAATTTCTCATCCTTCGTTTGATACACATCATTTACCTAGTTAATTATGGGTTGTGAACCACCAAAGGTATTCAATTCATCAACTCTTCATTTAACTGTGATCTTCATGCAATTAATTAGGGCTTCATATTCTGCAATATTCTTTGTACAAGTAAACACAATCATGTACACCTTAGGTAGTGAATACCTCTGTGGTGTTATGAATAAGAGCCCAACATTGGATCCTTGTTGTGTGAAGGAACCATTAAAGAACATCACTCAAGTTTGGTGTGTTAGCATTATAATTGATTCATTAGGAAAGTCAATGTTTAGAGGAAGAAGACTCTACATTAGTGCTTTTGCTAATTGATCAACAATTGCTTATCCTTTGATAAAATTTCTTTTAACATCTTGAATATCAAATTCACTTAGTATCATGATCTACTTAGCTAACCTTCCTGTTAGAGCTGCCTTGCTGAGTAAATATTTCAATGGATCAATTTTAGGAAACAGTCGTGTAGTATGAGCAAGCATGTAGTGTCTCAATTTTTTGGAAGCAAAGATGACTACCAAGTAACCTTTGTTAATGATGCTATAATTCATTTAATAAGAAATCAGCACGTGACTAAGATAGTAGATAGTTCATTCCTTGTTATTATTGTCTTCTTGAGCCAGCAAGATACCAAGATATGACTTTGTTGCTGAGATGTACAAAATGAGAGGCTTCTCATAAATAGGAGGCATTAGGATTAGTGGATTAGAAAGGTATTGCTTTATTTGTGTTATGCTCTAATCACAATCTTTTCTCCAATTATATTTTACACCTTTATGTAGAGCCTTAGTAAAAGGTTGTGACCTATCTGCCAGCTATGAGATGAATCTATGAATGGATCGAAGTCTTTCTTGTGAGCCCCTCATCTAATTGATATTATGGGTTGGAGGCATATCCATCATTGCTTGAACTTTCTCTAGATTTACTTCAATTCCTTTTGTAGATATAATGTAACCAAGTAGTTTCCCAAACATTAAACCAAATGCACATTTCTTAGGGTTGAGTCTTAGACTGAGTTTCTACATACAATCTAGGATGGGTTCCAAATCTTGAAAGTGAGTATTGTGTTTTGTACTCTTAACCAAGGTATCATCAACATAGTCCTCCATTGTCTTATGCATCATATCATGGAAGATTTTAGTAACTACCATTTGATATGTGGCACCAACATTTTTTAGACCAAATGGCATTACATTCCAATAGAAGGTTCCTCATGCACAAGTGAAAATAGTCTTTTCTTGATCTTTTGGTGCAATTTTAATTTGATTATAGCCACAAAATCCATCCATGAGTGAGTACATTTCATATCTTGTTGTTATATCCACTATCATGTCAATGTTGGGGAGTGAAAAATCATCCTTCAGACATGCTAAATTTAGATCTCAGAAATCTATACAAACTTTGATAGACTTGTCATACTCTGAGAATGGAACAATGTTTGATCCATTCAACGTAGTCAATAGCATGGATGAAACCAGCTTTCAAAAGCTTTTCCAGTTCAGCTTTAACAAGTAATCCAAAGTTTTTGTTTGATCAGTTTAACTCCTAGTGCAATAGATAAATGGTGCATTATGAGATTAGGATCCAAGCCTAACATGTCTAAGTATGTCCATGCAAAAGTTATTTTTTTTACTTGAAAAAAGGCAATGGATTCATCCTTTTCCTCTAGAGATAATGATTGTGCAAGATGATCGGCTATGTTGGCTCTATCAACAATGATGATATTTCCTAAATGGCTAGGAAGTGCATCAAATATCTCATCCTCAAGCACCTTAGAGAGATTTTCACCTTTTGATACATCTTTTATTTTTACTATTTTAGGTTTTAATACTGCCACAATGTGGTTTTCACCATTGAATCTTTTATTTCTTTTCTTTTTATTGTGTGAATGAGGTATTTGATGTCTTTTTAAATCATGTTAATGCTTTGCTCATTGGTGGAAGGCGTTACAAGTTCGAAAAAATTTAAAGCAACAAGCAAGAGCATAGTCATCCTAGAATGTAGGGACTTCACTAGATGCATTGGAATTCCAGTCTATGAGCTTAGGATAGGTGAGTGAAAGAGATGTGGTGGGTTCAATGGTGTTCATAGTATAGTCATCAAATGCTTGGACAAGTAATTCAAGACCTAGAGTAGCCTCATCTAGAAGTGTGTTTAAATGCCTTCGAGTTTTAATGTCATTAATCAAATACATGATGAAACTAGTTAGATGAAACTCATCCAACCTAACCCTAGACAATTCACCTACTTTGAGCTAATTTTCATAAACATGAACTTGATCTATATCTTTGTCTATAGTTGCTTCTAAGAGAGAATCAAATTCATATTCTCGAGAATCTATGTTGCATGGAGATAGATTATAAAATTCACTAGCAGTAATATGGACCCATTCTCCTTCATCATTTAGATTTTTACAAAGCCACTCAATGACTAAAGTATGACTTGATTCTCCTTGTTCTTGTTAAATATGGGGAGAATCAGTAGTGCTGTCAAAAGAATCACTATCATCTGTAGTGTTGACATGTGGTACAAAGTTATTTGGTTTTGCGAGTGATTTAGTAAGATCAATAGGAATTGGATAGGGATAAGTATCCTCATCATCAACATTGCCCTCATGATCATCTAACTCATCTTGTGACTTGTGCTTAGAAAAGCTCTCAGATTTTGGTATAAACTTGTTAATCCCTAGATGAAAGGGAATCTTATTAAAACCTAGAACAAATGTATCTTGAGATCTAGCTATCACTTTGACAAGATCAATCAAGCCATTTTTGTTGTGTCTAATCAGACCATTCCCTTTGTAGCCAAAGCATTTCATAAGTTTAAGACATGGACCATACCTTTCAAGAGTAATCTCATGAGACTATTTTGTGAAGTTAATTGGGGTTTCCTCTCTGTATGCCCATGCAATAATGGCTTTGTTTTCATCTTCCTCCTCAAGAGGTACAATAGATTTAACAAAGGTACCATTGTACTTAGTTTGAGGTGACAACACAAAAGGTCTCTTTACTTCAAATGGTCTTCCATAATGATGGGGAGCCTCAGGAAGAGATGCCAAAAAATTGAACTGGTTCTATGTGTTATTCACCCATCCTAGTTTCTTTCAACTTGAGTGACTACTCAATTTGTTTCATCTTATCATCATATTAGTAGGTACAAAGATTTTAGTAGATTTCAACATGTCATAGGTGTAACTAGTATTTTTAGGTATGGTGACTTCAGAGCCATGAAATGGAAACTTGATGCATTGATGGTAAGTTGAAGGCACAACTTGCATTTCATGTATCCATGGTCTCCCTAGTAGGATGTTGTACTCTAATGGAATGTCAAGGACTTGACAAGTAACATCCCTTTCTATAGGACCAGGTCGAAGACGCAACACAAAAAGACCTAAGGATTTATGCTCGACTTTGTCATATACATTAATGGTTATCTTGTGATGAGGATGAATGGACTTTTCAAAATACAAGTAGAGTAGCATAGATAATCTTTAAAGTAGATCTATTATCAATGAGCACATGATAGCCACACTTTTGTCATATCATGACTTTAATGTGTAACAATTGGTTATGCAGACGACTCAGTGAATTGTCCTCCTCCATAGAGAAGGACATATAGTGAGGTGAGGTCAGATGACCTACAATAGATTGGTACATGACAAGATCAAGATCGTGAGGTGCATTTGCCTAAGTGAGGGCTTTGTCAAGAATTTGACTATGAGCAGGTGAGATTTTGAGCAATTCAAAGATTATTATTTGAGCATTTTTTTGTTGCAATTTGTCAAGGATAATGTAGCTAGTGGTCACAAAAGATGTTGCAATTTTTTTACCTTTTGTTGGATGGACTAGCAAGAGGTTTTTCTTTGTGTTATTCTAACTCAGGAGCATAAGGCACAGGGCATTTGAGTGCTATCTTGGCATGAGAACACATAATAGCATTGGCACAAGATTATGATAGTTCTTTGTTAGATGTAGTAGATGTAGCACCCCTTAAGAGAAATGGCATATTAGGTTTAGTATTGTCTTGTTTTCCCTTGATTCTGATTACATCCCAATACTCAAAATCTATAGGTTCAACCATGTTGATCACATCATCATCATTAGAGTATGTATAGTTGACCCTGTTATGAGATTTCTATTAATAATTTTCTCCTTTTTCATAGGGCAAGAATGGCTCCTTAAAAGCCTTGTGATCCATATTCTTGTTATGTCTATCCACAATAATTTCACCATCATCAATTATGTCTTGAACTTTGTGACATAGGTTGATGTAATTGCTAGTTTTGTGACCTTTTTTTAGATGGTATTCACAAAATGTGGTCTCATTCCACCATGAAGGTCATGGTTATGGATCATAAGGATGAAAATTATCCAATGGAGAAATGAGCTTGTTTTGTAGCAAGGTCTTATAGACCACATCCAAAGGTTCACCAAGAGGTGTATACTCTCATTTTTGGTGTGTAACCCAAGATGAGTTCTTCATTTGGTTTCCAAATGTTTTGTTGTCAAAAGGAGATTTGTCAATGCTCTTAGATGCTTTGAGATTATTTGTAAGATTGAAAACTACTTTAACAAGTTTAAGAGTAATTTCATCAATGAATCCATCATGTACTACCTCTTGGTTCTTGTTCACATATGTGGATTTATCTTTATGTCATTATTCCTTAATTTTCAAATGGTCTAGAGTAAGATAGATGAAAAGACAAACTAGAAAACATTAAACCATTTTTTGCCATAAACAATGTTCCTAGTAACAATACAGTAAATTGAAAAATTACTATTAGGTTACAACCAAAACAAATATTAGACTTATTTGGAAAATATGCAATAAAAAAAATGGTGAACTAGTTCAAATTATATACATATAGAGAAAATTTTGGGCTGTCCACCTGATTTATTAAAGGGAAACTTGTGCAAAAGAAAATTTTAAAGGAAGTAAGAGATTTTAGGTTCAATAGGTTTGGTCGACAACTTAACTAGTAACTTTTTCCAATCATCAAGATCAAGAGGGCATTTTGTACAAGAATCCAAGTGGATAAGAATCTATGGGCTAGAGGAAAGAGAATAGTATATATATTTGGCTTTGGCAAAATGAAGAGTAGTGGATTTGGACCATGATAGTTAGGAGGCAGATGAGCCAATTGAGCAACACTCATTATTATGGAAAGGCTATCAACAACTCTTTTTACTAGATAGTAGGTTCTCCAATGAGATGAAAAAAAGTCAAACCTCTCTTTCATAAGTAGCCAAGATATAAGGGATCCCCCATAAAGAATATCTTTGAAAGTCCCAATGCCTCTATCATTCCATTTCTTTGTAGAACAACCTTGCATGAGGGCTAGAGGCTTACCACCATGTTTAAGATTCTTCCATATTGAACTCTACCCATAAAATATGTTCCCCTAATAAAATCTCATCTTAAGAAAATAAATTCTTAACACATTTCCAACTTTTCCAAGTTGAGTTAAACACATCGAATCCTCCCACTTTGGTGTTAACTTCCAAAATGAGAAGGTATAATATATCTAATCCACTCCAAGACTTAGTCTTACAATGTTGAGCTCTATGAAGGTTATTTCTAACCAACACCTTCCAAGGCTTATTGCCTTGAGTGGCATTGGTTATCCACTTGACAAATAATGCAATACCTTGAGTTCTTACATCTTTTTAACCTAGACTACCATTATCCCTACTCTTAGTACACCATTTAAAACTAATAGGATGATACTTCTTTCTCCCTTTACCAAATGACTAAAGGAAGTTCCTAATAATCTTCTAGTTAAATTGAAACAGATTCACATTAAATAACCAAGAGTAAGAGAAATAGATAGAGTAAGAGGATATGACTTTCTGATAAACTTGGATCCTCCCTACAAAAGTGAGGTAATTGGATTTCCATTTGCTAAGTTTAACAATGATTCTCTCTTTAATCCACCACTACATATCATTAATATTTAGTTCAACATAGAAGGGGATACCTAAATATCTCACAATATAGTTGGGGCCACCCCATCTAATGCCAAAATTTTAGACACTAGGTTAGAGGTTGATCTTCCCACCCTAGTACAATTGATTTGGAAACTAATATCTTACTCCTTGAGGCCATAAAAAATAGCCCCATCCTCACCATTGAATTATTCATATTACTTTTCTTTAAATGAAACAAGATGGCTCTCATTAGAAAATTGTACATTAGAAATATCTTCATTATTTTGAAGGGAAAGACTACAAACCCTCAGGGAAAGGGGTCAATCTCTAATGAGGTAGTGTAGTGGTTCTACTTCTATTACAAATGATGAGGGGGCCAAGGACACCCCTACCTAATAGATCTAGATAGCTCAAATAATTCAAACCTAACTCCATTGATCACCATAATATCTCTTTCTCCAATCATGAGAGTAAAAACCATATGGTAGAAGAGAGGAGGGAATCTAAGGGGCTGCAACATCATTTGAATAAAACCCCATTTGACCCTATCATATGCTTTCTTGTAGTCAATCAATAGTATTCCACCATTCTAGCCTAAATTTCAGCCCAATCAAGAGTCTCCCAATAAGTGATTAGTTTTTCTAAAATGTACCTTCCCTTGATGAATCATGTTTGAGTGGGTTTGATAATATTGGGAAAAATATTATCCACCTCAAAGCTAGAATATTGGAAAGAACCTTATATGAAACAATTAGTAGTGTAATTGGTCACAAGTTTTTGATAAAAGTTTTATCCCCTCCTTTTAGAATCAATTTTATAATTCTTGCATTGATATCTATCCCTAAGGACCCTTCGATAAAGGAAAATTTATACATCGATAGCTCTACGCTAATCCATTCCAAGTTAACTTTATAGAATTCCACTTGTATCCCATCAAGCCTAGGGGATTTATCATTGCTCATCTTCTGAATGCAAACCTTAATTTCTTCAATAGAGATAGCTCTATTAAGGTCTACTATGTCCCTGTTACTCATTTTTCTTCTCGCCAAAATTTGAACTTTGAATACTGGCCCATCCAATGGTCACTTCCATGTTTAATATTATTTAATTACCCAGGAAATACAAAATTAAATGATTAATATTTTAGTGTATTTCCTTTTTTGTTTCGGCCGGCCCGCAACTTTTTGTGCCGTTAAATCTTGCCTAGATCTATGGAGGGTGCATTCCTGCATTCTCTAAATGCACAACCTTGATGTAATATGGGGAAGCCCCTTTGCGACATGTGGATTAGTGGGTCTGTGTTCTTTTTGTGGGCTGTAGAGGGAGGAAGTCTCAGTCTAGTTGGTAATTCTATTGGTGCCTGCTTTCTCACATTTTGAGTTCTGTCAGATTTCCTGACAATGCGAGGAAGCACATTTTCGCTATGTGGAAGGTGGGTCCACCTTCTTTAGGCTACCGCAGAAAGGGTGGCAGGGTGAGTTGGTAGTTTGGTTGGTGCCCGCATTCTCGCATTCTATCTTTTGTCAAGCTTTTTGACAATGCGAGCATGCCCCTTTGTGACACATGTCCCACGACCTCTCATGTTCCCAGTTCCACCTTCCATTGTCTGATGCAAGTTGATCGAGACCTGGCGCTTCCCCGCAAGATGAAGTTGCAAGAAGATTAAACAATGTGGGCAAACACCCTAGTGACATGCATCCATGTGATGTCACAGAGGATAGTTACGTAGGTTTAGTGGGAATGTGTTACGAGCACTGTCAGATCTCCCAAAATCAATAGCTGGTGCATACCCACAATTAGGAGTTGCAAGGAAATTAAACAATGTGAGTATGCACCCTTGTGACATGTGGCATGGTGTGACATCATGGGCCCACTTTCTTAGGAGGTATTGATAGCTCATCCTCCGTGGCAGTTGTCAAGTGAGTGAAAATATGAAAAGGGTATCTCATTGGTCAGTTTCACTGACTAGGTATCCAATCACATAAATCTCTGATCGTCGTAGATTCAAATCAGATCAAGGGTTAGCACTTTCAAGCATTATAAAACTATGAGGAGATTAAGTAATGTGAGAAAGTGCCTTGTTGCCACGTGTCCTTATGGGGCCAGACTTGTTTCATAAGGCCACAAGGTGATGCTAGTTAGGGCCAGGTTAGGATGAGTCAGATGCTAAGTGTTTCGTGGGTCCAAAATTTTGAAGAGCAAGCACAATGTTATAGGGATCTTTCATGATCATTGATCTCATGGAGATCAATGATTGACACTTTCTTGCATTATGAAGATACGAGGACTTTAAACATTGCGAGGAAGTGCCTAAACAACACGTGTCCTAGTGGGCCCAGTGGAGGCAGTAATAGTTAGAGGTTGGCAGTTATGTGACTATTGCGGTTAAGGTTTGGAGGAGGTCATGCAGTTAGTAAAGAAGACATGGTCAAACTCGGGAAGACTTTGCTGGGTGGCAAAACAAAGGAAGATCATTGGCCCACGTGGCTCATTCTTCTTGCAAGATTTGTTTGACCTGCTGACTTTGCTGATCCACAAACTACCATAGGGGAAATCAGGTTTCCCCACATGATCTGATCCTTGTGATTGATGCCAACCACTTTGGAATGAATGCTACCCCTAGGAGAACACTCCACCACCTCTGATCTGATCCATCTATTTGGTTAGACAATTTAATGGTGCTGTTTCTATCTTCTCAGGACCTTGTTCCAACAAGATTAGATATCATTGCATTTGGATCCCCATGATTATTCTCTACAAGACTTAATGGTAGTGGTTGTGGAGTAACTTCAATAAGAGGACATCTTAGTTATGCCTAAACTATAAAGGCAATTTTTGTAAATTTTCAAAGGGTCGAACCTTCTTTGATTTCTCTGATATTGCTCTGCAAATCTTCAGTGTAAAATTCCCTTTGCCTCTGAACTAAATGACATCCTACTTATCTCCTTTAGCCATTGGTGTGAAAGTGCAAGAATCCTTTGCCTCTCATTGATGTTTTGTAGAAATCTATGATCTGCATGACTGTATCTCTTTGACCTATGAATGATATATAAGCGAATCTCTCTTTCCTTGTGCCATTCATTCTGGTTTTCTGATCTGCATGTGGTTGTTAGATTAAAACAAGTCTGAATGTGTATATCTTTTGGTGTCATAGTGCTTCAATAGTGTATGTATGGACAGAGATTGGTTTGAACACTCTATTTTGGTGCATCACCTCCTTAGGTTAGAATAGGTAGATTTTCTTCCATGCTCTCTTTCTCCCTTTTCCTCTCCAAGAATAGTTAGGTGCACCCTGATAGTAAGAGGAAACCGAACTTCTCTGGAGATTCAACCTCATAGTTCAAGTCCCATAGCTTGGAGGTTGTTTCCATGTTTCACAAGGTTGTCCTTAGGTAAGACTTTGGACAAGGGTGCAAACCTCTGTGACAACAGTTTTTGGCATGCCCGATGGGACATATATAAGAAGATTTCAAGTCTACCAGTGTAAAAAAGGAAGATTTCAAGATTAATACCGAGGAGATAGCACTGGCTTTGGTGTTCAAGCCTTCAAGAGGCTCATGTTTCAAGTACTTGGTGACTCTAAGCTTCAAACACATCTGGTTCTAGACCAAAGTTGTAGTATTTCAGGCCCAAAGCTAAAACAAGGGCATCTTCTAGAGGTAAATTTTAGTACCAAGAGCTTTCATTTTCAAATCCTAGAAGAAGGAGGACTAGAGTATCTTTATCACCAGTTAGGAGTGCAATAGTAACAAATATACCTGCAAGATCTCTTGCTACCCCTCCTATTGTTAGATCTCAGCCTAGGTTGTCATCAACATATATCAATAGATCACTTGTCTATATGGCACAACCCAGAGCTCATGCTTTCGCCACCTTTAATGGTGGCAGTCCTCTTTTATTGGCCCAAAGACATGACATACCAATAGCTGCACTTAAAAGTATACTAGAGTTTACTGGTGAAACTTCTATCTCTCCCTTAGAACACATTCAAGAAGTTGCAAATGTTTGTAATATCCATGGTATTATAGAAGATGATGTTGTAGTTAGGCTTCTAGCCTCATCTTTGAAAGGAAAAGCACTACAGTGGTATAGAGGTTTGGCTCATGGTTCTATAACAGATTGGGATGGATTAGGAGTAGGACTATGTAAACACTTTGAGGACAAAAGTGACCATTTGTCACTTTTAGAATAGTTGACTACTATAAAAAGAGCCCCCCATGAATGTATGACTGATTTCAACTATAGATTTCAAAAGACATGGGATAGAATACCTGCTTCAGTAAAACCTACCCTTGGTAATGCCTTCTTGCACTACCTCAGAGCTTTTAACAGTGACATTGCTACTACAATCCAAACTATGGGAGGAGATACCTTGCCTAATGCTTATGACATAGCAATAAAGTCAGAAAACATCCTAATACAAGGAGGTAAGCTAGCTCCAAGGCCTCCCATGCCTTTCTTTCCTGATGTTCCAAATCACCAACCAGAAATGGCTCCTCTTCCTATAGCTTCCACATCACAATCCCTTGCTCTAGTCCCTCAACCTTCTACATCTTCAAATGGAATAGATGAGATTAAGGAGATGATTCAATCTATGATGCTAAACATAGATAAGAGATTGCAAGGCCAAGAAAAGAAGTTAGAGGATAGTTTCTCTATGATACAAAAAATAAGCAACAAGGTGGTGACTTTAGAAAGATAGCAAGCTCAAGGTAGTAAAGCTCATCAATTGTAGCACCAAACTATGAAAAGTGGTAGGCCTCCAAATCAGAATTATGGGAATAATTCTTTTGATCAAAATAGAAAGAGTAGTCATGCTTCAACCTCAAATGTGAACCAAAGTAGGGCCATAGTCCCTCAAAACAACATGGCCCAAGATCAGGATTTTTGTCCCTCCTGTAACTATTATGCTCGTTGCAAGTGTCAAAAGACTGAACCTTATTTGGCTTTGACCATCCAAGGGCCTGCAGTAGGATAATCATATAAGGAGGACCATGTTAAGGAGGCCTCATATATGAAGGGACAAGGTGATTGCTCCTTTATGAATCATCAGGTGGAGGAACATTGTAATGTAAACTAGGATTCCATTGCTCACAATACTAGGAGAAAAAGAAGAGCTATTGAAGATGCTGCCCCTCCTCCTAATCAAGCCTCAACTTCAAATGCAACACCATGAGAAATCAGCAGTAGATGATCAACCAAATTTCTTCCACCAACAAAGGCAAAATAATGTCAGCAAGGATGTGAATGATCCTCCGGTTGTTCCATCTCAACCTCCTGCAAGGATAGCTCCCAAGGCTTCTACCAAAGTGCCCTCTACTCCATTCAGTGTGGTAGAATAGATGAAGAAGACAAATGTGAATATTTCCATGTGGGATGTTGTTGCTACCATACCC
The DNA here is from genome assembly GCA_028749045.1 of Cupressus sempervirens. NCBI lineage: Eukaryota > Viridiplantae > Streptophyta > Pinopsida > Cupressales > Cupressaceae > Cupressus > Cupressus sempervirens. The sequence goes on from CM053788.1 coordinate 523,199,185, forward strand.
ATGCAAAAGAGGTTGTTGCATCAGGAATTAGAAAGTATTGAACCAAAGGATCAGATGCCTAGCATGGAAAGTGCCACAATCCAAGTACAACCATCAAGGGAGGAAGAAACAAGTAAAAAGGTTAGACCCCCTCCATTTTATGTCTCTCTAATTATAGGGAATAAAGTAGTCCACAATTGCATGATTGATTCAGGGGCTAGTAGTTCAGTGATGCCTAGGTGTGTTGCTGATGCTTTGGAAATGAAATATGAATCCATTGTTAGGGATGTGTTACAGTTGGATGGTAGTACTGTCAAGACTGTAGGGATCCTTAGGAGTGTGGAAATGGCCCTACATGCATGTCCTAGCTATAATGTAACTAGAGATATATTCATTGCTGAAGTCAAGCCACATTTTGCCATCTATTTGTCAAGAGATTTCACTGCCCAAATAGGTGGTTACATATCTTTTGATTGGTCATATATGTTTTTTAGAACAAGATATGGGGCCAAAGCTTCAATCAGAGTAGAGCCTCTAGCCCTCCATCATACCGAGCCCTACACCCCAAATCTCATCAACATGAATTGCACTATCCTAGAAGTAGATGAGAATGACATAGTGAATGAGCCTATTACTTCCCTAGTGGAGATACCTAATTTTCTCCTAGATGAATGGGCTGATGCATATCAGTTTGATCCTATGACAAAAAAACTTGAGACAGGCCTCAGTACCTATTGTATATTAGAAAAGGATTCCCTAGTTCTCAATCTTGTGGAGACTTAAAGGAGATATGACTAAGATATGGAGCATGTACTTTGATGGATCAATAAATAAAAATGGATCAGGGGCTGGCGTGATGTTGATTTCTCCTACACAAGTAAGGTATTACTTCTCATTTAGGCTCCAATTTAGTTGCACTAATATTGTAGTTGAGTACGAATCCTTGATTTAAGGTCTCCTACTTGCTCAAAGAAGAGGAATCCAAATCTTAAGTGTATATGGAGATAGTGAGTTGGTGGTTAATCAAGTGAAAAATTAGAATGTCACCAAGAATGGTTTGTTCAAGTCTTATAAACATAGGGTATGGGATCTAGTTGAAGGTTTCAATGCATTTAATATTCAAAGCATCCCAAGAAGAGAAAATAGATATGCTGATAGACTTGCAGCAATAGGTGCATCTTATGATGTGCCAGGGAATCTTGAGAAGGAGAAGAAACAACAAATCAAGATGGTAGTAAGGCCTGCCATAGATAAGAACTAGTCAATACTGCAGGATCAGTATGGGGACCAAATCATTAATCTCAGCTCCAAAAAATTACCTAAAGGTCTCATTACTTTAGAGAGTTTTTTTAATCTTGATGACCAAGTAAGAGGCAAAGCCATGAACCTTGCTGCCAATGAAGATGACTACACCCTGGTCATAGTTGCTGATGGAAAGTCCTTAAATATGGGGAAGGTATGTTTTGAAATTGAACAAGAAAATTTTATTCATCTATGTCAATAATTTAATGATTTATTTGCTTGGATGTATGATGATTTAAAGGGTTTTGACCCAAGGTTTTTTCAGCATACCATAGATTTAATTGATGATGTCAAACAAATAAGACAAAAATAAAGGCCAGTGAATCCTAAAATTGAACCCTTAATGAGAAAGGAGCTATCCAAATTGATTAAGGCCAACATAATTTTCCCTATCAAGCACTCATCATGGGTAGAAAACCCTGTCCCCGTTAGGAAGAAGAATGGAAAAATTAGATTGTGTGTGGACTTTAGGGACCTTAACCAAGCTTCCCTTATAATCACCATCCTCTTCCTTCCATGGAGTAGATTTTTTCCAAGGTCAGTGGTTCAGAGAGGTTTTCATTTCTTGATGGGTTCTCTGGTTATAATCAAGTGTTGGTCAAGGAGTTTGATAGATACAAGACTGCATTCACCACCGAGTGGGGTACCTATGCTTATTGTAAAATGCCATTTGAACTAACTAATGTAGGTGCTACATTTCAGAAAGCAATGGAAATGGCTTTCAAGAATATGATTGAAAGGTTTGTGTTAGTTTACCTTGATGATATTCACAATATATTCAAAGAATGTAGAAGATCATTTTCATCATCTTAGGTAGGTATTCTTAAGGTGTAGAGAGGTTGGGGTATCTCTTAACCCAAGCAAGTGTGTCTTTGCTACCAATCAAGGAAAATTATTAGGACACATTGTATCTAAAGATGGCTTAACCATTGATCCAGAGAGAACAAATGCAATAGTTGCTCTTCCTCTTCCTAAACACAAGAAAGGGCTGCAAAGTTTCCTTGGTAGGATAAATTTTGTGAGAAGATTCATCCCTAATCTTGCTACCATGGTGAAACCCCTTAGGGCTATGCTCAAGAAAAGTATGGTCTTTGCATGGACCAAGGAAGGGAGATAAAGTTTTGAAGAGATCAAGGCAGCCATAGCCTCAGCTCCTACTCTCATTAATCCAAACTTTGAGAAGGATCTCATCCTATATACCCTAGGTGGTGAGTCAGGTATTTTTGTTGTCTTGACTCAAACAAATGATAAAAATGAGGAGCAGCCCATAGCCTTCTTTAGTGAAGGGCTTAAAGAGTATGAAGACAAGTACAGTTTTGTAGAGAAGCAAGCCCTTGTAGTCATCAGAGCTTTGAATAAATTTAGACACCTCCTATCTCACAATAAGATTCATTTGTTAGTACCTCATGCCAGTGTGAAGGGTTTCCTTTTGAGCAAAGATATTAGTGAGAAAAGAGATGGTTGGATTACAAAAGTGATGGAATATGATGTTGACATCTAGATTACCAAATTGGTAAGAGGGAAAGGATTGTGTAAACAGATGTTATCATCTCAGAAATCAGATGAGGAAGTTGCTATGATATTAACAGAGTAGCAAGAGGCAAGAAATGATGACTCAAGGAATTGGATGGATGATATGAAGAATTTCTTATTAGGCAATGGATACTCTCAAGGATTAGATAGAGCTAAAAGGAGATAGTACAAGTTGTAGTCAATTCTTTATGTCATATTTGACAGTGTCCTTTTCAAGAAAGATTTTAATGGAGCCCTATTGAGATGCATTGACAAAGACCAAGCTGAAAGGATGATCAAAGAACTTCATGATGGTCCTGATGGTGGTCACTTCTTAGCCAGAACAACTACAATGAAGATAATGAGAGCTGGTTATTACTGGCCATCCCTATATCATGATTGTCATAAATATGTGAGGAAGTGTGAGAAATGTGCCTTCTTCTCTGGTAAATGAAAGCTTGCAGCCCTTCCTCTTCATCCCATCTAGGTGGACCAACATTTTTCTTAATGGGGATTGGATTTCATAGGCCCTATCAATCCTCCTTCTAGTTTTGGTCATAAGTGGATCCTAGCTGCTACAGATTACTTCACTAGATGGACAGAGGCAATTGCATTGAAGGATGCCACCAAATCTTTAGTTGTTAAGTTCCTTTATGGAATTGTGACCAGGTTTGGTGCTCCTTCAACCATTATTTCAGTTAATGCAAAGTCTTTTGTAGGAGCTCAAATTTGTGCATGGGTAGTTGACCATAATATCTATTTGAGCATGTCTTCAAACTACTACCCTCAGGGTAATGGTTTGGTTGAGTCCTCCAACAAAAACCTGATTAGGATTATGAAAAGAACTATAGAGGATAACCAGAGGTGTTGGCATCAAAAGTTGAGGACTGCATTGTGGGCTGACAGAATAACACCTAAGAAGTCAATAGGGAATTCACCATTTATGTTGGTATATGGCAGAGAAGCAAGGCTTCCAATTTCATTAGAATTCCCATCCCTAGAACTTGCTCATCAGCTAAAGCTAATTAAACATGATGCCATGATAGTAAGAATGGCAGAGCTGATGGAGCTAGAAGAGAAAACAGGTCAAGCCATGCAGACCCTAGAGGCACATCAGTAGCAAGTGAAAAGGAACTTTGATAAAAAAGCTAGGGTAAAAAACTTCAAGGAGGGTGATTTAGTCTTGAAATGGAATGCAGAAAAAGAAAAACCAAGGAGACACTCAAAATTTGATGCACTATAGAGTGGTCCCTATTTGATCGTCAATTGCAAGCAGGCCAATGCTTTTCAATTGAGCAAGCCTGGTGGTGAAATTTTACCTATCCCAGTTAACGGGATCTATCTCAAACCATGTTTTTGATAGGGCTTGAATTTTCCTATACATATTAGAGTAGTTCCTTTCTGTTGTTTCCTGCTTTCCAAGAAGTGCACAAACACATATGTTTTGCTAAGTTTGCAGAGTTGCAGAGATAGGGATTTCTAGTGTTTTGCTACCACTAAAGTGGGGTTAGGGTTTTACAGTGCACTGATCTGCATCTTTCATGACTCTATAGCCCAATAGATGTTCAAGCAACTAATCTTACGCATAGCTAGCTTGCACCCCCTCTAAGTCACCATAAATGTTACTCATTTTTCTTCCCACCAAAATTTAGACTTTGAATACCAGCCCATCCAATGGTCACTTCCATGTTTAATATTATTTAATTACCCAAGAAATATAAAATTAAACAATTAAAATTTTAGTGTATTTCCTTGTTTGTTTCGGCTAGCCCGCAACTTTCTATGTCATCAGATCTTGCCTAGATCTATGAAGGGCACATTCCTGCATTCTCTAAATGCACAAACTTTATGTAATGTGGGGAAGCCCCTTTGCGACATGTGGATCATTGGGTCTATGTTCTTTTTGTGGGCCATAGAGGGAGGAAGTCTTAGTCCAGTTGGCAATTCTATTAGCACCTACTTTCTTGCATTCTGAGTTCTATCAAATTTCCTGACAATGTGAGGAAGTGCATTTTGGATGTGTGGTAGGTGGGTCCACCTTCTTTAGGCTGCCACAGACAGGGTGGCATGATGAGTGGGCAGTTTGGTTGGTGCCCACATTCTCGCATTCTATCTTTTGTCAAGCTTTTTGAAAATGTGGGCATGCCCCTTTGTGACACCTTTCCCACAACCTCTCATGTTCCCAGTTCCACCTTCCACCGTCCAATGCAAGTTGATTGAGGGCTAGCGCTTCCCCACAAGATGAAGTTGTAAGAAGATTAAACAATGCGAGAAAGTGCCCTGGTGAAACATGTCCATGTGATGTCATAGAGGATAGTTGCGTAGGTTCAGTGGGCACGTGTTACAAGCACCATCAGATCTCCCAAAATCAATAGCTGACACATACCCACAATAAGGAGTTGCAAGGAAATTAAACAATACTAGTATGCACCCTTGTGACATGTGGCATGGTGTGACATCATGGGCCCACTTTCTCAGGAAGTATTGATAGCTTGTCCTTCGTGGTAGTCATCAGGTGAGTCAAAGTATGAAAAGGGCATCTCATTGGTCAGTTTTGCTGACTAGGTGTGTAGCCATGTAAATCTCTAATTGCCATAGATTCAAATTAGATCAAGGGTTAGCACTTTCTCGCATTATAAAACTATGAGGAGATTAAGTAATGCGGGCAAGCGCCTTGTTGCAGCCACATGTCCTTATGGGGCTAGGATTGTTTCATAAGGCCACAAGGTGATGCTAGTTGGGGCTAGGTCAGAATGAGTCAGATGCCAAGTGTTTCATGGGTCCAAAACTTTGAAGAACAAGTAGAGTGTTATAGGGATCTTTCGCGATCATCGATCTCATGGAGATCAATGATCGACGCTTTCCCATATTATGAAGATACAAGGACTTTAAACATTGTAGGGAAGTGCCTAAACAAAATGTGTCCTAGTGGGCCCAATGGAGGTAGTAAGAGTTAGAGGTTGGCAGTTATGTGACTGTCACGGTCAAGGTTCGGAGGAGGTCGTGCAGTTAGTAAAGAAGACATGGTCAAACTCGGGAAGACTTTGCGGGGTGGAAAAACAAAGGAAGATCATTGGCCCACATGGCTCATTTTGCTTGCAGGATTCATTTGACCTGCTGACTTTGTTGATCCATAAGCTAGAATAGGGGAAATTAGGTTTTCTTGCATGATTTGATCCTTGTGATCGATGCCAACCACTCTGGAATGAACGCTACCCCCAGGAGAACACTCCACCACCTCTGATCTGATCCATCTACTTGGTCAGACAATTTAATGGTGCCATTTTTGTCTTCTTAGGACCCTATTCCAACAAGATTAGATATCATTGCATCTGGATCCCCATGATTATTCTCTACAGGACTTAATGGCAGTGGTTGTGGAATAAGTAAGAGGACATCTCAGTTATGCTTGAACTATAAAGGCAATTTTTATATAAATTTTCAAAGGGTGAAACCTTCTTTGATTTCTCTGATATTGCTCTATAAATATTTAGTGTAAAATTCCCTTTGCCTTTGAACTGAATGACATCCTGCTTATCTCCTTCAGCCATTGGTGTGAAAGTGCAAGAATCCTTTGCCTCTCATTGATGTTTTGTAGAAATCTATGATCTGCATGACTATATCTCTTTGACCTATGAATGCTATATAAGCAAATCTCTCTTTCCTTATGTCATTCATTCTGGTTTTCTAATCTGCATGTGGTTGTTAGATTAAAACAAGTTTTAATGTGTATATCTTTTGGTGTCATAGTGCTTCAATAGTGCATGCATGGGCAGAGATTGGTTTGAACACTCTATTTTGGTGCATCACCTCCTTAGGTTAGAATAGGTAGATTTGCTTCCATGCTCTCTTTCTCCCTTTTACTCTCTAAGAAGAGTTAGGTGTGCCTTGATTGTAAGAGGAAACTGGGCTTCTTTGGAGATTCAACCTCACAGTTCAAGTCCCACAGCTTGGAGGTTGTTTCCATGTTTCACAAGGTTGTCCTTAGGTAAGACTTTGGACAAGGGTGAAAACCTCTATGACAACAGCCCCTAGAAGACACTTTTTTGGGGATAATATTTTCAATCTGGGATCTTGCTTCCCTCATATTCTTAACATCCTCCTCCAATAAGAGCAATTTACTATAGTATTGTGTTAAGGATCTCAAAATATCTTTAGAAGAGGTAATATTCTCTCCATCTTCACATATACACTCAATTATTTCCTTTTCTTCTTTATATTCTAGGACTTGGAAGAAGAACTTAGAGCCCTTGTCTTCCAAATTCATCCAATTCATTCTAGCCCTCACCTTAGCACCTTGAATTTTTATAGTTTGAAGTTTTCTAAGGTGATTTATAGCCTTAGAGACTATCTCAATGGCACAAAAATCAATATAATAATCTTGTAGCACTAATTTTTCCCTTTGGAATGTCCTAGTAAGGGAGAGTTCCTAGGCTTTGGCACTTGGCTTTCTTCTTTCCCACCACTTTGAACAAGGTTTACCAATATTGGGTAATTTGCACTTGTCACTTGATTAGGTTGTCATGAAGGCCAATGATCTTGTTAAACCATTGTATTATGTTAATAACAACTAAGAAATCTTGTTATTTGAGAAGAGAGATATTGAGGGAGAAGCCCTCAAGTTTTTTCATTGCCTTCCTCTATTAATCCAATCTAAAGATACCCATTACCACAAGATGACAATTAGAAAAAGTATAAGGAAAGACTATGACTAGGTTATCATTAGGAGGCTTATCACATTCAGAAGAATCTCTATTAAAATACACCCTATCCAAATGTCAGTATACAAAATTCTCTTATACCCTTTTTGAATGTTGGACTAGGTATACCAAATGCCTTTGGAATTACATTTCATCCCTGCTAATGGGTCAATTAGATTAAGTTTCCCTAACATCTTATGCTATAAATACTACTCATTTACTTTCCATTCAAATCTAAGACCTCTGACTTTGTCCTCAATTTTCTCAATCATGTTAAAGTCTCATGAAATCACCTAAAGTATATTGGGTAGATCAATGATCCATTGCTAAAGTTTTATCTGCTCATTGTGGTCATTAGGAGCATAAATAGAGAAAATACCAAATTTAAATTTCTCTTGTTTCAAGGATATCCATATGACTTAGTTACATGGTGAGCAGCCCCAATTGCAAATTTATTTCTTCCAATTAGGACCAACAAAGATAAAGGATCCACCCTTGCATTTCAAATAGATAGTTGAAAAGGCTACAACATCTTTCCAGATGCATTTAAGAGAGATTTCAAGAGTAAAACCACTGGCTTTGACCTCTTGAAGTAGGAGTATGTTAAACTCTTTGTTAAAGTTGAGAATTTTTTTCACTATATATTTTATGTCAAAGGATTCAAGACCTCTAATGTTCCATGAGGAAAGTTTTAACTTCATGAAAAATCTTTACTTTTTAGTCTCCATGGGGGATTGGAAATCCCTAAAGAAATTGGGTAGTTTTCCTTTGTGAAATTTGGCTGGTCTAGGGTTACCTCTTGATAGTGGGGGTCTTCCCCTCTTACTTTTGATTACTTCTCCTTCCTCTAGTAATAAGGGGTCTATTTTTATTGGTATCCTCAAGTTCTTACTAGCTTCAAATATAAAAAAAAGTGTTCCTTCCTCTATATGGGCCTATTACTTCATCTCTTCATAACAATCCTCCTCAGTAATGGTAGAATTCTCATCAACACCCATAGGGGTATCTTGATCCTACAATTTCTCACAACATTTATCCTCAAGAACTTGAGGCTATTTTTTAATAATCTTGGCATTAGGTATATACTCCCATAGACTAGGAAGATGAAGCTGTTAGGATTAAACCATAGACAGAAATAACAATTACATGCAAATATAAACAATATCATAAAATCATAGATCACACATAAAAGAACACAAGACGCCAAGATTTAATGTGGTTCACGCAATCCCTGGGATACATCCACCAAATAGCAAGTCCAATATTATTATGATCTAACGATTACAACCTAATTACAATCCTTAATCCCTTTCAGCTCAATACCATCGCAAGAACCAATTTTTGCATCACAACTAAAAAGAAATCCCTAACCCTATGCTCTTTTATACAAGTATTTTTACTACTTTATGGTTATAATTAATAATTACATGTCAACCCAAAATCTAGGTAAAATACAATACTTTCCTAATCAATCACCAGAAACTAACAATCTCCCACTTAGGGACTAATAAAGCTCTACACTAAACAACAATCTCCCACTTGGAGACTGATCCTATAGCAATACCACTACCACATGAGGCTCCCATTGGATCAAATCACCCTAGACTTTGCTGTTCTTTTATTCATGTTCAATCTAGAAGACCAACCAAAGCTGAAGAGGAATTCAACTTCTCCTTGGTTACTACCTTTGTAAACATATTTGCTGGATTCTCATCTACATGTATCTTGTCTAGCTTTAACTATGCATCATCCAAAACTAACCGAATGAAATGGTACCACAACTATATGTGTTTGGTCTTTGAATGTAGAGCTAAATTCTTGGCTAGATGAATGACACTCTGACTAGCTGTAAATAAATAATTATTTGTTTGAGGGTGTCCCAATTCTTCCAAGAAGAATTGAAGCCATATCATCTCCTTCATTGCCTCTGTTTTAGCAACATACTCTGCCTCTGTAGAGGATAAAGCATTAACCTTTTGTAATCTAGAAACCTAGCTCATAGCTGCCCCACCAAAAATAAAGACATAACCTATAGTACTTCACCTAGTATCAATATCCCCTGCCAAATCTGAGTCAACATTAGAGCCCCCAAAGTGTAAACACTTATTGGATGTTCCTCTCAAATATCTGAGAATCCATTTGATTGCATTCCAATGCTCAATTCCTAAATGACTCATATACCTGCTAACGACTCCCACTGCATGTGTAGTATTTGGGCTTGTATATACCATAGCATACATCAACCTTCCTATAGCTAAAGCATAGGGTACCTTTGACATCTTCTCCTCCTCTTCTTTTGTCTTGGGACACATTTCCTTAGTCAACTTCAAATGACCAGGTAAAAGTGTGTTGACAGCTTTAGCATTCTCCATAGAGAAATGTTACAACACCTTCTCAACTTAATTAGCCTAATATAGTGTCAATTTCTTGTTCTTCCTATCTCTAAAAATCTTCATACCAAGGATTTGTTTTGCTACCCCCAAATCCTTCATAGAAAATGCATGTGCTAACTAGCATTTCAGCTCATTAATCTAATCCATGTTAGACCCAACTACAAGCATATCATCAACATATAAACATAAAATAATGTATCTATGATTATCCAACCTCTTAAAGTAAACCTAATGATCTAAATGACACCTACTATATCCATGCTCATGCATAAAACTGTCAAATTTTAGATACCATTGCCGAGGTGCTTGCTTCAAGCCATATAAACTTCTCTTCAATTTGCACACTAAGTTCTCCTTATCTTTGACCTCAAATTTCTATGGCTGAGCCATATATATCTCTTCATCCAAATCACAATGAAGGAAGACTATTTTAACATCAAGGTTCTCTAAATGCAAATATTCAATAGACACAATACTTAAAACAATACAGATAGAAGTCATGTTAACAAATGGAGAAAATATCTCATCAAAATCAATGCCCTGTTAATGTGCAAATCCTTTTACAACTAACCTGGCTTTAAACATTTTCTTACCTCCATCCTCTTCTTTTAACCTATAAACCCACTTATCTGTAAATATTTTTTACCTCCAGGCAAGTTGCATAAATCCAATGTCTTATTTTTTAGCAAAGAGTCCATTTGATCTTTTATTGTAGACTCCCACTAAAACTTAGTATCCACCCATATAGCTTCACCATAACATTCAGGTTCACCAGCATCTGTTAGTAAAATAGAATGCAAAGAGGTAGAAAATCTTTCTGGAGGTCCAATTTGCCTTGTTGACCATCTAACATTCACTAGTGTGTGTGGTATTTTTTGTTGTGGTTGTTGCACATCATGAGGAATGGTTGGAACACCATCTTTTGGAGTATCATCTAGTACTACATAATCATCTTTTTTCTTCTCATGTTGTTGCAACAGATCTTTGTACAACACTTTCTCATTGAATATGATATCCTTGCTTCTTAAAATTTTATGATTTTCAAAATCCCAAAGCCTATAAACAAATTTAGTAATGCCATATCCAACAAATATTCATTTCTTTTACTTAGCTTCTAGCTTGGTTCTATATTCAAAATCTATGTGAGAAAATGCTTCACAATTGAAAGTTTTGAGAAAAAGAATAACTCACCTTCTTACCAGTCCATGATTCCTCTAGAATACCACAATCCAAAGGAGTAGAGGGACCTCTATTAATAAAATATACAATAGTATTGACAACCTCTAGCCACATGTGTAAGGGAAACCCAACATGCAACCTCATGCTCCTTGCATGCTCCATTATAGTCCCGTTCATGCGTTCAACCACTCTATTTTCCTATGGATTCTTTGGAGCAATTTTTTGTCTACAAATACTAGTACTGGAGCAATAATCTTCAAATTCATGACTATAATACTCACCACCATTATTAGATTTGAGACATTATAATTTCTTACTAGTCTCATTTTCAACCAAGCATTTCCATTTCTTAAAAGTTTGAAATACATCAAATTTTTGTCTAAGGAAATAAACCCATACTTTTCTAGTTGCATCATCAATGAATGTAACATAATAATGAGAGCCACCAAGGGAAGATACTTGAGCTAGTCCCCATACATCAGTATGCACAAGCTCTAATTTCTCCATTTTATTTTCCTTCCTAGTCATCACAAAACTCACTTTCTTTTGTTTTCCATACACACAACTTTCATAGATATCCATATTAACACATTTGAGACCTAGTAAAACTTTGTTTAAATGAAGTACTTTCATACCTTTTTTACTCATATGCCCAAGTCTATTGTGCCACAGTGCTGTATTAGAATTTATAGCAGCTATTTGTTCTCCTTTCTTAACTGTAGCAACTATTCTTGAACATTCATTTTTCTCTAAAAAAATTAAAGTAGGGAACAATATGACTTGTACAAAGATATAAGGTTCCTACTTTCACACTTTTTTCTACTACAAGGGAACCTTTTGAAACCTTCAAATTTTTATCATTAAAAGTAACTATACAACCCTCATAACTGAGTTGCCCTATTGAAATTAAATTCCTACTCAACATTAGAACATTTCTTACCTCATGTAGTAGCTAATGATTCCCATTCTACAAATTAATCTTAACTTTTCCCTTTCCAACAATCTGATAGGGTTCATTAGTCCCGAATAAAAAAGTCCAAAATCTCTTTGGCATAATCAATGAAATAACCTCTATGAGGTGTAGCATAAAATGAAACACCAAAATCTAAAACCCATGAATCATAAACACTTTCTTAAGATAGAAGCAAAGTATCATCTTCAGATTTGTTACTTACCACATTCGCCTCCTTGTCTCCATCTAGTTTATCTCCTTCATTTTTCTTTCGAGTCCAACTATATTTCTTTTTATGCCTTGGTTTTCCATAGTACCAATAGTCATTTGGTCATCTCAATTGAGACCTCCTCCCTTTTGACTTTTCTCTTGATTTCCTACAATTTCTAGAATTACTTCCTCTTTCAATCATTCTGCCCCTACTTTGTGCATTAAAAGCACTTCCTGATGTAGATCCACTTGAGGTTTTCCTATGAGTTTCCTCACTCATAATAACACTGATCACATCATCATATTTTATAGTGCTAGATCTAGGAACAAAATTACTCACAACCATTACCAAGCCATTCCAACTTTTAGGCAAAGAGCACAAAATCAAGAGAGCCCTAATTTCTTCATCAAAATTGATACCCATAGAAGATAACTAACTAGTAATAGTATTAAACTCATTTAAATGATCCACAATACATTCACTTTCTACCATTTTTATATTAATTAAATGCTTCATGAGAAATACCTTATTTAAAGTGGAGAGCTTTTCATACAGTTTCGCTAGGGTTTGCATCAAATCTTTGTTGTCTTTGCTTTTGTAATATTAAATGCCATTGATGGTGCTAGGCATAATTAAATTCTTCCAAGTGCCTTTCTTTCCACAAGATCCCAGTTCTCATTTGACATAGATCCTTGATTCTTGGTTTTGCCTTCCAATGGCTTCCATAAATCCTTTTGATAAAGATTACATTTGCATCTTCCATAACTAAAAGTTCTACCCATTAAATCCATCAACTCTCAACTTACACTCATCTACCATTGCTCCCACTCAACCATGAGACTTCCACTCAATAGTGAGACTTTCTTGCAGAGGATAACTGAAAAAACAACTTGGCTCTAATACCACTTGTTAGGATTAAACCATAGATAGAAACATAAATTTCATGCAAATATAAGCAATATTAGAAAATAATAGATCACACAGAAAAGAACATAAGAAACCAATATTTAATGTGGTTCACCCAATCCCTAGGCTATGCCCACCAAACAACAAGTCCAATATTATTACGATATAGTGATTACAACTTGATTACAATATGTAATCCCTTACAGCTCAATACCACTGCAAGAACCAATTTTTGGATAACAAGAATGAAACAATCCCTAACCCTAAGCCCTTTTATATAAGTATTTTTACCACTTTATGGTTATAATTAATAATTACATGTCAACCCAAAACCTTGATAAAATAGGGTCCAAATTTCTTTTTGAGCCCCAAAGAATTTATGAAGTATGTATAGTACTTTCTTGATCAGTGACCACAAAATAACAAAAGCAATGGGGGTGGGGGTAGGATAACAACCACCAATTACCCATTACATTTTTTCTCTTTATTCTCACTAGTATTGCAATCATCATTAGCAAACAACTCCAACTTCGTTGATTCACATATATTGTCAAGAAGAACCTAAGAATCCTCAAAAGTATTGGTTTGATGAGAAAAAGTAGGGGTGACCCTTCCCTACTAGTGGTAATCTTTATTTATTAAATATTATTTTATTAATAAATTTTTTAATTATAATTTTTTCATATATAATTAATATTATAATAATATTTTTTATTTATATTTTACTTTACATAATATTGATCTTTTTTTAATTCTTCTAAAGTTTAAATTATTTAGTTTGATATATTATCAACTTTATTTATTATTAGATGTTTATATAAATTTATTAAAAGTGGCCAACATATAATGATTAGGTTTTATTTTATGGTTAGTATTATGGTTAGAGTTTGATAGGTATTAGAGTTGAGGGTTAATGCTAGGATATATTTTAGGGATCAATATTGGTATTATAATTAGGATCATGGTCATTGATAAGGTTTACATATCATTATTGTTATCATTAAGATTAGGATCATAGCTTACGATTAAAATTATGATTAAGGTTTATAACTTGGTTGTAATTATATTTAGAGTTAAGAGTTTTGACTATGGTTAATATGTAGGGTTAGGCTTAGGATAAGATTTTAAGTTTACACAATGATTAGAGTTAGGATAAATGCATAAGTCTACATAATGGTTAAGGTTAGGATTGGATTTGGAGTTGCAATTATTTTTACAATTAGGGTTTAATGTTTGGGTTAGGGTTACAGTTAGGATTGGGTGAGCATTATCAACTCCATATATTATTATATGTTTATGTAAATTTATTAAAAGTTGCCAACATATAATGATTAGGTTTTTTTTGATGGTTACTATCATGGTTAGAGTTTGATAAGTATTAGAGTTGAGAGTTAGGGCTAGGATATATTTTAGGGATCAATATTAGTATTATAAGTAGGATCATGTTCATAGATAAGATTTACATATCATTATTGTTATCATTAGGATCAGGATCATGATTTAGGATTAAAATTATGATTAAGGTTTATACCATGGTTGTAATTAGGATAAGAGTTTAGGTTTACACAATGGTTGGAGTTTGGATAAATGCATAAGTTTACACAATGGTTAAGGTTAGGATTGGATTTAGAGTTGCAATTTATTTTTTAATTAGGGTTTAATGCTTGAGCTAGGGTTATGGTTACAATTAGGATTGGGATAATATTATCAAAGGGTTTAGTGCTACAATTATGATTAGAATATTGGATTATGTCATGGTTAGTAATATAGTTAGGATTAGGATTTTAATTAGGATAAGGGCTAAAGTTTGGATTGAGGATTGATTAAGGAATATTTTTAGTTTTATGATTGAATTTAGGTATTTATATGATTGGAGCTATAAGGTTATGCTTATAGTTTAGGTTTTGACTTTGTATGTCTATGGTTAGAATAATAATTTAATGTGTGCTATGGTTAAAGGGTGACATTAATGTTAATATCAATGCTGGAAAGCTACAGTTACTTTCAGTAGCTCTTTAGGGTATCCCCATTTATTTCTTGTCCCTATTCAAAATTAACCAAAACATGGTAGAGAAGATTGAGAAGATACAAAGGAACTTCCTATGGTCATGGATAGAGGAGAAAAATAAAGTGAGTCTAGTCAAGTGGGAGGAGGTGTGCAAACCAAAGAACAAGGGGGCTGGGAGTGAGAAGACTTTGAGACCTTAATAAGGCTCTACTCATGAAGATTGGCTGGAGATTAGGGGAAGACAATACGGGTTGGGGTAAAATTATGAAAGCTAAATATATGTCTAATTCCCCTTTTAATTGGAATCTATATAATAATGACCTCCTAGGAGGGTCTAACATTTGGATGAATATAGTCAAAAGTAGAGGATTGTTAAGGGAAGGGACAAGGTGGACTGTTGGAAATGGTTTTAGTATTAGATTTTGGAAAGACAAGTGGATGGGAGGGAAACTGCTGGTCTTCAGCAAATTTAGAAGGTTAATCGAGTTTCTTAAAGAAGATGTGGGAGGTAGAGTTGGAGATTATGTTGATTAGGGGAGGAAGTGGAGGAAGCTTGCTAAGGAAACTTACTCTCAAGAGGACATTCAACTTCTCAAGGAATTAGAAGAATTGATTGGGGAACAAAGAATCCCTATACTTTTCCTAGAGGATACCATGGCTTGGGATTTAACTCCAAGTGGTAGTTTTACTGTTAAATCAACTTACATACACTTATTTAGTAAGGATCCCTACCTGCAATTATGGAGTAAAGTTTGGATTAGTAACCTAATTCCTAAAATTAATTTCTTTTGGTGGATAGCTCAACACGATAAAATTTTAACATTGGACAATTTGAAAAGAAGAGGTTTTTATATTACTAACCATTGCTGTCTCTGCAAGGAAAAGGAGGAAACCATAACTCATCTATTTCTAGAATGTTAGTTTTCCTTAGAGATCTGGGGTAGGGTCTGGGAGAGATTTGGATTAAACTAGGTTATGAAAGACAATTTGGGACAATTTGTGGAGAATTGGAGCTGTCCCTTTGCTCACCCTAGATTGAATTTGCTATGGAAGATGGTTCCACCATATGTGTGCTGGGACATATGGAAAGAAAGAAATAACAAAATATTTAGGGAGGAGAATAAATTGGTGGAGGTGGTCTTTGGAATAATGGAGAAATTTTTGAAGCAAAATTTAAGAGTGGCTAAATGTAAGATGCCAAAGGAGGAACCAAGTAGACAAGAAGGACTACTAGCTGAAAAATTGGGCTATCATGAGGATTTTTTCCTATTTGATAACTCAAAAATGATGAAGAGACAGAAAATGAGATGGAGACCACCCACCCTTTCACAATTTAAACTGAATTTTGATGGTGCTGCCAGAGGAGAAATAGGAGTGAGGGGAGGAGTGTTGTGGGAAAGGAATGGTGATGCACTGTTGGTCTATGTTGGGAAAGTGGGAAATGGAAGAAATAATCTGGCTGAGGCAATGACATTGTTTTGGGGCCTTCAGTTGATTAGTGAAATGCAAATTAAGGAAATAAAAATTGAGGGGGACTCTAAATTAATCATTGATATGGTCAAGGGAGCCGCCCAACTAGGATGGAATATTTGAAATATGATAATGGATATTAAGAAAATGTTAGAAGGGATGGAAAGTGTGCACCTGTAGCACATTTATTGGGAGGGGAATAAGGTGGAAAATGCGGTGGCTATAGAGGGGTTTAAAACTATGGCAATCATGTGTTGGAGGGATATGTTTGATCTCAATGATGATATTATGTCATTGATAACCAAAGAAAGAGGTGGGACTATTTTTCAATTATGATTATTAAATTTAGAGCCAGGACCAAATTTGGAAATTTTGTGACGATGTCCACTAACTTTAACAAAGCTCTATTGGGAATGAAGAGACTTGTCCGTACAAGAAAAATAAGGAGTGAATGCAAATTAAGAGGGATGTCATTTCATAGTTATAGAAACACATCGCAGATTTCAAATTACACCCCATTTAAAAGTACAGAGGATATCATTTATCAAATTGTTAGAGATTTTTGGGTTGTGAAAATAATGATGCTATGTAATCACAAATCCCACAATTATTTTACATGGGATTTTGAAACTTATCAAGCACAAGTTTGGAATTTTTTTGGTATTGTGTTAAAGGGATTAAGGTGAATAGTAGTTGCAGAGACATCATAGAAGAGGAAGTTCAAATGCTCATTACTAAAGAAGGGGAGGTATAAATTAGCAAAATTGAGATGGGTGGGGACCTAAATAAGCTAGAGCCCATAAAGATTGAGAACTTCAAAGATAGGATGGCCACTTGGTTTTTGTAGAAAGAAGGGGGTCTTTTTTCCCTACATGCAGTTGATGGTGGGGTACGACGAGAATTGTGCCCTCCAATTTGCCAATGGGTGGAATGATAGAAAGCTCACCATCAATGGAATCACCTTCCAAGTGACTAAGGAAGTGATTTCCATGGTGACTGGCCTTTCAGTGAGGGGGAAAAAATGGATAAAGGTCACTAAAACTGCTAACGAGGCCAACATGAACAATTTCTTTGCAGAAGATGAGCCAGTTTGATATAGAGGAGGGTTTAAAAGGGACAAGTTTCTAGCCCCATGGGATGATGTGTGCTTGGTTCTCATGAGATATTTGATGCTGGAGGGCAGGTTCGGTGTCTATTACTACTACCATTTCTTTTTGTTAAATCATTTTAGAAATAGGGATTTCATGTCTAACTCATTTTATCTTCTACATTCTCTTGAGGATATGGTTGTGGATATTAGGGAAAAGAGAAGTAAAGGGCAAAACTATACCATAATCCATCAAGGCCTAATTTTTTACCTCTACTAGTTTCACCTTGCCTTGTGTCCCCTAAGGGTGTTGGTGGTTGACAACTAGTGCCACCACCAAAATTCACCCTTGAGCTCTAGTACGAGAACTAAAATTCATTCCCCACCCCTCCCCTTGCCGAGAAAACAAGAAAAAGAAAAGAAATTGATACAGTTGTGGAGAAAAATGGTAATAAGAAGATTAAATTTGAAAAACCTATAGAGGTGGATGAAGAGGATTCAGAGGAGGAGGTTAGAGGTAAGGCAAGAAGGAGATCAGGGAGACTTGCGCAATCCCAAGCAAGGCATAAACAAAAATCCAATAGATTCAGGGTGGAGGAGGTTGATGAGGAAAAATTAGAAAATAATAAAGAAGAAAGGGAGGAGGAAGACGAAGGAGGTAAGGAGGAGGTGGAAAGAAGTATAAACTCAGAAGATAATTTTGTTGAGAATGCATAGACTCAGGTTTTTGCTGGTAATGCTAATACCACGAAGGTTACTCATGTGTCTACAACTTTTCCCTCTAGCCCATAACCTTTTGTGAAGAAAACAGTAAAATGGATACCTTCCCCACAACCATTTCATCCCTAGCCAAGGAAAATTTGAAGGTTTTTACTAATCCCAAGGTTTTGCAGGATAAAATCTAGTCCAAAATACTAAGGAGGATACAAGGAAGATGGAAATGGAAACCAAGGAAGGGACTAAGGAGCAAGAGGAGCAGTATGCCAAGTTGGAAAAGAGGGTTAAATTTTTAGAGGAAGGGTTCTTTACCTTCTCTAAATTTAACCTCAAAGTCACCCACGTTGTGGCCATCGCCCTCCAGCTATTGGCACAGGAAAAGGAGTATACTGGAATGGATATGGAGGACCATAAACTACTTTTCAAATTCCTTGTTGATGACTAGTCTCAGATTTTGCTAGCTGTGAAGGGGAAGGAGAAAAAAGAAATTTAAGATTTTTAGTTTAATGGGATCCTTAGATCCAAGACTTTTATGTTTATCTACTATTTTTGGTTTTTCTAGTATCCAGCTGTAATTAAGACTTGGTGTTGGCCTATTTTGCCAATAGTTATTTGGTTGAACTTTTGTAGTATTATATCTTCTAGACTTTTTAGTTTAGTTGTTCCTAGTATTGTGCTGTTTAATTTCTAGTTGAAGACTCTTTGGCTTTTCAATGTTTTAGATAGTTTTTTGCTTGCTAGTGGACATTGTTGGTAATGTGTTGGTTAACAACTTTTTTCTTGTAAGGGCCGACCCCCTAGTTTTGGTCACTTTATATTTCAAAAACATTAATGTTAATATAGCATGATTACCTCCTTAATTAAAAACTTAATTTTTTAAACAACATTCATTAAATTGTCCACGAGTTGACCTTACTAGTTGCACTAATGTGTGCAAAAATTAGACCAATTTTTTTCCTAATTGACCTTTAATATCTCTTTGGCATATCTATTATACCTTAGGTGCAATTGCTAATTGATATTGTAAATAGAATTGAGAAATCATTGATATTGGTCTTAATGGTTCTCATCGACTTGTAATATTAATTGAAAAATATCAATATAATTCCTTATATATCCATTGTGATAGATATGGAGTTCCTGATAGTAATCTCTACTATATTGTGTTTATAGTATGTTGAATATATAAGTCATATTGCTCCATGCCTTAATTCTATTGTTGTGACCCACCAATTTTCATATATATATATATATATTTGATATATAATTTATTTATAATTTAAAAAAAAAGTAATATATTTAAATAATATATATAATGGTATCATTAAATATATTAATTATATAATATTTTTATAATAATTTATCAAAGATTTTAGTTTATTAGTTATTGTATTAATAAGTAATATTATAAATTATTGTTAAACAATAAATTATTATCATATATTATTATTTGTTGTTATATTAATAAATATATATTAATAATTTATTATTGTCAAATATTAATATATTAAATATATTTATATATTAATGATAGGTGATGTCATATTATTATTTTATTTATTCATTAGTTTATTAGAATTTATTGTTTAATTATGTTCTAGGAAGATAATATTACAAGGATGATGCCAAAAGACTTGTATATACACTTGACTTGACATGGTTTATGAGGATGCTCAATAACTACAAGGCTTATGTGAGAGTTCTTAGTTTTACAAATTCATCCTTAACTCTAGAAAAAAATTATCACCTCACATTCAAATTTGGGATATATATTGAGATCATGCAAAATCAAAAATTAAGGAGGTTCATTTGGTCCATGATCAATCCAAGAACAAGTTGTCTTTGCTAGATATCCATAATCAAAACAAAAGGTTTCAAAATTTACAACATTAGAAGCATAGAAAGAAAGAAACAAACTCATGTGATTCAAATAGAAATTCATGATCAAATTCTTGTTTAGTATCCATACCTTTAGGAGGTTAGATTTGGTGGTGGATTCTCCCCTTGATAGTATCATTGAACTCATGTACAATTAAAAATGGACCAGTCTCAAAATTGAGCACTTGAAATACTTCTTTCAGAAGCTTGTCCTTGTACAACATAAACCACACATCTATGTTTCTCCTTGAGTGCATCCTCAAAAATCAAATATTCCTTAATGATCTCTCCACCAAATACATTCCCTTTATTTTTTCTAATGCATAGTGAACCTATAGTGCCAACCAAAATTTGTTCTTCATTTCCTTCTTTCATGGGGTTGTATGAAGAATTATATTTAGGAGCATCTTGAAATTCTTCATCTGTAGACCTAATAATCATGAAATTCTTGCAACTAATAGTATGATAATCAAACATCTTCACTTATTTATCAAAATCAATCTCAAGTGGTAGATTTTATGGAAAGAGAACGAGTTGATGGTGAATCATGCCACTTGTAGTAACTTGTTCATCTTGAAATATAATTGATAATGATTCTATTTGTATTCCTTTTGAGATATACCTTAGCACCCCCCCAAAGAACATACTAAAGATGATGTCCTAGAATACTTTATCGAATTGCCCCTTATACTTGGATTTATTTATAATGAATTGTACTTCATTTTTCAATCTATCTACCGAATTGCCTTTATCTTCAAGGATATTTGAAATCCTTCATAATTCATCTTTAAGAGTTTGACATTGTAGCATTAGGGAAAGTTCACCAAGGATCACTTCTTTAAATTTTAGATGAGCTTTTGGAAGTTTCTTATAATATATATCTCTTCTTGTTATGATTTTTCATGTTTGGATAAATTATATAGATCCCTTGATCTTCTAGTTGACATCATCTACTTTTTATATAATGGATGAAGCTTGATCCTCCTCTTGACTATCTTGATCATTAAGCTCACCACATACCAAATACCACCCTACAACTTTTTCTCTTCTTCCTCTTTTGGTTTCCAACTTGAGTGATAGTTTCCTTCTTTATTTTATGGGCAACTTGAAAGCTAAAACTAATCCTTTCCACCTTCTGTTGGTACTATTGGAAATACAATAGGTAAAGTAAACTCTAAGAGGTGGTTGGGGGGGGAGGGGAGTGAATCAGTCCTTCAGTACTTTAACAATAAATTCATTCACCGCACATTTATCTCACAATTTGCATGTAAACTAAAATAGCTAGCTAAACATATTCATCTACATAGATATTTGAAAGAAAATGACATTTAACACATGTATGGAACAAGATATTTTGTTACCCATAAACTCTCCAATGAGAAGATAAAACTGGGGTGGGGATGACACCCACAAATCTCCAATACTATAGTAATAAAGTGTAACCAATGAAGGCTAAAATGTTTGATCATAAACTACGATCTACCTTGTGAAAGATCTTCCTTGTTAAAGGCTTACAAGATTGTTAGATCTTACCCTATTAAAGGATTTCAACACCTTGTTAGAAGTGTGCCTGATTAAAGGACTTTAACTTATAATGAAGTAAGCACCTTGTTAAAGGATTTACAATAGCCTATTAGTACTACTCTATTAAGAGATTTAACTAATTCACCCACTAGAATGTCTCAACAATGATCCTTTGGTTAGCACTCTACAGCTAGATAACATAACACCTCTTTCCTAATGTGTACTTGATCCTCTCTAATCAAATGTATTACTTCTTTCCTTTAACTCCTTTCCTCTATTCTCCTCTAACTAATCCTACAATGTATCTCAATTCACAAGTCCTTAGCCACCATGAATAATCTATTTGCACATGCAAACTTCTTTCTTCCATTCATACAATGTTTAAGGTTTGTCCTCCTTAAGAAGACCTAGGTGACTTAGGGTTAAGTATGAATCAACAATTATGATTCACCCATTTTCTTACTTAAAACATCCCTTCAATTGAATGGTTGCATGTACTGCATAGGGATCCTCAATATAGATTCATCCTTATCATCTATAATTGCAAAGCAATCCTTAATTCAGCTCAAAAATGGTTTACATAGAAGTTTGTGTTATTACAAACAACTATGTCCAAAACTATGTACTTGACACTTGAATTGTTTGATGTGTAACATCCATTGTCTCTTCCATGCTATAACTTGACCTCTGAATGACTCAACATCCATTGATCACTTGACATCTAAATGACTCAACATATATTGCTTGCTTGACACTTGAGTGACTTGGAACCTACTAGTTACTCGATATATATTGTATATATTTTACTCGACATATACAATCTGAAAACTTATGCTTGACATACATTACTTGTTCGACATGAACTAAGAAAATGACTTAAGTGTATTGTCACTTATATGTTGAAACCAATCTGAGATTAACAATCTCCCCCTTTGACATGAGTGGAAAAAACACTTGGTCATGCATAAATATCCTTAACTCTTGAGCATAACTAAGATGATATCCATATAGTACTTTGATTTCATACAAAATTTCAAAACTTCAAAATTTTGTAAAACTTATGACTTATCAGTCATACCTCAAAATTCTATAACTTCTCCTGAGTTGATTGTTCCATTCTGAATCTGAAATTGAATACTCTTGCTTAGTAGATCTACTATGCTGGTTGGCTCTATTTCTATAGACTTTTTTTCTATTTGGTCTTCCCAAAAATTTATCTCTCCTTTCATGTATTCCCCCCTTTCTTCATTCTCCCCCTCCATTTATTCTCCCTATTTTGACACTTATATCATGGGTTGTACACAAATTGGGTGTTTATCCAAGAAAGATTTACGGGCCTCCATCATTATCTTCAACGATGCATCCTATTTGTGACATGCTACCTCCAGAGATTTTATATATATGTCTAACTCAATAGCAAGGGTAAATAAGCCTTCATGTGTAGAAAGATGGAGATCTTTCTTCAATAATGTCTCTACATAGGCTAGTTCCTTATCTAACACCTCCATGTGAGGGGTTAACATGGACTAGATGATGAACAACGTAGCCTTAATATTTTCATCTTGAGCATGTAAAGCTACTAACTAACCTTGTGCTAATAATTAATTCTTGAAACAAGACTAAATTTAACTAGGAGATTGTTGTAGAATGTTACCCGTTTTCTTCAAATCTCCCTCTAGATGGTCAATATGTCTCTTCACTTCTTGTGTGAATAGGGGAACACCACACAACTTGGTGTAAATAGAGAAAATTTCCTCCAACATCTTCTTCACATCCTTAATCTTGGTTGCTAACTCAATCTGGTGTAATGTAATGGCACTAAATATTTGTTCATCCACCTTTGTTTGAAAGTTTGAAATTTCTTCTCAGACCATTCTGTTGAGCTATCATTTTGCATGATGCTTAATGGTAGGAATCCTTTCGAACTCCTCTCTTGAAAATATAATTTGGGATCAACTCCAAGGTTCTTGCTGATCTTGCAACCTACTGGAATCCACTCAGTTGAAGATAAATGTTTTTGTTCACAAAGAGGCCTTTGCTGGTTCGAACCAATTTCAGAAAAGATGATCAATCTATTTGCCGTTTCAAAATTGACCACAAAAAGAGATATAATTTTGGTATTTTATATTTTTTTAATGAATGCAATATAATAATAGAATTCTTATTTTAAACAAGGGTTAGCAAAGCATATAAAAAAGATAATATAATGAGAGATGAATGTATATAGCATAAAAGGGAAATTCCTAATGGACATAAACCACGATAATGACATTTCTGTGAGTTAAATAATTGAAAAGATTGGGTAGGAAACCAATGAAAGTAGGAGAAATGCTTCCTTAAATTCACTAATGAAATCATTGATGGGAATTTAGTAAACCCAAAAGATGTTTCACTTATTATCAAATCTCAAGGCCATAGAAAGTGTGCTCATATGAGATGAGAAGCTATGTAGGAATGATAGGGTGACCTCTTCTCCAAATTTGTACATCAACAAAATTCATCATCACACTGAAAACACCATAACTAAAATATCACACAATGAAATCAACATAAATAAACTATTGGCTCCATTATTATCATGAGCAAGAATCCACAAAAAATAACACACTTCGGCAAGAATAACTACACTCAGAATGAGAGAACCAATAGCATATATTATTACATCAAAATAATGACCTAGAATAAATGTTACATTCCTAAATTTATAAGAAATCATGTCATCAATTTGTTTTGAGAGTGAGATATTTCTTCATGCAAATATATGTTTCTAAACTAATAAAACAAATCTTATTTTATACAAATAGAATCTCTAAATGGTGCTAAGTTGGAGTCCACCTTTGTTTATATCAATTAATGGGTGCATGAGAAGTTTACATGTCTTAAAACAAAGAAATAAATACTAGATAAGAACAAAGAATCCATAAGAGGATCTAGGAGTCACTAGAAGCTCTAAAAATGGAAGCTTAACCTTCTCTAAATGTTTCTAGGATTTAAACTGCAATAAGAATGCATTTTCGGTGCATGGAAAGCTCTAAATTAGGAACTAACAGCTAACTATCAATGCACCTTTGACTTATTCAAAAATTTTGGTACAACTTTGGAGTAGCACACCTTTGGAGTAGTGCACCTTGTGCAGCTTGCACACCTACGCACCTTGATGAAATTTGTGTAAGGTGCTCAATTCACCAAAAAATCAAAGTTCTTAGTTTTGAAAACAGTTTCTGGGTTTTTCTCAGATGAGGTTTTGAAGCACTCTAGTGTAATTATTTTTCCTTTTTTGATGATTTATACCCTCTTTAAATCCAAGTATTTTTATAGATTTGAACTCCTTCTGCTTCTTCAATCTAAAATCCCAAGGCACTTGTGTTGAATCTTGTCATTAATAGGTGTAAGATGAGGAACCTATTTTGGTTCATGTGTCCAACCTCTGTATCTTTGTTCTTTAGTGAAAATACATGAATCAAAACTTACATAAGACTCCTTTGAAGGTGATGGTTACTAGTGTAGGTGAGATCTCTATTGCTACTAATAATGAAGCTGCTATGATAATCTATGCATATGCATATTATGTGCCGCACCTTCATGTTATGTGCACTTGAGCACCTTCATGTTATGCACATCTTCATGCAATGTGAAGTCCATTCCTTGTTTTTTCCTTCTCTCTAATTTCTTGATCCTTCCCAATCAGAGACCAAGTGATTCAAATTATTAGAAATGATCAAATGTTTAAAATTTTTAAATATTTTTTTAACAAGATTTTCTAGGCATTTTTAACTAGCTTTTTCGAAGGTCTTTTGCTGAAAATTCTAACTTGAAAATTTCATTCGTCCCTAAAATTGGGTAGCCAAAGGCTTGATATTTTAGGGACTAAAATTAGATTTTTAGTTCTTTCCAATGGTGTAAACAATTTTGAATTTTGAGCTCTAGGTCAAAAGTTACAAACTCAACAAGTTAAGGATACCTTTTTATCTGCACAAAGAAGAAATCATTAATTATCTTGTGTTGAAAAACCTAAAAAAGGACTCAAACTAACAAAATTGGGTCAACACTAGTCAAAATAGTTAATTTCCCCCCAAAAAGCTAGTTTTTACGCACTAGTGTGCTAATTTGCCTTAGAAAACTAGCAATGCACACATGTGCATCTTTGCATTGTGCAAGTGAGAGAGGGGGTGGGGTTGCATAACCTTTGGATGTGCTCACCTACGCATGTGTGTGGGTGTGCATCTATAAAGGAGTAAAGTGTGCACTTGCACATATAGCACACCTGTACATGTGTGCTAGGTGCATTAGTGTTCCCTTTAACGCTAAAAATAACCATTTTCTTCAAAAAAAACTCTATTATGATATCTAGGTTTCTTAGTTAAAGGACTAGGGCTTGACCCAAACTCTAGGTGGAATTCAAAAAAAAACCCAAGGCCCTAGACTAGGGGTCTAGGAAAGAAAAAATTTAGCAGGGGTTCCCCATTTCTCCTAGAAATGGGGCATGCATTGTGAAACCACAACACATTCTAATAATTTGACATTGGAATCTAGGTCTTCATTATTGATCTTTTCCACAATATTTTCCAACTGGTCAATGATTGGTTTGGCTTCATCAAGTGTAGGTAGGTTGAATGCATCGAGAAATATGTCCTTGATGTCATGAAGTGCTTGTTTCTTCCTATGCTCCCTTTTGAGTAGTTCCCGGTGTTTCTTCCTTGTTAAAGCATCCTGAAATATGCTCATTTTCTCCATTGTGATTGTTGTAAGATCATACTTTGGCAACTTAATCATGTCATCTAAGTTCTGTTACAAGCTAGAGTTGCCATTGCACCAAAAGATCAGCATGTCAATGCCTGATACAACCACTAGACTTATAGAACAGAAAAGGTGGTTAAGCCATGTCACAAATCCTGAAGGAGAACATTGGTGGTTAGTCCAACAATCCCCCCCTTAGCATTACCCAAGGAGATTGAAACCTATGACAAAGCTCTAATACAACTTGTTACAAGCTAGAGTTGCTATTGCACCAAAAGATCGACTTGTCAATGCTGGATACAACCACTATACTTATAAAACATAGGAGGCAGTTAATCCATGTCACAAATCTTGAAGGGGAATATTGGAAGTTAGTCCAACAAGTTGATGTCACCATAAGATATCACCTTATCAACCTTAGATGTGCTAGGACTTGGCCTTGATGCTTGCATTGGTGTAGCTTTAGTACTCATCCTATGAGTAGCAACATCTGGTAAGATAACCAGTGTTTGTATTTCTATCACTTGCTCTAGCTTCATAGTCAAGAATAAATCTTTAGTTCTAACCTTCTCCTTTGCTTTGATTTTTGCTCCACCTTTTGTTTGTGGTGTAGATGCAGGATTGGCTTCCTAACCTATTTGGATTGGTGTCCTTTCTTTCTCAATTATTGTAATTGTTGTTATTGAAACATTTTGTACCTTAGTGCTAACATGTGAGGAAATTGTGTCATTCCTTTAATATACTACAATAAACATTGTAGGTTACACCTCTATAGATTGAGAGGGGATAATGGATAATGCTTGTATTTTCTCCCCTACAAATGCTGATTTTTCCTTCTCAATCTCATCCACACTCACCTACACAAGATGATTTCATAGTTGCGCTTTGGTGGTGGAATTAGTCAGTATCTTTATTATATCCTCCTCTATTAGGGGATTGAAGTTTTGAATGGTAGTGTTAGACATATCCTTAACCTTTACTATATCTATTTGTGGATTTGCACTCAAGATGTGTACTTCTGTTACACTTTGGTCTTGTTATTAATCTTCCTCAGCTATTTCTCCTATAGTGGCTTCCCCATGTACTTCCATTACATATTCTTCATTTGTTACTTCAACTACCTCTTCTTCTTCTTTTTCTTCACCTACTTCCTTAGGTGCTTGCTCAATAGCGTTTTATGTTGTTAGCCCATAGATCACTTTCCATAAGTGTGTGCTCTACTAAACAACCTCTTTAATTTTATTCTGTAAGATATTAAAGGCTTGGTATATTGGAGCAAATCTTCCTTTATACTTTTTAATTTCCTTTGTAATTTCAGATTTGTCCAAGTCCCTCATCACTCTTGCAAGTGTAGTCTCTCTAATATTTCTCTTAGTTGTGAGACTATATTGCCACCTTTAATCAACTCTATCATATAGGTCCTTGGGTAAAGATTTGGCAATATCAATTGGAGTCTTCTTGAATATTTCCATCATGACATATACATATTCTTCTACTTTATTCTTTTCTAACTTCCCAATTTTATCAAACTCAACATGTGTAAATCCACTTAAATTAACATTATTCTTGATATTTTTACACAAGTTGTCAAAATTAGAAGAGGGACTATGAATTACCACTTGGAATTAGCTATTGTCATCTGACTTAGTCCTTTCCTCATCTGATTCAGCTAGGGCAATATATTTCCTTCTTTGCTTCTGCTCAAGTTCACCTTCTTTTGTAGTTGTGCTAGCTATCTTGCCTTTAGGCTTTTGAACTTCTAGAGTCTTCTTGGCAATAGCTCTTGTATTATCCTTGGTAGAAGGAACTGTAGGCTTTTGTTGTGAAGGTTTCACAACCTTTTTAGGTTTGCTTTTTCTTGGCTTCTTTGCTTTTCTCTTCTTTTCTTCTATGGAAGCATGTGATTCATTAGATTCTTCTGCCTCAAAACCTTCATCAATTTCTACTTCATCTTCTCCTTGGTCCTCACCTTGGCCCTATGTGTGAGAAAGTGGTTCTTGGGTAGGTGCATTTTCATCATCTTCATTATCTTCTTCCTCTTCATCTCCTTCTACCCCTTCACCAAATTGTTCCTTGAGCTTCTTCACAAGCTTATTCTTCTTCCTCATCACATAAGAGTTCTTTAAGTCCATTGTGATCTTTGACTTTGTACATCATAATTTTGAAAAGCAGTAGCATTCTTATCTACTTCTTCTGCTAGAAGAGTAGTGATGGCTGTAGATGCCTCATCAACATTAATCTCATAAGGCAATGGCTTGAGCCATATCACCCTTAAAACAATAAGTTGAACATAAGAGAAATCAACATCAACTAGTAAACAAACATCATTGAAATGCTTCTCTACCAGTGATACCAAAATCCGAAGTCTTTGTTTCATTGACTTCTTAAAGTCTTTAAAATAACTAATCATTATAATCTCAAAATTATCTCCTAGTTTCTCTACAAGTTCACCAATCTGTACTGCAACTGATCTGTTGGTCTTCCAAGATACCTTCCCAAATAAGGGAAAAGTGTTTTGTACATAGAAAAATATACAAACAAGTACTAAACCAAATTTTTATTGTGCACTTTTTTTTTTCCTTATGGATCCCAAGTTTTCTAATAATTGTTGGAGTTGTAACTCGGTAAGGTCATAAGAATGGTCTTTCTTCACTATCTTGTAACCCAAATCCCAAATCCCAAATCCACAACCATACATGGTACACTATTTAACCTACTATATTGACAAAACTTATGTGCAATAATTCTCACTGTAAATGCAATTAGGGGATCAATAATTATGTCTTGTTCCATAGTGCCCCTATATTCTTCTCAATTACCTCTTTTGCATCACTCCTCATTGTCTTAAGTTTATCTAGGGTTGGATACCCTATCACTTTGTGAATAATCCTCTGTGTGATTTTGATAGGGACATCCTCCAACCATACATAATTATCATGAATCATACCAAGAACAATCTTTATCCATTCTATCTTGAACACATTTGGAAAATTTAGGGCAGAGGTTAACCCTTTTCTCTTTACAACCTTGCATTCTTCTTTTAATACTCTATTCTCACATAATTGTGCATATAATTCTCTTATTTCCATGTCTCCAATGCTTCCAACCTTACAAGTTTAGCAACACCTTACATCTTGTATCATCAAAACTTGTGGTGGTATCATAGATAATGCACCAGACAAGTCTTGTTTATATGCAATGTTAGAAATTGCCTGAAAATGTGGTTGCTTGATCTCATTACTTATCAATTGAACATTCAATACTTTCTTTCCTTCCTTAACAACAATAACAAAAGAGCTAGATGCCATAACAACTAACTAAGGTTTTCATAAATTCAACAATGTAGCTCCACATGATAAATACCTTGAAAAATTAGATGACTAGTGTTGAGTAGTCTTTGTGCTCTCTTCAATCTTGAATAATTGCAAATGTGTCAAAAATTGACCATATAAGGCTTAAAACTTCACAATTAATGCTCAATGCTTACACAACTGTAAGTTCAACTCCAATAGCAATTTTGACTCACTTAGCTTCCATGAAATTCCTATTATACTCAAAAACCATAGCAAGATCGACCAACACTATCACCTTCGATAGCTCAACAACAACTAACTTTCACTCAACAACCATAGTGAAATTTTTTATGCTCAACAACAATATGCAAACTTATAGATTTCTTCTAAGTTCTAACCAATAATATACATCTCACTTCATGCATATATGATCATTTTAGAACTGAATCCTTGGAACTAATTTATAATTGAACTTTGAACTATTAGTCCCACACATACCTCTTAAATTCCTAGTTGGCGGTGGTGTGATCACCTAATCCATTGGATGAAATGACCCCATCTGAACTTAATGTGCTACAATATTGCTTCCTCTTCCATGTCTTGTTTATTTGCATTCTGAATTCTTCAACATCAACCTTTCCTTTACCTTTGTTGAATTCATTGCTAGGTGCTTTTGACCTCATTGGACCAGTCTTCAAACAACTAAAACATGTGTTTTGACTTAACCATCTTTTGTAGTCACTTCTAAAATGTGTTCTAATGCATTCTTCAACATGTCCATTCTCTTGAAAATAGTAACAACTATACCTTGTATTGTAATCCTAATTGTAGGATATACCAGTATGGTTTACCTTGGCTTGCTTTGTGATGACCAATTAGGCTTTGATCTACACGCATATTCTCTATGTCCATACTTCATACAGTTGTAGTAGTAACCTTCAAAATATTGTCTTGCTCTTGCATTCATGTGCGTGATGTCCTTGTTTGTTGCACTTGTGATAGTTACCCAAGAATTTTTTCTTAGGGTTTCAATTTTCACTATTGCTTCTATAAAAATTTTCTTTATGACCTTTGTTGTTTGTTTATTCACCACTTTTGGATGATTCTCCTTCTTTAGTACTGGTGTAACCCAATCTAGTAGTATCACTATTAGATCTAGGAGCTCTCATCAATTGCTCAAAATACTTGATGGCTTCACTAGGTTAGTTGAAACTTTCAGCAAATTCTTTTTCTCTTTTTAGATCATTTCTCAATTTTTCATTCTGCAACTTTAGTGTTGTGATTTCAATATCTTTTCCATTCAATTCATGATTAGAAATCATCATTTGATTCAATGTTTCTAGTTGCATGTGAGCAATCTTATTCAGCTCTAATGTCTTCTCTTTTGGTTTTTTGGTCACTATCCTTTTTTCATCTTCAATCATGAGCAATACTAATTGGACTTCTTGTTCTATCTTAAGATTTTTTACCTCTTTAGTTAGGGCATGATTATTTTCCATTAGATCATCAACTGCTACATCAAATTCACTAATGTTTCTATATCCAAACAGTTCACTAGTGTCAATCTCTTAGTATTGTGTGTGATTCTCTTCAATAGCTATCTCTTTTCTTCTCCTTAATGAGAACTTCAACTCATCTCTTGCTTCATTCAACTGATGTAGGGAAAGTTGGATTTCAATCTTCTGATTCTCAATAGTCTTTTCCAACTTGTAGACTTCCAACTTCAAGATCTTTCCTCAAAGTTGCAAGGTTTTTCTTTCTAGAGAACCAATACTCTAATACCAATTATGGAAATACAATAGGGAAAGTAAACTCTGAGAGGTGGGGGGGGGGGGGGGGTGAATCATTCCTTCAATACTTTAATCATAAATTCATTCACCACACATCCATCTCACAATTTGCATATAACTAAAATAGCTAGCTAAACATATTCATCCATAGCATGAAAGAAAATAAAATTCAACACGTGTATGAAAAAAGTTATTTGGTTACCTAGAAACCCTCCAATGAGAAGATAAAACTAGGGTGGGGATGACACCCACAAATCTCCACTACTCAATAATAAAGTGTATCCAATGAAGGCTACAATGTTTGATCATAAACTATGATCTACCTTATGAAAGGGCTACCTTGTTAAAGGCTTACAAGATTATTAGATCTTACCCTGTTAAAGGATTTGAACACCTTGTTAGAAGTGTGTCTAATTAAAGGACTTTAACTTACAATAAAATAAACACCCTGTTAAAGGATTTACAATAGCCTGTTAGGACTACTCTGTTAAGGGATTTAATTGATTCACCTACTAGAATGTCTTAGCAATGATCCTTTGATTAGCACTCTACTGCTAGATAATAAATCACCTCTTTCTTGAAGTATACTTGATCCTCTTTGATCATATGTATCACTTCTCTCCTCTAACTCCTTTCCTCTATTCTCCTCTAACTAATTTTGCAATATATCTCAATTCAGCATGAATTCTCTATTTACGCATGCAAACTTCTCTCTTCCATTAATATAATGTTTAGGGTTTGTTCTCCTTAAGAAGACCTACGTGACTTAGGGTTAATTATGAATCAATGATTGTGATTCACCCATTTTTTTTCTTAAAACATTCCTTCAACTGATTGGTTGCAAGTATTGCATATGGATCCTTAATATAGACTCATCCTTATTATCTAGAATCAAAAAACAATCCTGAAGTCAGCTAAAAAATAATTTACATAGAAGTTTGTACCATTAAAAAAAACCATGTCCAAAACTGTTTACTTAGCACTTGAAGTGTTTGATGGTTAGCATCCACTATCTCTTCAATGCTATAACTCAACCTCTAAATGACTCAACATCCATTGATCACTTGACATCTGAATGAATCAACATCTACTATCTACCTGACACTTGAGTGACTCAACACTTACTAGTTATTTAGCATATACTATATATATCTTGCTCGACATATACTATCTGACAACTTATTCTTGAGATACATTACTTGTTCAAAATTAACTAATAAAATGACTTAAGTGTATTGTCACTCATATGTCAAAACCAATCTAAGATTAAGAGGTACTTCCTCATACTAACCCATACAAAACTAGTTGAAGTCAATGATGGCTTTGCAAGATGATCAAGTAGACTCTGAATATGAAAGGCCATGCACACTACACCAAGTATTTCGTCCATGTCAATTTCTTGGTTTCTTCCTAATATCTCCTTTAGAATCAAGGAAATTCAATCTTAAGCTAACAAGTACCATAGGATTACACTCTTTAGAAAAGGAAATCCATCCTTTTCATGCACATTCCACTCTTAAAAGGAAACCTAAATAATGCAATTTTTCATTCTCTATCATATCATATATCCTACACTACCCTAATGTTGCAAGTTGAGACAAACTACATGGGTACAATATTTTTCTCAAATCAAATCAAATAGGGAGAATATTCATGTGCCTATCCATATGGAAAATCTTTTCCTTTTGAAATTTTTGGATTTTTATTTTTTTGTTGGATTTTTCACCTTTTCACTTTTTCTTTTGGAATTTTCAACATTTAGAGAGATATTATATCTATTGATAACTTTGAATTCTCATTCTTGTTGATATCCCATAAATAAAATTTGTTTTTTTCCTCCATCTAGCACTAATTTATGTTGATGTGAGTTTTATTCCACTATAATGTGTAGAATCAAATACTCAATGTTTTAGAGTCAAACATAACATGCTCAATTCTCTTGCAATATAAGGTCATATCTCATGCTAAGCTTCTAAAGTAAGATCATGAAAAAAAATTAAGGTTCCCTTAAATTGTGGATACTCTCTCAGTAAAATAATATGATTTGTTGGTAATCACTTAGGTGACTTACATTATTCACTTTTTGCACTTCTAAAGATTTAGCTTCACAATGTGCAATAAAAAGATACTTTTAGTTTTTCAAATTACCACTTCAATTCAAAATTAGCTTGATAACTTCAACTATTGCTAACTATGAATGCAAGGAATCATGGATGACTTGGTCTCTACTAGATGTAGCTTAATCAATAACTTCACCCACCTAGTGCAAGTTTCTAAGGAAGACTCTAATGGTTTTAACATCATATCCCCTATTCAATCCCATCAAATGAATGTCAAATAAAGATTTAATATCAATTGAGGTTAAGTGCTTTGAATCATCAACTAACCACAAAAGGTAACACTTACAATCAATAAGAGGCTAGTGATATTAATTTGTTCAAGTCAAGAAAGAAAACATCCACAGTTACTCTTATCCAACTAAGCTACTGCAACATGAAAACAAATACTCCAAGTGAAATATTTAGAAACCATGCAACACATAAAAGAAACATTTAATAATTCACCAAGAAGGAATGAAAATGAATTATCCATTGCTTTGATAGCACATAGCAATAATTTTCTCAATTCTCTCACTTAGCTAGCCTACTTCTACTCTAGCTTTCTAATATGGCCTTCTATAATTTGACTATCCAAATTTCTAACCCTCTACAAGTGAGAAGGCCTTGCCATTTTTTTGTTGTTCCAATACAATGAAGGGCCAAGGTTGATCCAAGATTGAGGGCTAGGATTCATTCCTATAAACCCTAATTAAGGTTGCCAAATTTATAATCAATTACATGAGGGCACCAATTTATGGGCCAATAATAAATCTTTAATGTTTTTGATAGCCAGTGAAAGTTTAGGAGCTTGGCATAATATGATTGGCTGAGCTTGAATCTAGAATTTTATAATTGGAGGAAATAACTAAGTGCCACCTCATCATCCTTATCGTCTAGATCATTTAAGAACATGTTCTTTGAATCATTTTAGAAGGTATCTCTTGATGAGGAGAAAATATTTCTTGATACCAAACTTTTATAACTTTGATTAAATATTTCAAAATTGTCAATCTCTTGAGGATATATCTCATTCCCAAATTGTTCTATCTTTTATTTTTCTTTATCTTCTTAAGTTTTTCTCATGGACTTGATTCCAATTTACAAGCTTGAACATTTTGATTCTTATTTTTTAACTTGGACTTGCATTTTGAAATTTTTAAACTTGATAATATTGTCTTCATGTTGTTGATCATCAAGTTTACTTTGATCTCAACCCACATTTTCACCTTAATATCCTGACTTGAATATGTACTATCATTTGAAGCCTTGAGGTTCAGTTTGATATCATGTAGAATTCACTTGGAGTCTCAAATATCACCTTACTTTCTCTCTCTTCCTATTGAATCCACCTTGCAAAAAACAAGACAAAGGATGAGTTATGTTTGCAAGATTGATAGGAAGATTCATAATATTTAGAAATAAAATTGCACCTAAAATCTTATAATTTTTTAATATCTAATAATGAAGCATTGTAATACTGATTTAATTCTAATTTTACATCATCCAAAAATTTGGATAATGAATTTCAATACTTTACTCGCAGATTTTGATTTTCTTAATGTCCCTTGTCTAGAACTTTGGAAGATTATATTAAAGAGTTTAGAATCATAGCTTTATCTCAAACTACTATAACTGGATGTACCACTACCTACTATTTCACTATAATGCCTCTTATGAGGTCATTTGTATCACTATGAGGACAATCTTGCAATCTTAATAAGATGGAGTTCACTACCCATATATGAAGGAAGTTCGCTAGTTGTTACAAAGACAATTTTGCCTTTGAAAATATTAAAATAGAGTCACCTCCTCCCTTTATTTATAGGTAATAGGAAATTCAAGAAGCCTAGTTCATATGGAGGTAGACCTTGGCCAACTTGATGAAGGGACAAAAAGGCAATGTGTTGGTCATCAAAACTATAAAAATCCAACCCCCTTTAATTATCTTGTCTACTAAAATTTTTGGCTAATTGTTTGGGATAAAAATTCCAAGGAGAGGGAAGAATACACCCTCTTCTTGAAAAAAGTTTAAAGTACCCCTCTTGAATTTACAATCTTACATGTCCCCTTCTTCTTTATTTGAGGCATTTTCTCATGATTAAAATTGCAACTCTAATCCTTTTTATGTCTAATCATTTTATATTAGGGTTTGATCTAAATATTGTTTTTGCACCCTCATTCATCAAATATTTTATTCCAATTTCTATTATTTCCAATAACCTCTATGCATCTTAGGAATAAGACATGCTTTTGTTACCCTAATTTATGTTGGAAGTTTTATTTAGGAAACTAAGATACTGAGAGGGGAGGGGGGCAAATCAGGATCTGTAACACTTTTATCTTTTAACACAACTTTAGTGCATTCACCACATTTATCATCTCATATCTAATGTATGCATAACATAACTTGTAAAATAAAATTGTTGTAAC
Source organism: Cupressus sempervirens (assembly GCA_028749045.1). Classification (NCBI taxonomy): domain Eukaryota; kingdom Viridiplantae; phylum Streptophyta; class Pinopsida; order Cupressales; family Cupressaceae; genus Cupressus; species Cupressus sempervirens. Next base: position 523,235,352 of record CM053788.1, read on the forward strand.
ATGTAGATCTAATCTCTTAATCACATGCATAAAATATAAGCACATAACACAAAGATTTGGTTACCCAAAAACCCTCGAAGCTGAAGGTAAAACTAGGGTGGTGATGAAACACATAAATCTTTACTATTGCAATAATAAAGTTAACCTATTAGGGTTACAATGTTGATCACTTTTGATGATCCACCCTATGAGGGGTTTTTCCTATTTAAGGTTGCTAAGACTATTAGGTCTTACCTTGTGAGAGGATTTTACACTTACAATAAAGTAAGGACTCGATTAAGAGTGTAATGCTTCGTACGGAGATCTTTGGAACAAGGATTCAATTCAAGCCAAGATAATTTTTTTTACAAGTGTGAACACACAAGACAACATCATACATGGATCACAAAGATTGCAACAAAAGACGTAACCAACAATCTAAGCAACCAAAAAATCTTTAAATGACACAACCAAATATAATGAAAAACTACATAAGACACACAACTGAATTTGAAATGCAATTCAAAGACATTAAAGAACACCACAAAGGGTATCTAGAATACCTTCATTTTTTTTTTGGATAATCCAAAAAGTGTGTACTATCCGCTTGTGTAAGGTTTTCCAAAACCTAGGCGATACTTTAATACAACACAGTGTGATACTTTCTAGTATCATATGACCTTTCTAATGAAGGTGTCTGATATTTTTAGGGATTGGGTGACACTTATTAGGAAGACATGTGATACTTTACTAGTATCATACAACCTTTCTCCAAGAGGTGTGCAATACAATAGAGTGTTGCACGATAGAGTTTACAAGGATATTTGATACTTTCTAGTATCTCACAATTCTTCTCCTTTGGACATGTGATACTTTAAGGTATCACCTAGAGAAAGAAAGAATTACTCTAAGGGAAAAAAAGGGATAAAACAAGAAATCAAACCTCTACACTAGGGAGTACCAGATCCACATAGATCAAGGAAGGAATACTTGAGTGCATAAAAAATAAGCTGCCATGAAACAAGAAAGAGGAACATCTATCCATCTAAACCATAGTAGTAAAAAGGATGTACTAAAAGCAACATCACAATGTATAGAAGAAACATCACAATGTATAGAAATAAAATCACAATAACTAAATAACCAAGCTAAGTACATGGTTCCTCCTAACTCTTAATAGCATCATAAGACCATCGTGGGTCCTAGCCATCCCTCGTGTGTAACATAAAAAGCTACCAATCAGATTGTCAATGCTATTTTATGAGGATGCCACTACTAAAATGTGCTAAAACATAAGAATAAGGAAATCCAACATGCTAAACTAATAAGAAATAGATACACCAAGGAAATAATTCACATCATCTAATCATATGCTAAACATCATAATATAGGAATGCATCAAATAAACTAGCATCATATAAACATGATATCCAAGCATTCTGATGCAAGCATAAATCGCAAGAAAGCATACTTTAGAACCCAAAGTATCAAGTGAAAATATCTAGTGATGGTTGAACTAAGACAAAAGACCATCTCTGTACACTGGTCCCTAGCAGTGGTATAGGTAGCTATGCATCCCAACCATGTAGAACCTATAGGTCCACTCCCACTATGTTCATGGAGATAATGATCCAACCACAAACACACATAAAAAAAATGTTCATGGCTAACACTCATGCTAGATAGTATGATGACTAAAACCAAGAACATAGGCAATGCATAAATTATAGGTCCCAATCAGACACTCAATGAGATACTAAGTAGGAGCTGGCATTGACAAGCCCATGCTTGGATCTTTCCAACTTAAAACTCACACATTGAAGAACTATTTTATTATCTTAAATTTTATTACCATTCACACATTTTATTTAGTTATCACTTACTTAAAGCTTCCTCTACCAACCCTATGGTGTCATGACACCAGGCTACAAGATAGAAGCCCTCTCCACATGCTACCCTACCCTACCCATGCTCATCCAATGATGAGTGCACGTAGGCATGAAAATTCTCAACCCAACCCCAATGATCATAACTTCTAGCAAGTCAATGGAAGATCGATCCTCATGTCACCCAAAAAATGTACACACACATACACATGTGTAGCGCACCACAATCACAATGATCATAATACAAGGACTAGATGAGAACAAATAAAAAATATCACTCAACTAAAAATAGTCTCGAGAGGATGGATTCTCCCTGAATCCTAATAAACAATAAAACCATGCATCATGAACTCACTCAACTGGCCTCAACCTAGGAGTATAGATTCTACATGAATCCCAACAATGCAACAAGACCAAACATCATGAACTCACTCAACCAATCTCAATCTAGGAGTATGGATTCTACATGAATCCTAGTGTCCATGAAATAAAAAAAAAAGGTCCAAGAGAAACCATAACACTAGGTAAAAGCACTCAACTGAACATAAAGTTAGGAGTATAGATGCTACATGCATCCTAATGCAAACATAAAAGTGAAAAAATGGTTTGAATGACATCCAAATAGATGATCTAGGTCCATGACCAAACTCATACTAAGAAAACTCGAGAAAATGGGTGGTACACAAAACAAGGTAAAAACCCCCAAAACTAGAAAACTTCAAAATTAAAACACATTTGGTCTTTGGGTACAAAAGTCACAAAACTTCAATAAAATTTGGGTTCAAACGTTGTATGCAAAAATGGCCAGCATAACAACATGAAACCCCAAAGCTCCATCCCGAAAATAGGGAAAATTTTCATACCTGACCAATAGGGAAAAATGAACAAACAAAAATAGAGGGGAACACTAGTTCTCAACATCCTAACAAATGACTACCAAAAATAGAAGCTAAAACAGAGCAAAAATAATAAAACAAGAGAGCCCTACCTCACAACCAAAAGGGAAAAATGAGAATCTGAACCATAAAATAAAAACCCACAAAAGTAGCTAGAAATTGTGATAGTCCAAGGTCTCCCCAAGCTGGATCCAACGAGACCAACCTTGCAACAATCCCACGTTTGTAGCTCCCACAATGAACAAAACAATAATTCCTCATGAAGAGGATTGTGGGTTTTACTCTCAAACTTTCTAATTCAAAAGTGAGAAGTGAGGAATTAAATTCCTTTTTGGATACTTATTCACTTTTCGAGTGAACAATGGATTGGAGAAAATATCCAGCCAACCTAGTTAAACCCCAAATTGACCCAAATGAAAATAGGCTATTCCTAGTAATAGGAATGAATCTATGGAAAAGCTACTAGAAATTAAATTCAATAAAATTAGAAGCCCAAAAATTGAAAATCACAAAAATTTCCTTAACAACTTTCATGACAATGTGAACATCTAAATGCATAGACATGCTTACTAGTATAATCACATAATGCAATTGAGTTTAAATTTAATAATCATTGAAAGGTTTAATTAAATAATTAAAATAAGGATACGTCAACCATATAGGGATGACATTGGTAAAATATGAATGGCTAAATCACTAACTCCATGAGCCACTGCTAGGGATATAAATCCTGCACACTAAACAACATGATCAAGTGCAATTGCATATAATAACATAGCCAAAGCAATAAATGCATTACATCACCTAATTTATCCATTTTTTTAGTTATACTAAAATATTCTATTTACATCACTCATGTTCACATATAGCATAATGAAGCAAGAATGAAGTAAATAACCATAGCAATAAATCCATCACATAACATAATCAGGGATATGTTCAAATACCAAATAACTAGATATCATCATAAAACACATTGTCATCTCAAAATGGAATAACCACACAATATGATCAACTGAACAACATAGTAGTCTAACATCTATTATACTAAAATCAAAGTATAACATTTGACCCTTAGGTCATCTCAAATGTAAAACATAACATGAGTAACAAGTATCTCTCAGATCAAAATATAACAAAGTAAATATCTGTAGCACATAACCAAAAAATCCAACATGGATAATCCATTTCTAATAATTTAAGCATTTAATAATGGTAGTTTACACAACATGAAAAGTCACTTAAAACACATAAGTGAACACAGTCATAAACATTACTATCCATTGCTATAGGAACCTAGTCCAATGTAGCACAGTAACAGTACACAATGCAATCTTTGCACACATCTATGGGTAATCATGAAATGACAACATGATACCACATCGATCTTGGAAACCACTAGCAAAAACCTTAGTAAACCATAAATCACATCATAATCTCATAAATTATCCATAAGCATAATCAAAGCAATTGATATAGTAGCAAAAATCCAATCACCTCAAGGGCATAGACCACTCATGGTCCCAATCACGATCCATCAAAATGAAAGATCAACAAGGTTGCATCCATCAAGATGACTTACATAAGTCAAATGGGAGAGGCACTACATCATCCCCCCCAAAGACTAGGCTTACTCCTAGAAGCCTACAAACCAAGAATAGAAACCAAAACACACTAAGAGAAAAATCAAAATTGAGCAATAGGGATGACTTACTGACTCCTTCACAAGTCCAACCAAATCACTCCAAAATTCTCAAACCATCGCATTAGCCCCTAGATAGGTTAAAAATGAGAGAATAAGTGTCACACTCATACAAGGTCCTCCAACAAGGAACCTCCTATTTTCTAGGAAAACTCATCTAACCATAAAGTCAACAATACAAGGTAAGGAAAAACCCACTCTACCTCATCCACATGTGTCAAACTATGACATGAACCTACCGCATGACTACAAAAATAGGTCAAAAAACTATGCACCTCCAACAAGATTTGGAATCATGGGGAATAATAATCCCAAAATTCCCAAGAATACTATCATGCCACAAATGAGCATCCTTGAATCCATGTAAACTCACCCTTTGAACATAGAGGATGATAGTTTACTAACAAAACTACACACTCCAAAAGGATGCTCACTACTACTAACCACAAAGTGTAGGAGCACATAGCCTCTATGGTACAAAAAGCTCAACTAACACTAGGAACTCAAGTTACATCACCCAGCTAGACAAGATATCATTGCCTTTCCACAAGGTTGTAAAGAATATCATTAGTGGAAAAAATCATGTATACTAGCTCATAAGATGGTAACGTGTTGCAAGTATATTTAGTATTCCTCTTTTCATTGTCAGGTAGATGGGGTGGAGCTTCCATATGTTGCAAGTAATATATGACATTGGTGTACCAATCACATTGGTCCATGCAACATAAGTCAGCTCTGAGATCATCATTTAACAGATTTATCTGATTAGCCTCTAGATTAGTTTCAGCCATGAGTTTGGGCAAACCTTGACCTCTTACTAACTTTGTTATTTGTATATCAATGTTAAATTCATGGATTATATTGATCCATCTACACCTCCTGCTTGATATTTCTTGTTGAGAGAATATATCTTTGACTACAACACTAGGTACAAAAGCTATAACAGTAGCACCTACCAAGTAACATCTGAAAGCTTTTACAGCCTTTACCAAAGAATATGCTTGCTTTTCATTTATTTCATACTTTAGTTTAGCAGGCCATAGTGACTTACTGAAAAAGGCAATCAGCTGCTCATATACTTCTTGATTCTTCTGCAATAAGACTGCAACTACAGTATGGAATGATGCAAAAGAGAAAATATGCATGGGTTTTGCATAATCTGGGGTCCTTAGCACTGGAGCATTTTTTATTGCAATTTTTATATCCTAGAATGCTTGTGAAGGTTCACCATTCCAATCTATAATGGTTCCATTCTTGAGCATCTTTGAGATGGGTCTACTGATTTCAGCAAAATTGGTAACAAATCTCCTCAAAAAATTGACTTGGCCAAAAAAGGACTGAATTCCTTTCACATTTTTTTGGTTTGGAGACTTTATCAATAGCTGCTACCCTTTCAAGATCTATTTTTACCCCATCCTTAGACACTATGTGTCCTAATAATTTTCCTTTTGTGACCTCGAATGTGCATTTCTTTGGGTTTAAAGATACTCCATATTCCAAGGCTTTTATAAAGATTTTTTCCAAATGTTTGCAATGATCTTCAGCCTTATTAGAATACGTTGTAAGATCATCCTGGTACACAACCATAAATATGTCAATATACTCATGAAATGCTACATCCATGGCTCTTTGGAAGGTAGCTCCTACATTAATCAAGCCAAAAGGCATCCTTACATACACATATGTTCCCCATGGGGTTGTGAAGGCTGTCTTGAACTATTCACTTTCTTTTACTAGAACTTGATTGTATCCAGAGAAACCATCCATCATTGATATTAATTCAGAGCCAGTCACTTGCTATAACATGGCATCCATATTAGGTAAGCCATAATTGTCTTTCAGAGATGCAATGTTTAAATTTCTAAAATCAACACAAAACCTAATATCTCCATTCTTCTTCCTGACAGGAACCAAGTTTGAAACCCAGGTGGAATGCCTAATTGGTTTGATTATCCCACCATCTCTTAGTTTTGTCAGTTCTTCTTGCATTTTTGGGGCAAGGGTAGGATTGATTGGTCTCTATTTTTGCCTGAAAGGTCTTACATTTTCCTTCAATGGTATGACATGCTGAAAAAGATCCTCCTTGTAAGCCTTAAGGTCATCATATGACCAAGCAAAAACATGTCTATATTTTCTAAGTAGGTCAATCAATGTTTTCCTAATTTTAACAGGGAGATTTTGGCCAATATATACCCTTTTAGGAACTTCATCAGTACCCAAGTTTATTTCTTCTAACTCTTGAGGTTTGGGTTTGTTTACTCCTGATTTTACTCTATCTTGGTTATCAAAAATATTTTCCAAGACTACTAACCCCTTTGACATCTTATTTGTTTTCAATTGCATTATCTCTTGACCAAAAATGGTTTCATTCCCATTTATGTTTCAATCAGTCCACTACAATCCATCTCCTGACCATGGTACTTGTCTTCATTTAACAAAAAATTTGTAATATCTTTGTCATCTTCAAAAACCTACCAATTTTCAATGTTGTCAAGTATGGAAGGTCTGTTTTTCACTTCAATCTGGGAGATTCCTACAAATGATATCTCTTTTGGATTGATTGCTACATTTGCCAATAGATCAGCCATCTTATTTTGGGTCCTATCTCTCCATGAGATCCCAAATGCATCAAAGAATTCTATCTGATCCCAGACTGCATTTCTATATTGTTTCAATATCCTATTCTTGGATGAGTAGGTTCCTTTGATTTGAGAGATAATTAATTTAGAATCCCCTATGACACATAATTTCTTAATTCTATGATGTATGACCACTTTGAGTCCTAGCAGCAATGCTTCATATTTTGCAATATTATTAGTGCAGGTAAACTTCAAGGTGAATGAATATCTAAAAGTATTATTTTCAGGGGACACAAAAACTACACCTGCCCCTGCACCCTCTTTAGAACTAGCCCCATCAAAGAAAATTGTCCATAATTTTGGTGAATTCATGCAACATTCAACTTCATTTTCAATGATAGCAGGTAAGTTTTCAACTTAATGAATAATTAATTCGGCCCTAAAAGCATTAATCCCAGTATCTAGGAAACAAGTGGTATCTTTGTCAATTTCTTCACCTAAAATGTGGTTAACCCTTGGTTTCCTATTTACCATGACAGCTTTTTCCCCTATATGAAAAGTGGCATAAGTAAGATCACATTGCAGGCTTCCCCCCATGGTAACACTCCATTTTCTAGAGAGTAACATTCCATAGTGTGGAGGTATATCTACCACAAGGACAGACATGGTTAATTCTACTTTAGGATATGCAACCAGTTTGAATGGTAAGGCATTTATGGTACCTATGACTGGGACTTCCCTAGCATCCATCCCTCTGCATCTACCCTACTTGGTATCCACCTTCAATCCTAAGGCTTCCATTACTTTGAAGGGCATTATAGTGTTGGAAGCTCTTGAGTCTATCATACAATTTTTTAAGGTCTTCCCTTTTATGATTAGATTGAGGAAAAAAGGATCAATATCTTCTATGAATGCCACTAAGGAATCATCTAGAAACATTTGAGGAATTTGGGATATGATACCACTCTCCTCTATTACTAATGGGGTCTGTTGGGACATAGTTTGATCTACAATAATATTATTATTTGCTATTCCACCCAACCATGACAAAGCCTTATTCTTATGCTCTTCAATTCTAAAAAGTTCAGACAAGGGCACTTTTACAGTAATTTGAGATAACATGGATATCATATCAATAGGTTCAACCACAATAGGTTTTACAATAGTTCCTGGAGTTGGAATCTTTTGAGCAGTAGGTACCACATTTTGCTTGATAACATCAGGTTATAATTTCTTTGGTTGCACAACTGGTTTTGTTGCTTCACTTATCTGAAATTGAACCTTCTTCTTTGGTTCCCATTTCTTACCCTTGTTTTTGTTGATATTAGGCACATCTACATTGACTTTCTTGTTTTGATCATTCATCTTATGAGTGATGTATTTGATGAATACACTAGATGGCCTTCTTGCATCATTATTTATTGCTCTATTTCTCAAATTATAATTACTATGGACTTGTGAAATCATTTCTGTTGTAATTCTGTCAATTTCCTCCTTGGAGGGCATTCTTAAGCTTGTGAGGCCTACATCAGAAAATGTATTACATACCTTATCTGTATCATACCCTTCATCATCTAAAAGAACTTGCTAATGATGTAGCTGGTAAGAAATTCTCTGGCTTGTAATATCATTTTCAGGCTCTTCTAAATCAGAATCTATCAAATCATCACACATATTCACCATATTGCAACTTATATCATCATGGGTTTCAGTTTCTTCTTCAGGTTGCACTCTTTGAGCTTGGGCAAATGACTAAGCAACAACACAATAATCAGTAGAATGAGGTGATTGACATATAATGCACCATGGTACATCATCATACATATTTACAATGTTCCTTTGTAGGGGATCTGGAGTACCCTTATCCTTTACATTGTGGGTTTGGTTGGGAACTGGTTTACCATCTTTCCATTGAGTGGTGTAAGGGTAATTTTGCATTCTAGGCTGCTTATTGAAATTATTGTTATTCACAGGGGGTCTTTTAGCAACATTTGGCTTATTGAAACTAGTGGGATTCATCTTCTTGAGCATTTCTAAAACTTGGCCTATAGTAGGTTCTTCGGGCTTCTTTCCTATAGGAGTTTTGTCACCCTCCCTTTTATTATTATTCTTAGGATTAAAAAGCTTAGGATCATTCCTCCTACCTAGTTTACTAGATGCCTTCCTATTATTCTCTATGTTTACTGCAATTTTATAGGCATCTCTTAAAGTTTTAGGATCCTTATCCCTCAATTGATAAGCCATTTTGCTATCAAAAGCATTGAAATACGTTGTGAGACAGACATCTTCATTTAACCTCATAACTTGAAAAAGTCTGTACATACCTTTCTAGAATCTCACATTGAAATCAAATGTGGACTCATTTGGATTCTTCTTGATATTATTAAACTCATTCAACATGAATCCTGCATTAGTGTTGTCCCCATATTGCTCTTTGAAAAATTTCTCCAAGTCACTCCATGAGGTAATACTATCATTAGGCAACCTCCTAAACCAATCCCTTGCATCCTCTATTAGTGAATGCACAAACAATTTCATTACCATATCTTCATGTTCAACTTCATAATCATTCAACATATCAATGAAAATTCTCAAATGTTCTTCACTAGTAACAACATTATTCCTAGAGAACTTGACTACTTTATCTCTTAAATCAAATGATATGGGATGTGGAGCACCAGGAATACCAGCAAATGATATATGTCTATACTTTTCTAGGTATACAGATTTCTTCTGGAAACTAGGAACATTTGAAGTACTAGCTATATTAGCTTGACTTAGGGGAGCATCTTGGGATTGTTGAGGTGAGACAAATGGGACATGGGTGCCAATAGTGAAAGATGAGGTAGGAGCAGATTGGGGTACTCCCTGAGTTGAAATTATTGGACCACTAACTAGTGCAAGATTTTTAGGTGGGATAGACAAATTGGGCCATGAAGCCAATGCAGAATTAGACTTTATGAATTAGATTTTTCTCCTAGTTTCTGTAGCTTGAGCTTCATTCTCAACCTTCTCAAGTTCTTTTGCAAGATCTTCCCTCTCTTTTCAAGCCTTCTCAAGATCTAGATCTAGTTTTGACATGGAGGGTTGTATAGGTTTGCTTGGTATAGCTTGAGGCTCATTTATTTGGATTCCTATAGCCTTGCCTTTCCCTTTATTTGGAGCTTTTGCAGTGGGTTCTACAAGATCCACTTGAATAGGTTTATAAGCTTGGATTTGAGCAATAACTAGTTCTTTCCTTTGATTTAGGCATTTCTCTTATTCTTGAACTGTAGCTCTTAGATTAGCAACATCTCCAAAAACATCCTTATGGAGAGTTGTGGTATTCTCTTCTAACTTTTTATTTTGCTCTTTCAAAGCAGCCATCCTTCTTAGCAAAGCATTTCTTTCTATTATGGCATCCAAGGTGGCTTGCTCCTTCTCTTTTTCAAGACGAATGCATTTAGCTTCTTCCTCAGCAATCCATTTCTTCAAAAATTCTATTTCAAAGTGCACTTCTTTAGGATCTGCAGAAGTTGCCTCTGAATCAGCAGGGTTATCCAGATCTATAAGATTTGGTTCTACATATGGGGCTGCTCTGGGATTAAAAGGATTATCAAAAGAACTCCTAAATCCAAGCCTATAGTTCATATCTACTATAGGATCTGGTCTTGATGAAGCAATTCCTATAGTGGATACATCTTTATCCTGAAAGACTCTCTCATATGGTAATGGGGTACTGAAAATGCCTCCTAAGAGTCTTGTAGTTTCGAATTCAGAGCTAAGCGAAGAAGACTCTCTTCCTATTACTGGTTGATAGTGGGAATTGATGGATGCATTACCTCTGGGTTTCCAAGTGGAATTTGGATCTGTCTTTTTCTTATTTTGGTTCTTCCTACCACCTTGGGGTAGATCAGTATACATTGATACATCGAGATTAGCTCTCATGTAAGCTCTTGTGTTTTTTCTCTTGTCAGCCATATTCACCTTTTGTTACAATAAGCACTAGCTTCAAAACCTTGACTGAGTTGCCACCCTATTTCGGGAAAATATATAATGACACTTTTGCTAATTGAAGGAAAACAATACACAAGTAGAAACAAAAATATATAGCACAGACAGACCAATCACTGATTTCGTAAGACTAAAACTCTTGCTTGTTAGATAAGACACTTGGATAGGCTAGATACGTCAGTGTGTAGCAATGGTACTTGGGCTCTATCTTCTTTAGATTCTCAAGGTTAGACACCAAAAGATTTCCTTATAACCACGGGCAAAACATAGATCACATGACACACACGTACACAGCAGAACCAAAGAAACTGCAGTACTTTTCACAGATGTGTTGGACAACTCCCCAGCAGAGTCGCCATTTTGTTGGTGTTTTGAAATGTACTAAAACTACTAAGCGAAAAAATGCTTAATACCAGAATGACAGTACTTACACAATCTAAAGACTAGCCTATTCTTATTAACAATTGCATATGTAAGGTATTTGGACCCAACTTCAACAAAACCACAGATGGTTTTCTACTCTTTTGGCTCCACAAAACTAGGGTGGGTATACCCAGGGATGATTCAAAACTGGAACAACTGTATGAGGATTATTCTTAGTTTCATTCTGATTCTCATTTCAAGATCCTCAAACATATACATAATTCTTACTAACTTGGTAAACACATCTCATAAAATAGATATGGCCAAGAATTCTTCTATAGATCTGCAGATGTTTTTAACAATAGTGGCTAATTAAAGCTAAAACATTCCATGCAGACAAATGCTGGCCAACTTTGAAGATCTACAGGAAATAAAAGTAAAGTTTGATTTAATGCTACATTTTGATAACCATTTATGATATATCTCTCCTTTAGCTAAATCAATCTGATCAGTGCCTAATCCATTGGGGTTCAAAGTCTACAACAAGTTCTCAGATCTTGTTTGTTGCCTTACAACAAATTCTATCAGTAATTCTTATCAGAATTCATCATTCAAAAATCCTTTCCACTACTAAAGAAACTTTATCACATTCACCAAAGCTTTTATTTAATCCATTGAATTAACAACAATGATAAATAGATATACAACCTAATTAGATTGCATTCAATTGCACAAGCCTTTACTTATACAATATCAAGAAAACCAAGTAATTGAAAGGAGACAAGATTTAGAAAGAATAATATGGGGACAGTTCATAAGTTGTATCCATCTTCTTTGAAAATGGTATATCTTTTACAATAGACTCAGAATGACCTTCAGAAAGAAGCACAACTCATTCTATATTCATGTATTCTCAGAGAATTGACAGAGAAAATACATCTTAAACTTTCTTTCAAAATTTGGACCAAAGACAGACTAAGTATATCCGTTAGAAAAATAGAATTTGGACCATTCTTTAGCCTTGGGATCTCACTTAAATAGTGTGAGATGCAAGAAGCTTAAGGCTAAAGACAAATGATAGGTGTCCTTTAAAAGGCACTCACATACACTTCTATCAAAAAGATAAGAATACATAACAGAAAGGCTTATTACATCAAACATTCCTTGGTGGGTCCCTTTCTGTTATGCTTCTCAGTTGTTGAGACAAGAAAATATGATCTGATTTTACAATCATTCTTCATCCTCGGAGTACATAGTCATGAGGTTTGAAAGTGATGTATCATCTTTAGTTAACTGCAAACTTACTTTAACCTGGGGATTTTCCATGTCCTCATTACTAACTACGAGGGTAACTATTACTTTTGCATCGTCATCCTCATCTTCTCTTGACATCTGTTCTATAAACTGATTTTTCCATTTAGTAAAAGCATCATCATCTGGCCAATCAAAACTTAGAGCTTCTCTTTGTATCATTATTAAAGAATTTGCACTTTCTTCTAAATCATCAAATTCTTTTCTCATAGCAGTATAAAATAACCGTATTTTTACTAGCTCTTCATTTGTCTTTGCCCAGAACCAGTGGCTAGTTTCACTTATGATGTTTATTATTCTTTCATTAAATAACTCATCCAACTCCCTTTTCCACTTTTCCTTTTCCTTTATTGTATCAACAGATTCTAAAGCACAAAGAAATAAAGTGAAATTTTCAGCAATATATCGGGAAAAATAGAGTGTTAATCTTTTCTATAAAGAATCTCTTTTATCATCAAAATTTTCTAGCTTATTTAATAAATCAAAGATTTTCTCAACTTGATGATAAGGCATTTGGACTACAGATATACATATGATTGTAATATCATTATTCCTCTCCCTCCATTTCTGTGCAAGAGGAGTCAGTTTATCCTTATCTCTGTTCAACTCATCCATGAGGGTTGCAATTCTTGTCAACTGATAAAAAAAAGTTGACCATTGTATTTTATCCCTCAAATATATCACACCCTGCTTTAATTTCTCTTCATACTGATTCTTTAATTCTACCTGCAACTCATGTAATTTAGTTTTTCCTTCTTCAAAATCTTCTGCAGTATAGAATTGGGGCCTTTCAGGGGTGTCTGGTATTTCAATAATAGGGGTTGCTCCAACAAATGTCTATGAAGGGTATGCAATTCTAAGTGTACTGGATTCTCCCACCTTTCTTTTCCCGAGTACCTTCTCCATTTGAGACATCTTGTTTTCAAGCTCAATTCTCCTTTTTACTTCTTTATTGTAGGCATCTACCACTATTTCATACTTACTTTGTAGGCCAGTCATTTCCTTTTCTTCTTTTTTTGTAGTGGCCAAGGCAAATTTAGAATAGTCCACATTCATGTGGGCTGTCTGTACATGTGAAGTATCAGTGACCCTCCTCACAATGATACTCCATTTTAGTCCTGAATCATCAGGCTATAATGGAGTAGTCCTGGATCCTCTTCTTAATGACTGCATAACAAGGGCAGCTTGGTCATTACTAAATGTTGTTCCCAAGAATTCTTCTTTATCTAGATCCTATAATCCTAAATTATTTGACACAGAATTAAAAATTAAGGCATCAACAATATCCCAATTGGGCAATAATAAAATATTTGCACCTTTCACCATCTATCTACCCTCTTCAGGGGTAATATTCTAGAACTCTTGTATCATTTGTTCCTTTATTTGATTCTGAATAGAGGCTTCATCCATTTCTGGATGCTCTGTTTTCATATTCCTACATCTTTTCTCAAAAATGTGCATGTTTGCCCTCCAGGCAAACTGATGGAAAGCCCTAGATTTTACAAAACTGTTATTAGACAAAAATTGCTGATTGGCTTGTTCCAAAATAGGGTCTAATTCCCTTCCCCTGAAATCTACTACAATTAATTCAAAAATTGGCACAGGAGGCTCCTGGGGGTTCCCTTCATCAATTTCTGCTTGAGTAACAAAAACTCCTCCTTGTGACCCCATTTGTTCAATTTTCTCATTGGTGAGCTGCTCCTCCTCAATTCTAATTAGAGTTTGGGAAGGTGAGTAACCTTCATCATGGGATTCCTCTTCCCTTATTATTTTTCTTCTTTTGGGAGAAGGTTCAGGGGGTCTTTCTTCAAAAATAGTACTAGTAGATTCAATTATCTGCTTTCCTTTGTTTATAGTGGGCATCTGATCTCGAATAATAGTATATTCTGTCCTCTTTTGCACAACCAGTGGACCTACCCCTATGTTAGGGGTGAAACCCAATTTTCTCATAACTTCCCTGGCTTTATTTGGAAAAGAATCAATAAATTTTTGTTTCTTCTCATTCATTACCTCCATTATTTCGGGGAATGTATTCATGAGCTTATTTATTCTATTTGCATTAGTTGCAGCATTACTAAGAGGGCTGCAATCCTTGTCAAAATAATTAATAAACTCCAAAACTTTTGAATAGACTCTCTATTTCTCTTTCTTTGTTTCTTGCTCCTGGAGAGAATATTCATTCCTTATTACATCTTCAGGGAAATAGAATTCATGCTGATATGGACGCAGCTTGATCCTATGTCTAAGAGCAGAATTAAAGAAATCTTCTATGTCACAAAAACAAGAGTGAGATACTGCCATCTTATATTGATCCAAAAATTTGTAGAGGAAGATCCACCCCTCTTTAGTTATTACAAACTGGTGAGCTACAACGCAAGTAGGAAAAATTGATCCTGTTCCCCTTTTGTGCAAAAAGGTCTCCTCCACTCCTCCCAACTACCATAAAAATTTAGCTACTCCTACCTTTTAAGGCACCTGATAGGGTAGTACATGGGGTGTCCCTTTGAATCCATAAACCCTAATGATAGTTGAGACTGAATATGGGATGATATCTCCCCAATTATGTGAAAATTTTAGACTATGGGGTCTGTCCATAGGCCTAACAAGGTGCATTAGTGCCTTAGGAATTCTTGGATTGTCACTCAATATGAGGCATCTTAGTTTAGAAGCAAAGTGCCTATCAAATCTAACAAAACTAGCATTTTCTGCTTCCCCAGTCATGTCTGCACTCCATAATTGAACTGGTAGTGCTTCCCCCTCTTGTTCCCTATTTAAAACCATTTCTTTATCAAAATATGTAACCCCTTTAAATAGAAACATATGCATCAATAGGGAGTACTGACCCCAAACCTTTTCCACCTTGCCCTTTGTAATCTCCACCAATCCACTGTGAATCTCATTAGCCAGGTAAGATGCAAAATCAAAAATTATTTCTACACCGAAAAAGGAGATTTGGGTGATCATATACATGAAGCTCACAGGAATAAAATCTTCTTCACCCTCTCCGAAGACTCTGCACAGGGTCCTCTATATCTCTACTACCCTGGCATTAAAGCATGATTTCTTGAAAGGTTCTTTAGAAGATGATGTTATTGCTAGTAGGTTTCTAATTCTACCTATGTGGGCCTTTAGTGCACCTTGTCTAACTACATCCCTTTTGGACATATATTCATTTTCTAACTCTATCAAATCAATGGGCACATGATACCTAGTGAGAGGTCCTAGACTGAAAACTTCCCTAATTTCTTCTGGACTGATGGTAATTAAAACCTCACCATCCATTCTTCTCACTACCTTAGTGGCTTGATCATAAATTTTTGCTATGGCTTCAAGAAGGTCATAATCCATAAACACACTAAGAACAACTAGCTTTCCCAGATCAAAATTCCATATATTGGCATGAGGGGCATATAATTTCCTTTCTGCAAACCATTTCTTGAACAAACTCAAACTAGTTTGAGAAGTTTGAGCAATCTGGACCCAATTACCCTTATCATACAATCCATCAGCTATCCTTAGCCTAGGGTTCAAAGAGGTTAACCTTTTAACTTGCACTATCTCTATAGTAGACTCAGGGAGCAAGTCAAGCAAGTCATCATGCACATTTCTATCCAAATAGTTTATTTGACCTGAAAATCCCTTCTTTGGAGGCATCTTGGACTATTTTTTAGAACTGGAAAAACCTATGAAGATCATGGTAGTACTACTTACTTGAATTTCATCTTTGTTTTCGTCTGTATTTCTGCAATCTTTCTGCGAACAGACAATTTTACAAATTCTGCCAGACTTCGACACACTTTCCTTCAGTAATTGCTTCTACACAAGAATGGCTCAAAATATTTGCTTGCATAAGATGAACTGATGAAATCTTCTATGTTATACTCTATTTTTTCATGCATGATGCTTTCATGTCTAATTAATATAGAGAGTGGCACCACATTCTATGTTTAGGACTGCGTTGTCGATCTTAAAAAATCCTACAATCATTTGATACAGAGAGAACAACTAGGCATTGCACTTGACATGTTGGTCAATTCACCCAATGAAAACTTACCATGTACATAACTCTTTCCTTGATGGTACTTATATCCGAACCCACTAACAACTGAGGACACGTGTTAGCAGGTTGCTACTTCGTTATGCATAAAGAACGAGCACCTTGCCATAGTGAAGTAGCATCAACCATTGATTCTGATCTAAATTTGGCAAATGATATGTTACTGGGCTTGCTCACAAAGAAGGTGGTGGGCCCTATTTTCTATGTTGCTATACATATCTCCCTCGCAACTCTTCATAGCGAGAAGACGATGATTGTTGATCATAGGTCTAATCAAAGGTGAGGAAACTCCACGTAGTTTTTTGATTCATACTCACTACGTCACATAGCTTAAAAAACATGCAACTTTTCAAAGCGAGGTAGCAAGGACTGTTGATTCCATTCCAATCTGACGCTAAGGATCTCTTTGTACATTTGATCAAAAGGGCATTGATGAAATACAAAATTCTGCACAGTTGGCACCCTTTAAGATTTTACTTCAGTCCTAATCATCATCCCACATCTCCAAAGGTCCCATCGGCTCTTCAATTTCACGGGGCCTCGCTACTTCGCTAATGGCGAGATGTCAAATTTTTTTGATAGTGAGGTAGCAAGCTCCGACAACTTTAATGAATTTCGGCACCGTGAAATGCAAGGGGCCATCAAATAATTATTTATGCTATTAAACTACTTCTGACAATGGTAGTTATTACTTATCATGCCACCTGGTTTAGTCATGGTACTGATGAATTGCAATGTCACCGAATCTTCAATTTCATGGGGCCTCGCTACTTCGCTAACGGCGAGATGTCAAATTTTTTCGATAGCGAGGTAGCGAAGGATCGGAAAAATCATCATTCCAGCTCTGACTTTAGACTGCTTTTGTTGGGTCCCCTTTCCTATTTTGATGGTAATTGCAATGTGTACTTGAATAATAAATCAGCTAGAAAAAAAAGCTCCAACCACCATATCTTCATTTTGCGGTCCCGTTTTATAAACTATTCAGCACTCGCTACCTCACCATACATAAAAAGTGCCCATGTTTGCATAGCGAGGTAATGACAACGGTAGATCTACTTAGATTGGACAGCTGGGGGAATATGAGAGGAAAGGTATCTCGAGGGCACAGAAGATAAAAGATGACATAATATTCACCTTATTTGAAAATTCAAATATTTTGCACCTGACAATTTATGAATACAAAGAACGTAGGGTTTTCACAAGGTTTTTTCAAAGGCTAGCCAACGGATGGATTATCTAGAAACCCTATGTTTCACTTAGAATGAAAAATTTGACTTTTCTACAATTGGACAAAAGACTCCTATCACACAAAAAGTCAGATCAACAGACCTAAGAGTTTTAATTAGAACTCAAGATAAAACATCATAGGAAACTCAAACCGTCTTAGTTACCAAGACAAGCAATGGATGAAATATCCTAAACAACGAAAGAGTACACATTCCCATAATGACATAAGATCTTAAATGAAAGGTACTTCACACAATGAAACCATCATCACTTCTCTTCCATAATTCATTAGTTAAACATAACACAAGCATTAATGCACAATGAAACTGAAAGGTTTTCAAAGCAAGGGTTCAAGAGTCACTTTCCATAAAATAAGTATATATCTTTTCAAATTTCTTTTCTAGAAAAACATGACATTTAATCACCATTTAAACCATCCAATTATATTAACAAATTTGCATCTATGACAACCACACTAGTATGTTCTCTATGATATTATCCTTTGTACATGCTACCGGAGGTTCAAGATGAACATCGTAGAGTCACAATACACAACTGGACAATAGTTAAAACATATATAGAATAGTAATCATGAACCAAAACAAAAATCCCTATCACACATGCAATTGACCAAACAAAGGAACATCGATTCTATCTAAAAAAAAAGGAAATATTCACTTCCTTCTCCTCACACTACTCTAGTTGTATCTACTTGATAAAAAAGTCTATCACAAGTAGATACTAAAGAAAAAAACTCACAAGCTCTCACCAAGGCACTCACACTCACACAATGCAACATCAACCATATGGGCAACATAAACACAAAGATCCCAATGTTTGAACATGGGATTTGATACCAGATGTAATGCCTTGCCCAAAGATCCTTGGAATAAGGATTCAATTTAAGCCAAGAGATTATCACTGACTCAATTTGTTAAAATTGATTTAGAACTTGATCCTCAGTTTTCTTTGAAAATTGGTTTTGGATCTCCTCTCTTCAATTTGGTCTAATCTAATATATCTTTATTGTCCTTCACTATTTGATAAGGTCATTTCTTCTATTCTACAATAATAAAACTCAACTCTTTTGCCTTCTTCACAATGTTTGCACTTGGACACTTGATGTTCTCTATGATTGCACAAATTGTTGATAGAGGGAGCAATTTTAGTACAAGGAATTAATTTCTTTTTGCTATTTTGTTGATCTTACTATTTTAACCTAGTTAGTTTGGCTGATTAGTTTCATTTTCCATCAATGCCAAAGAGGGATAATGTTAACAGTGGGAGAATGTTGAAATTAGATTGATACAAGTATGATAAATGTGTTTCAATCATTGTTTTGCAACTGATGCCAAACTTGCTTTCTGCTGGTAAGACAACTGCTTATATGATTTAAGTACTCACTTGTTTGATTGATGAAGAGGATTTGATCAAAAAGATGTAACAAAAGCACCTAGAGGAAAGGTCAAGTTATGATAAAAAGAGGAGTACAAGAATCAACTAAGACAATGAGATCATAGGGCATTAATAATCTACTTAAGGTTACAAAGGCTAGTTACACTAAGAAACTTTAGAAGAAAAAGTTAAACAAAGTTTGTCTATCAAGCTTTACCAAATTGATAGTAGGTGCCAAGAAAAGTTTGTGCAAGCTGAGTAGAAAAATAGTTGGAGCCAAGTAAAATTTCATTTTAGTGTATGCCGAAAAAAATAGTGGATGCCGAGTAAAGTTTAGTTGATGTTGAGCACCAGTAAACTTTTGTTTTTTTTGAGCAATTTTTTAGAGGATGCCGAGAAATGTAATATGTGCCAATAATCATAAAAAAGTTAATGCCAAGTGTCAACATTATTAGAAAGATTGAGAATTTGATGGATCTAAGCTAACAAATTTATTTTCTTGGATTGTGTGAACCAGGTGGAAGATAAGATTGATGAGCTAGTGGCATAGAATTCATGGTAAACCATTTTGAGGCAAATTCAAAGAGGATTAAGGGAGAAGTTTCTAGAAGTGATATGTAATGAGGGGTAGATTCATTGAATCCTACCTAATCTATCCTAACCCTAAATTAGATGATGGAGAATGAATAGAAAAAGATCTTAATTATCTATTTATAAGGATAGCTAGTCAAAAGAAAGGGTTGTCGTGTTTGAGAACCTAAGACAAGAAGTCAAGGGTATTGCTTCATCACATGTCCTAAGTGAAGAGTCTGCATTGGCATGTTAAGAAAGGAGGCTTAAGGGAATGAATGTTTGAAGGGTGAACAAGCTATCAGTGGTAAAATGCATAAAAGACAATAAAAATAGAGGACTAAAATAGAGATTTGTAATCTAGAAATGGAGTTGTAAGTTGTAATTAGATCAAATTCTTACTATCAATCTCTAATAATTTTATCATTCTAGGGTAAATCCTTTTGATTAAGGTTAACCTAATAGTAATTTGTAAATTCTTTAACTAGGTGACATTCCAAGTGAATGGTCTAAAGTCCTCTAACAAGGCTCACTCCTAATAGTGTCACAATTAACAGTGTGTATTGTAATGTTTAACAAGGTTGACCTTTCATAGGACATCACTTCAGAAGAGTGAAAAAGAGTAGCATGTTACTGGTGTTTTTTCTCAAATTGGGATTCCATGTAAAATTATTTTGTCAAATGTGTTGCTAAATTTTTTATGATTCATGTTTACATTTCTACAAATTGATTTGATAGTAAACTACAAGTTTTTAAGTGATTGCATAATCTTATGGATTCATACATGATGACAAATATTTTATGGGTTCACTAAGCTGTGAAAAGTTTTATTTATACATTTGGACCTTGGATAACTGATTCACCCCCCTAGTTATTCTAAATAATTCCACCATACTATACTAGGCATCAATGTGCTCAAACTATTCAACAATCATTAGGCTAAGATTATATTGAAAATACTTGGTGAACAAAGATTTTCTCAACACCTATAGAGATCGACATATATATGTGTATTTACAAGTCTTTATATGACTCAGCCTACATAGAGTAGCTCGGTTATAGTGATGATTGTTTGACTCTACCTAGTCTATGACTAAGTGTTTGACACTAATAAACAACAATAGTTAGGGATACCAACACATTTTGTGGTGGAATTCAAGTTGTCAATGGGATTTTGCATGCAAGTGAAGGGAAAAAAAAAAATGGGCATGTGGTGTAGGAGCACCTAAATCACAAAGGAATAGTAGGAGTATAGAATATACATTTCATTAATTTCTGGTCTACAAGGTCATTTAAATGTATTTCAATGTAATTGGAGTCTAGTTGAGTTAATATGGAAAGCCCATGTAAGCCATTTGTAAAAGATATTATAATCATCCTAGTAAGGTTATGAATTGGTCAAAAGGTCAAATTTGAATAAAAGACCTATGGAAGGGTTAACATATTTTAAATGGTGATTAATAGTCTACTATTACATGTTTGTTAGGTTTTCAAAAATTTGTGAGGTCAATATTTTCAAAATGTAAAAGTTGCTTAAAGGTTGAAACATTAAAATTTTGCAAAAAATGCAAAAAGGGGTACAAGAGTGTAATGAGTTGGTTCAAAAGGTAGTTGGAAATTTTCATGATGTTTTAAAAGTTTTACAATACTATTCATGGTAGATATAAATTATTTGAATTCATTAGGAAGAACTAGAAGCATTTTGGTAACAAGTTTTCATTGTTGTAATATATTATTTTGTTACCGTTGAGTTTTTTCTCTTGTTTCCATGCCTTCTACCACATGTAAATCTTGGAAATAATGCACTAATAATATGGTAGTGTAGAAAAATGAATACATTTTACATCTATTTTTGTTTGAGCAGATTTAATTTATATTTAAGAAAGTTATGAATGTTTTATGGATCACAATTTTTTAGATTTTTTGAGAATAGTCATGTTGCAACAATGGGTATGGTCATGTAATGGTTGTTGATAGAATAAAACTCATATTTTGGAAAAAGGGATGGATTATCTTTCCAATCCAAGTGGTTTTTTACATTTTTCTGAAGTTTTGTTTGAATTATGAATGTTTTGGTGGAAAAAAATAATCTTGATTTAAGGTAACCCATTTTGGAAACATCATCACAAGTTTTGGTTGAACCATTGGATCTAGATGTAACTTGGTCAAAATTTGTATAACTAGGTTTCCTATATCAAAGCTGAAACAATTAGATTTATGTTCAGGTTTGCAAAATCTATTAGTGGATATTCATGAATAAATTTATTATGACCAACAAGTCATACATTCAATATTTTTATGGGTTAAATGAATGATTTCATTATTATGGTTGTATATAAGGTTTGTTAATGTTATGTAATAATCAAGAAAGGTTTAATACACATCCAATGACCTTTCAAAGACATGAAAAGGTGATTCTTAGTTGGTTGGAAGTGAAAAATGTATAACATATTAAGTTGTTGGATACAATTGATTAATTGTGTGTTGTCTTTGATGTTACACAAATGTCATAATCATTATCAGTTAGTATATGTCGAGCTCACTCAAGTAGTAAAGATAGTTCTCATTATCTACTGAGCATTCCTATGTTTTCCTAGTTTAGAAGGTAGTGTCTACTAAGTTCACTCGAGTGTCAAAGGAAAATTTGTAGAAAGCGAGTGTTAATTGAGCTCACTCAGGTGTCGAAGGAAAGTTGGATGGAACTAGTGCTAATTGAGGTCACTAGATTGCTAAAGGATTTTCATAAGTTTGTAATGTTACCCAAGCTTCTATTAATTAACAAAGGAAATCATTTCAGAGTTAGTTTCTACTGAGTAGGGTCAGCTAAGGAAGGATTTTCTTATTTTTTTGTATTAAGCTTAATTGACCCATCTATTGATTCTAGCCAACTAAGGTGATGAATATTGATTATTGTACATTATATTTGAGCTGACTTGACAAAGTGGAAGATATAAGGTCAAGTTGTGATTTCAAGTATGTGCAAAAGTGTGTGAAAAAAAATGTGCAAATTATGATGATGTGATTGAAGATCTTTCGATGAGAAGAGAAAGTGAATATGAAGGATAAGCAGAATATCCTTGAGGTGCAGCAAAGCCATATTTGGTTAGGAGGGATTAAGTGCAAGCCAAAATAGAGATCTAAAATCAAAAAATTAGTTGCTGTCAAATTAGGTCATCTCATTGTTACTCTCTAACCATTGTAGTAGTGATCTAAATCACCTAACAGAGTTGGCTTAACAACTATTTGAAAATCCTCTAACAAGGTGGAAATTCCATTGAATTGTTCTAAAAACCTCTAACTAGGCCACTCCTAATAGGGTGATTAAAATCTTTAATAGGTTCACATATAACAGTGTGTTTCGTAACCTTTAGTAGGGTTGGCTCCTAACAGGGCTCACTTTAGAAGAGTGAAAATTAGTAACTAGTTGCTATTGGTGGTTTTTACCAAATTGGGTTTCCACATTAAATCCTACTGTCAAATGTGTTGATTCTATTTTTTTTATGTGTTTGAAACTAATTTAAAGTAATGGTAATCATAGATAGCATCTAATGGTTTATATGTAAATCTTTTACTGAGCTAATCTAGTTATTACCGAGTTACAACATTCTCTGTGTTTTTCAAGCTTTTTCAGTATTCAGTTATCTATATGCATTTTGTACTTACATATGAGGGATTTGAGATTTATGTTTGTAGTAATTGATTCACCCATCCCCTCTTAGTTACTCCTCTTATATTTCCAACAATTGGTATTAGAGCTTTTGGTGCTTGCGAAAAAAGTTTCAAGGACCTAAGCTAAAGATCAAGATGTCTTACAAAAGAGAGATTACCAAGCTAAATAGAGACAATTTTGCAGCATGGAAAGGGCTTATGAGATTACATCTGGCTACCATCAGTGATTTAGGTTGCAAGTATTTTGATGCTAAATATAAGTCTCCCACTAGAACATTGATTGATATTGCATCTGCTCTTTATTATGCTAAATTTGATGAGGTAAAAGATTGCAAAAATGCTTTTGCAATGTGGAATAAACTAAAATATATCTATGGAGGAGATGAAAATGTAAGAAAAGCCAAATTAGAAAGCCTTATAGGACAATTTGATCAAATAAAAATGAGAGAAGATGAAGATATTGAAAAGTATTTGGAAAGGATCAAGGCTAGTGTAAGTGCAATCAAAGCATCTAGAGGAGACATCAAGGAGGAAAATATTGTAAGTAAAGTGTTTAAAACTCTTCTTCCCTCTACTATTAAAGAAATGAGATGTGATCCAAATAAAAAAATAGGTTTGGATGCTCTAGTTGGAAGATTAATAGTTTTTGAGTTAGACAATTATGATAACTATGTTCCTACTTCAAAGAATATTGAATCTGCATTTATAACCAAACTCCCACTCAAAGAAAAGGGTAAAAAGTCAAAATATAGTCAATTAGTAAGCAAATATGGATCATCAAAAGAAAATCTAGATAGTGATCTTGAAGTTGTTGAAGTCCTGCTTGCAAGGAAGTATTCCAAAGGAAGAGGGAAGTACAAAGGTAAAGTTCCTCTGATCTATTTTTCCTGTAAAGAAATTGGTCACATTGCTACTAGGTGACCAAACAAGGAAATTAAGGATGAAAAGAAAAGAAATAAGCATAAAGGCAAGAAGGACTCCAAGAACTACAAGAGCTTCAAGGACAAAGGTAAGAAATCATGTTTCATAGCTAAAGATTCTGATAACAGTGAAGATGAAATGGTTTATATTGTTGTGAAAGATGAATCTGATGATAAAGGAGATAAGATGGCACTTATCTCTCATGTTAGCAAAAATGATATATGGATTATTGGCAGTGGCTACTCACATCATATGACTGGTAACAAAATAAAATTTGAGCATGTGGAATATTATGATGGAGGTAGTGTAAGATTTGGAAATAATGAACCTTATAACATAAAAGGAAAAGAATGTATCTTGTTGACTAAAGAACTTGTGTGTGATAATTCTTATTGAGTTGAAGGACTAAAGCATAATGTACTAAGTGTGGTACAATTGAATAACATTGGATTAAAGGTAGAATTCATGAATGGAGAGGCCAAACTACTAGATGAGAAAGGAAACTTGGTTGGTTCTGGCAAACAAAAGGTAATCTATTTTATCTTGATCTAAGTAATTGTGCATGTTTTATTTCTCTGGTAGAGGAAATTTGGTTATGGCACAAATGGCTATGTCATGTAAATTTTGATAATTTGGTTAAGATAAGAAAACATAAAAGAGTAAGAGGTATTCTTAGTTTGAAGAAACTTGACATGGGTCTATGCTAGAATTGCCAAATTGGTAAGATGAGAAAGACAAGATTCAAAAGCAAAGACTATTAGTTAGAAGAAATATTGGAAATTGTTCATATAGAATTATGTGGACCTATTGGAATAGAAAGTTATAGTGGAAATTTTTTTTTCATTCTCTTTGTTGATGACTACTCTAGAATGATGGCAATAATGTACCTAAAAGAAAAATTAGAAGCCTTTCAAAAATTCAAGTGGTATCTGGCAAGAGTAGAAAAAGAAACTAGAAAGAAGTTGAAATAACTAAGATCATAGAGAGGTGGTGAATTCATCTCCCATGAATTCAAAAATTTTTGCATTGAAAGAGGAGTCAAAAGAAAAGTATCTACCCCTGGTACACCACAACATAATAATATAGTAGAAAGAAGAAATAGATATATCATGGATTGCACAAGAACCTTGATGATTGAAAAGAATGTTGCTCTCAAATATTAGAAGGAAGATATCAACACTGCAGTTCATACCTTGAATAGAGTTCAATTGAAGAAAGATTCAAACAAGACACCTTATCAGCTATGGTATGGCCACAAGCCTAATGTAAGTTACTTGAAAGTATTTGGTAGCAAATGTTACATACTAAAAGAATCTAAAAAAGGAAAATTTGATGTAAAAGGTGATGAAGGCATATTTCTAGGATACTCCTATAGAAGTAAAGCATATAGATGTTTGAATTTATCTACTCACAAAATTATAGAAAGTGCACATGTCAGAATTGATGAATATGTAGAAAAGAGTGAAGAAGAAAACAATAAGGAACCTAAAGACTACAGAAGATTCATTTACTACAAACTTAATACTTTTTCAAATCTATCTAAGAAGAAAGAATCTTAAACTCCCGAGTCCCTAGAAACTCCAATAGTTATTGAGTTGCAAACAGTGCAACCTGAGCTACAAGGACTCGAGTCATAATTAAAGGCCATCAAGCTAGTTCAAACTAAGCTTGATGGACATGAGTCACAGATAGAAGGACTCAAGCTTGAAACTAAAATTCAAGTAGAAAATTATGGAACTCATTCAAAGACCAAGGAGCTTGTGTTAGCAAGATATGTTTGAAGACATCATGCACCTGGTCATATCATTGGAGACAAATTAGATGAAACAATGATAAGACACAAATTAAAAGGTATATGTTTACTTGTTGAATTTGAACCTAGAAGTGTTAAAGATGCTCTAGAAAATGAAAGTTGGATTGAGGCAATGAGTGGAGAGATAGAATAGATAGAAAAGAACAAAACTTGGACTCTTGTTCCTAAACCCAAGGATAAAAATGTAATTGGTACAAAATGGGTATTTAGAAATAAGCTTAATAAAGATGGAAAGATATAAAGAAACAAAGCTAGATTGGTATGCAAACGTTACTCTCAAGAAGAAGGTATTGAATATGGTGAGACTTTTTCTCCTATAGCAATACTTGAATGTGTTAGAACTTTACTAGCATATGCAACACATAGAGGATTTAAAGTATACCAAATGGATGTTAAATTTTCTTTCTTGAATGGAATTCTTGATGAGGAAGTCCACATTGAATAACCAAAAGCTTTTGTAGATCTTAGCAAAGGAGACATAGTTTGCAAACTACACAAAGCTTTATATAGTCTCAAGAAAGCTCCTAGAGCTTGGTATGAAAGACTCCATAATTACTTGGTATAGATTGATTTTCAAAGAACTAATGAGAACAATAGTTTGTATATCAAGGAAGGACTAGATAAGAAGATTTTGCTAGCAAAAATATTTGTTGATGATACTCTATTTACAAGAAATGATAATTTATGCAAAACATTCTCAGAAGAAATGAGTAAAGAATTTGAGATGTCCATGTTTGGTGAAATAAAATTCTTTGGTGGATTGAAAATACAATAGAACAATAATGATATCTACATCACTCAATCTAAGTATATCAAGGAGATAATAAAGAAATTTGGAATGGAAGATTCGAGACCAGTTGGAACACCTATGTCTACTGGACATAAGCTTTCCAAAAATGATGATTCCAAAGAAGTAGATAAGACCACTTACAGATCAATCATTGGAAAATTTTAGTATGTAATTCACACAAGGCCTGATATTTCTCTAGCAGTTGGAATAGTGGCAAGATTCTTAGCAAATCCTAAGGAAAATCACATGATGGCAATCAAGAGAATCATGAGGTATCTGAAAGGTACTGAAGACTATGGTTTATGGTGCAAACTTGGAGGTAATTTGGACTTGAAAGTATTTAATGATGCTAATTGGGTAGGAAGTCTTGATGATAGAAAAAGCACTAGTGGTGGAGCATTCTTTCTTGGCAAAAGGCTAGTATCTTGGAAAAGAAAGAAGCAAAATTATACATCTCAATCCATAGTAGAGGTAGAATATGTAGCAGTAGCAGTCAATTGCTCTAACATTATTTGGTTCAAACAACTATTGGAAGGAATAAAGGCAGAGAGCAAAGATCCAGTTGTCATATATTGTGATAACACTAATACAATCAACATAGTAAAGAATCCAATAATGCATTCCAAGACAAAGCATATTGCCATAAAATATCACTTCTTAAGAGAATTAATGCAAGATAAAGAAGTTAGATTGGAATATGTGAATATAAAGAAACAAATTGCAGACATATTCACCAAGCCATTACCTAAGGATGCTTTTCTATATCTAAGAGGTAAGCTAGGGGTCATTCCCCTATTTAAAATTAACTAAATGAAGTTTAGTGAATGCATCAACTAGAATTTGTTGAAGATCAATCAATTGGTGTAGAATTGGCAAGGGCATATTCTAGATAAATCAATACTTAAGGTACATTGGAATTTATAGAGTTATTGTCTTTGGCATATGTTGTCAAAGAGGGAGAATTTTATTGTCATATCTCTGAGAAATTTTTGGAACTAGAATAAACCTAGAGATGGAGAAGTCTTCTAAAGATGAAGTATGCTAAAAGAGGGGGAATTTTCTAAATGAACTTGGTAACAACCATTGTAGACATAATTCAGTAAAAGGAAGAGCTCATACGAACAGAGGGAGTTCTCAAATCCAAAATCCAAAATTTCATTGTGCTATGACAAGTTGTGTTGCCATCAATGCCAAAGAGGGAGATTTTTGGATATAATTGATTAATTGTGTGTTGTCTTTGATGTTACACAAATTTCATAACCATTATTAGTCAGTATATGCAGAACTCATTTAGGTAGTAAAGATAGTTCTCAGTGTCTATCAAGCATTCTTGTGTTCGCCTAGTTCAGAAGGTAGTGTCTACCGAGTTCACTCGCATGTCAAAAGAAAAGTTTAGAAAGTGAGTGTTAAATGAGCTCACTTGGACATCAAAGAAAGGTTGGATGGAACTAGTGCTAACTTTTGGTGCTCAAAATTGTAGCCTAAATTTTGAGCATTGTTAAGAAATCAAGCCCCATAAATGCATTTGCACCTGACTGTACTTGAGAAGCCCAAGAGGTGTTTAATGTTTCTAACACCATGAATTTAATGTGTCTAAGTGTTTTATGAAGTTAAACTATCATTCTGAGCCATTTCATGAAGTCTCATTTTGAGCAAATTCCAAATCTGCATTTTTTAGTGGTGTCAAACATTGATAGGAGGTTGTGTTTGTGATTGAATATCTCACACCCAAAAATGTGTCATGACCTGCCACTTTGGGAATATCTAGTGTCCATATCTAGGAACTTATGTTTCAGATTTTGAGTCATTTAGAGTTTGTTTGACTATTTTTTGAATCCCTCAAAGTTGGTCAGTTATTGTTTTCATGCTGATGCACTTTGCACATAATTCTGGGAAGCCTTGTTTGATGTGCTATAACTTTTGACCAATTGACTGAAATGCTAAAATTCCTTTTCCATTGCATTTTAGATGTTAGAGACTTGTTATGTTTCAAGTTTCAGCTCTTGATGAATCTGTTTGATTAGTTTTCAAACACGATTCCAAATGCAATTTCTATCTTTTTACTGGTGTCAGCATTTGTAGATTTGTCAGTACCCTTGTTCGTGGCATTACAACTCCTAATTTGTGATTGGTGAGATCGAATGGATTGTACCCTATGTTATATTCTAAAAATTCTTCAAGTCTGCCAGTTAGCAAGCTTTGACGAATCCGTCTGCACACTTTTCCAAGTCAATTCCATTTGCAAAAAATACTTTTTTGACATTGTTTCCAGTCTGCAAATCCAAGTAGCCTACTTTGACTGATTGCCATTTGTGCCCAGTTATTCTTCATCAGTCCAAATCATAGATTCATACTCTCCTCATGACAGAGAACCAATGCCCCAGTTTCTATCTTCCCAAGTGTCAGTTTACCTAGTTTTCAAAGCCAATTTCGAACTCAGTTTATTATTTTCTGACGTGTTTTCTTGTAGGTAGTTCTAAAAGGTCAACTTTGATAGTGAATATCTTTTGACCTCAAATTTTTCATGAGATGAGATTCGATGCGGTACAAGTATGCAAAGCAAAGAATCAGTATCCCTAATTTCAAAGCCCAATTATCTATTTGGATCAATTTTTAAGGCCAGTTGACAAGTTGGCAAAAAGTGATAAAGCAAATTTTATTTGATTAATCAGTGGTCAAACTTGATTCTAATCAGTTTGAGATGTTCAGTTGGTCAATTTGGAGTATCAGTTGTCTGGAAATGAATTTTTTTTTAGCCGAGCCCACTTTGGGACCTGACTAATTGCACTAGACTGAATAGAAATATGGAGTATGTATATAGCTCTTGAGAAGCTAGAGGAAGCATTGCCTCTCTATACAAGAAGCCTTGAAATCCAAAAATGCATCCTTGGAAAGAACAATCTCCCATTGGTCACCATACTCTTGTGTTTAGCTGATACACTCAATATTCTTGGTGAGGAAAGTACTAACATTGAATTTTATCATTGGGCTATTTCTATATTGGAGGCAAATGAAGGGGGATTCATTGTGTACATAGATTGCAAGAAGCTGTGACACCTTAAAAAGGAATACACTAGACATCAAGACAGTCCATGCTAGCTAAGAAGCTCATGCCTTGAATAAAAAAGAAGTCATTTGGGAGTCAACACAGGAAATAGAGGAGACGTCTTCCTAGAATGAAAGTAGAGTGTTTGATCAGAAATAAGCATCTGAAAAAGTATCTAACATAACTAGCTATAAGCTATATTTGATTGGTGATCCAGATACTTGTACAACATCTTATCAAGATAAAGATCAGCATATCAAAGAAAAGCATCTTCAAAGGAATTTGCAGTCTAACTAAAGCAATCACACATGTAATGGAACTTACGCCAAAAAATAAATCTACATCATTAGTAGGAGTCAATGCCAAGGGAGCTTCCAACAATTTAAGATGAAGATCCATGCACTCAAGAGTAGAACCTCCACACATTAAAGGAGGAGCATGGCTGACAGGAAGATTCATGCAACTAGAAAAGTTTGAAAGATAGAGGCCAATGTTTTGAAAGGAGGAGATGCCATTTGATGAATAGGGGGCATATTCTTTATAACAGCCACATGTTTTTGAGAGCGAGAGCAGATAAAAGGGATGTTGTCACCCAACAAAAGAAGGAATCTGCCAAAGACTAGCAGGCAGTGCCAACAGATGTAACAAGAACACATGCCAAGCAGAATAACATCCACGTAAGCAAAAAGAGCTGACCAACATCTGAGGTAGGGGGAGTCAAATTTGAAAAGGGGGAATGACATTGTTTTAAAAAAAAGACTTTAGATCATGTTGCTGCAAGAGTAAGGGGCATGAGTTTTTAAAACAAACAAAGTGGGCCTATGAGATATGCAGATTGTTTATCCTCTTTGCATCAGCAAGGGACTTTGGAAGAGTGCCACAAGTATCAGAATAAAGGAGTCAAAGCTCAAACCAACGATGAGGGAGGTGTTTTATTTTTGTGTGAGAAAGCACTCGCAAGTTGAAGAGCTTCACATTGGAGGCAGCCCACATAGAATACAACACATTAAGCAAGGAGAGCGCTCCCTTTATGACTGCCCACACAAGGTATAAATAGTTCCACACCATGGTAAAAGGAGTCTCACGCATGCAAAAAACTCCACACATCTAGAAGCCATAGCATTGGAGCTTCCTTGTAGGAGAAGATGCATAGGTTGTTTTGAGTTTAATGGTGTCTGAAGGCAAAGGCAAGGGAGGAACACGTTAGTAAGGCAGTCCACCCCATGTTTAAAAGTAGGTAGCTAGCCAAAGAATTCAAGAAGACCAAGCCCACACATTTTAATAGGAATAGCCCATGCCTTTTAGAACAGACCCATGCACAAATAAAAAGGAAGTCATGGATAGAAGTTGAGCGGAAGCGGTTTGGAAAAGGTGAGGAGTTGCTACATAAAGCGTAGAACTATTAAAAATCCATGACAACAGGAATAGAAAGGGGTTTCCAACACATTTAGAATGCACTCCAAATATGAAACAAAACTGTAGTTAATAAGAAGCAGCTGTAGCATAAAAGGAATAGAGGCTGCAGTAGTTAGGAACCTCACGCGAGAAGACAGAGGCAGCGGCTTAAAGGAAAGTCTAAAGCTTTAATCCCACATTCTATGTGAGGATGTATTAAATAGCTTTTAAGTACTAATGCACACAAAGTGCTTATTTTCTTATGACAAAAGCTTTTAGAAGCCACAGCCTTATGTATGGGGCCCATGGGTCAAAGCCCAAACATTTTGACTTGCCATGCATAAGAGCGTGAACCCAAGCTTGCGTGAGATGATTTAAAAACATCTACTGGGTTACGCTCAAGCTTATGAGCTAGAAGAGGTTTAAAAAAGCCTTACGTTTCTTCAGTTTCCCATATGATCAGGATGTGGATGATAGATGTATTACACCTATATGAGATGAGGCCCACGATATGGGCATTAATCAAATTTTCAAGCTCTTCGGTGCTATGTTTGGGCCATTAGAGCATAATAGGAAGCTTTGAGCATATGGTCAGGAAGCGATATTTGAGGGACCTCTGGTGCTACGGGATGAAATATTAATTTAAAGAAATATAGCCCCCATGAGAACGTAAAAGGCAAATTCAAGGGGTTCCAACCCTACCAAATATGAGAGATATTAATAAAATATTAATATTTTCATTGAAAGCGTATGAATGTAAAAAGAAATTCAAATGTTCATGGGGCTACGAGATGATGGGATGATATGTAATCAAAGGGAATTAATTAATTATTAATTAATTAATATCAAAAAAGTCACAACCAATCAAATTGTGACATATGGCATTTTCAAATTAGAAAGATAAGGAGAAGTGGAAATAAAGTGAAAATTTAGAGAAAAGAAGACCAATGCACAGATTGAAAAATTTAAACTTTTTAAAAGTTTTATATAGTCTTGACTATATAATTTTAAAAAAAAATTTCATTTTTAATGCAAGGCCACAATCTAGGACCATATTTTCAAATGGCCATAATAGGAGCATTTTTTGTCCAAAATATGCCTTATCATATACCATCGAAACTAGGAGAACTTGAATTTTTCATATTTGAAGTCAAATTGTGCACAGGTTTTTACTAGTTTGCATTGTAAGTAGTTTTGCCATTTCTGGGGCATTCTCAGTGCAATGGGCTTAATTCATCATGAAGCATCAGAGTTTGTTATAGGGTAGTTTTGAAGGCTTGGTAAAGTTTGGATGTGAAGAAAATCAGTTCCAGAGTGTTTCCTTTGCTTTTAGAAGTTATTTTTTAAATTGATTTTCATTTTACCATGAGTAAAAATTAGGAATCAAATCAGTTGCTTGTTCAATCATACATTTTAGATATTTGATGCTTTTGGAGCCATAACTAATTGAAGATTTGATTCAGCAGTCGAGGGAAAAGGTTTAAAGGATGTTTTAACCTATTGAGAAGGTTTTCCAGATGGACAGATGTCATGTTCAGATTAGATCCGAGAATGAATTCTTCTCCTATATCTTTCTTTCTCTCATCTTTTGTAAGGGTTCCATTTTTTTCACCGTGAGACCATTTATTTTTAGTCATTCTATGAGAGCATTTCTTTGGATCCAGAACTGTGATTCCACCTTCATTCTTCAACATATTCTCTCTTGTATGAACAGTAGTAGGAAGGAATATACAGATAGTTCAAATTTTTTAGGTTGTTTCATGTCTTTCATTTCATGCATATGATTGTATAATTTCAAGGAAATAATACAAAGAGTAGCAGATGATTTAGTTTCATTCTCATTCATCTCCCTTTATCAGTGATCTTTAATGTTTTATGATCTTTGAACAAAGAGCTTAGGTTGTAGTTGCAGTCCCTTAAGGCTGTATGTTATTTTGTTGTTGCTTATGACTCAAGAAGTTATGAAAATGCTTCAGGGAATTAACAGGGTTGCAAGTTTACTGATGGGGATATCATGTAAGAATGAGGTTTAGATTAAGCACAGATGTTTATTTACAAGGTCAATAGATAGATCATATATCTGAATATATACATAAGTACAAGATATCCATATGCATGCATTGGATTCATGAGTTTGCCCAATGGTTAAGGCACTGATCAGCTATAGGGTCACTTAGTTCTTGCTGCTGCATATTAGGGGTTTTACTGAATTCAACATTATTAATCAAACATTCTTTCCCTTTCATGTTGAAGGACCTAAATGTTTCACCCTCAATTAGCTTATGAGATTCATAGCTTTGCATTTAGCTACTATAGATCTGTGTCATTTCATGAGTAATTAGGAGATATAAGGGTTTTAATCTACTTAATAGATTCATGATATGTTTTGCATTGGTACGATATCGATTGAATCTCGGGTCCACCCGCTTAGGTTTTGTAGAGCCTAAAGTAGAAGAAGGGTCATGCCTTATAGTTGGCCTATTGTTAGAAATGGAATGTTGAAAATGGGAGTTAGCTGCCCCTAGACATGTTAGTTTCTCAATGGGATAATTGAAAACCCTCCAGCATTTTCAAACACCAACACTAACCAAGCTCACTTGATTAAAATGATTTTCATAAGTTTTTAGTGTTAACCAAGCTTCTATTGGTTAATAAAGGAAATCATTTCAGAGTTAGTTTCTACTGAGCATGGTTGACTAATGAAGGATTTTTTAATTTTATTGTATTAAGCTTAATTGACCCATCTACTGATTCCAACCAACTAAGGTGATGAATATTGATTATTTTACTTGAAAAAGTGGAAGATATAAGTATAAGGTCAAGTTGTGATTTCAAGTATTTGTGAAAATGTGTGAAAGAAAATGTGCAAATTATGATGATGTGATTGAAGATCTATTGATGAGCAGAGGAAGTGAATTTGAAGGATAAGCAAAATATCCTTGAGATGTAGCAAAGCCATATTAGATTAGGAGGGATCAAGTACAAGACAAAATAGAGATCTAAAATCAGCAAATTAGTTGTAGATAAATTAGGTCATCTCATTGTTACTCTCTAACCATTGTAGTAGTGATCTAAATCTCCTAATAGAGTTGGCTTAATAGCTATTTGCAAATCCTCTAACAAGGTGGAAATTCCATTGAATTTTTCTCAAGACCTCTAATGAGGCCACTCCTAATAGGGTCACACCTAACAGAGTGTTTTGTAACCTTTGATAGGGTTCCTAGCATGGCTCACTTTAGAAGAGTGAAAATTAGTAACTAGTTGCTATTGGTGGTTTTTCCCAAATTTGGTTTCCATGTTAAATCTTGGTGTCAAATGTGTTCATGCTATTTTATTTATGTATTTGCAAATAAGTTAAAGTAATTTTAATCATAGATGACATATAATGGTTTATATGTTAATCTTTTACTGAGCTAATTCAGTTATTACCGAGTTACAACATTCTGTGTGTTTACCGAGTTTCAGCAGTATTCAGTTATCTATTTGCATTTTGTATTGACATCTAAGGGATCTAACATTTATTTTTTTAGTAATTGATTCAACCCTCCCCTCTCAACTTCTCCTCTTATATTTCCAACATAAGTATGTTGAATTAGTGTTATGAGGATGCCTAAATGAATATTTTTGATTAGTGCTTTGAGATTGAATCATATGAAATGGATAATGATTGAAAGTTGACTACATGTTCATAAATATGATGTTGGTGATGGATTATGTATCTAAGTTATTTAATGAATTAATTTGTTTATTGGACTCCATGGTTGATTTGGAGTTTCTTGAAGGGTTTTGTAAGATGCTCTACATCAATATTGTTGTAGAATTATCCCCAAGAGCCAACACATTCTATTAGACTTTGACAGTTTTCCCCAAAGACTGGCATATTTTTTAATATCTTTGGGAATATTCCCAAGACTTAACCATTTTCTTCCAAAACATTTCTAATTTATCCTCTTTTCATTCTTACTGCCAATTTGTGTTTAAAACAAACACGGGTCTGGTTGAAATTAGTATAATTTGTTACTTGGCAAGGGGTGGAATTTTGGCTTCCATCAGGATTTTTTCCAAGGGACAGGTGAACTATGTCATGTCCTTGGGAAAAAATCTAAACCTTATCCAATGTGATCAAAATAATCATTTTTCTCTTTTTCTTTAATTTGATTCTTAAATTTCACTTGAAACTCGCCAATAAGAGGGGTATAATTATGAGAGTTGTTGGGATTCTTCACTAGACATTGTTTGATTTGATCCTAGTGTTGGAATTTTTTCTTGAAAGCTATAATCTAGAAATTTTAAGTTATATTTACATAAGTACTATCAGTATAATTGAGATAGCTAGTTTAATTTCATATACTTTTTAATAAATATTCTAGTTTTGGGGGGTTAAAAAAAAGGACTAGACTTGACCATATTTTAGGATTCAACATGCCTTCATGTCATTATAACAGCCCCTATAACCTATCCTAGATGGTTAAATTGAACTTGGAACAAGGATTATCTAATGATTCCAACCCACTTCATCCAAAATCCCTTGGTTTCAACTCTATGCTTCTAACACAATTAGCTCAACTCTTTCTCATACCCCAAATAGACATTAGTTCCCTGTAGACTAAAATTTATCAAACTTGTTGTCAAGGTAGGAGACTTGAAAATCATTACCACCTAAGACAACTAATCCTACTACTGAAGAAGTAGTGGGGATCCCCATTTGTAATGGGGTGACAGTGTGAAAACCTCACAACAAATACCTCCTTTGTGATGATATCCACTCAACACATAGGATCAACCATCATGTTTTTCACAATTCTCCCATTAATGTATGATAAGATATACAAAGGAAAAGGATCTCCACTATAGAGGCATCTAGAGGGGTAACCCATATTTTTATTAAAAATATCCATTGATTGGGTTGCAACATGGGCGTGATGGTCACCATATTAAAAAATGGGATATCACTACAAATGATGATCCAAAGAAAAAATTTGTAGAGCACAATTGAAAAGGATTAGTGTAAATCTTAAGTCAATTATTTTATATTTTCCACTAACTATTTTCTCATTTTCTTTCTCTCATTGAACTAGATGAAACTATTGCTTATGTGATATTTGGCAAAGTGTGTAAGACTCACTCTACATCCAATATGCACATGATGAAATTGGCTAGAATTCTAACCATTATACTAATGAGGGTATGTGAAATTATAGAGATGAGGTCAAATCTATTAGAATTCTTTAGAATAACTAAAAGGTTGGGGCGGGGGGGGGGGGGGTTGTGAACCAGTTATCCAAGGTCTAGATGTACAAATAAAACTTTTCACAGCTTAGAGAACCCATATCCATAAAACATTTTCATCATGTATGCATCCATTAGATTATGCAATCATTTAGGTTATTGTCAAATCAATTTTTAGAAATGTAAACATGAAACATAACAGATTCAATGACACATTTAACACAATGATTTAATGTGAAAACTCAATTTGGGAAAAAAACCACCAGTAACATGCTACTCATTCTCACTCTTTTGAAGTGTTGCCTTGTGAAAGGCCAACCCTATTAAAGGTTACAATGTGCATTGTTAAATGTGACTTGATTAAAGTATCTCAATCACCCTATTAGGAGTGATCCTTGTTAGAGGACTTTGAATCATTCACTTGAAATGTCACCTAGTTAAAGGATTTTCAAATGACTATTAGGTCAACATTAATCCAAAGGATTTAACCTATAATGATATAATGATTAGAGAGTAACAGTAAGGCTTGATCTGATAACAACTTACAACTCCATTTGTAGATTACAAATCTCTATTTTAGTCCTCCATTCTACTTTCCTTTCACACTATTTAGCTTAGATAGCTTGTTCACCCTTCAAGCATCCATATTGTTAAGCCTTCTTGCTTTTCTTGCCAATGTAGTCTCTTCTCTTAGGTCACTAAATGAAGCAATACCCTAGACTCCTTATCTTCCTTAGGTTCTCGCACATGACAACACTTTCTTCTAAGCAACCATCTCTGTAAATAGAGAATTAAGATAATTTTTTATTCATCCTCCATCATCCATTTTAGGGTTAGGTTTGATTAGATTGGATTTAATAAATCTACCCCTTATTTTATTTTATTCCCTTCTAGAAACTTCTCCTTCAATCCTCTTTGAATTTTCCTTAAAATAGTTTACCATGAATTCTATGCCACTAGATCATCAACCTTATCTCCCACATGGTTCAAACAATCCAAGAAATAAAACTTGTCAACTCAGATTCATTGAATTCATGATCTTTCTCATAATGTTGACACTCAACATTAATTGGATTCTGATGCTCAGCACATACTGTGTTGCTTGGCATCCACTATCAAAACACTCCACATGAATTAAAGTTTACTGGTGCTTGGCATCAACTAAAATTTACTCAGCTTACACTATTTCACTCAGCTTATAATGAAATTGACTTTTTTTATGTCCAACTAATTTTCTACTTGGCTTGCACTAACTTTTCTTAGCACCTACTATGCAGAATGTTAAGCTTGATAGACAAACTTTGTTTAACTTGTTCTTCTAAACTTAATCAGTGTAACCAACCTTTGCAACCTTAAGTAGATTATCAATGCACTATAATATCAATGAATTAATTGATTATTGTACTCAATTTCATATCATAACTCAACATTTTCTCTAGGTTCTATTGTTACCCCATTTGCTCAAATCCTCTTCATTAATCAAATAATTGATAGTACTTAAATCATATAAGCAATAGTCTTACTAGCAATTTGTAGGTTTTCCATTGGTGGAAAAATAATGATTGAAACACATTTATCATACTTGTATCAATTTTTTTTCAATAATATCCCTCTTTGGCACTGATGAAAAACTAAACCAACCAAACTTAATTAGTAAGACCAACAAAATACCAAAAAGAAAACAATTCTTTCTATTAAAATCTCACCCTCTATCAACAAGTTCCATCTTCTAAATAGGTTACAATTTTTTGTTTTTGATCAATAGACAATAAATAAAAT
The DNA here is from genome assembly GCA_028749045.1 of Cupressus sempervirens. Classification (NCBI taxonomy): domain Eukaryota; kingdom Viridiplantae; phylum Streptophyta; class Pinopsida; order Cupressales; family Cupressaceae; genus Cupressus; species Cupressus sempervirens. The sequence continues at coordinate 523,273,952 of CM053788.1, forward strand.
CATCCTTATGACTCCCTCTTGATTACTTCTTATATCTCACTCAACATTATCTCCCTCTTAATAGTTAGATGTAATTAACAAATACACTTTCACCCTCAACACACTTACTTCCTCAACAGTCAGGATTTCTCCTTCATCTCCCTTAGCTTTAATCTCTCAATATACTTTAACTCTTAGTATATTTTCTCCCTCTTTGAAAAAAATTCCAACAACTTGTCATCTTCATATGTAGATATGAATATTTTAAATTTCTCCCTCTTTCACCTTGCTTGTGACTAATTTGTAGTTCCAACTCTTTGATTACTTTAGGGAGCTCTTAAAGTAAGATCCACTACCTCAATGTGTAACATATGTTAATCAAATTGTTTGATACAGGGCCCTCCTCATGCTTCTTAGATACCATTTGATAATCCTTAGGTAATGCTTTTGAGAAGATATGAGCTATTTTCTCTTTTGTGTTAATATATTCCATCTTCACCTCTTTATCTTGAACTAGTTCTCTCAAGTAATGATACTTGATTGCAATGTGCTATGCATCATAGGATTCTTTGATATATTTATAACACTTGTATTATCAAAATAAAGTATTACAGGTTTAGTGATTTCCTCCTTCATACCTTTAGTAGCTATTTGATTCATACAATGTTTATACAATTTACTATAGCAACAACATATTTTTAAGAATTTTCCTTAGGATAAAATTACCTAAGATCAAGGAAATCAAGCACAAGCGTGGAATAGACCAAAGTATGATCAAAATAAAAATATCAAAATAAATTGATGATATGTCATGTGCATACACACTAGGAGTGCCTAAATAAAAAGGCCTCTGGAATGCTTCTAGAATTCCTATGAGTTAGCACATTGATAAGTCTTACAACAAAGCACATGTCCACTAGGAGTAGATTATCCTCCATTAAGAATAGGAGTAAGTGCAATGATGAGAGAATAAGCTACAAAGATGTAGCACATAAAATTATGTCATAGAAACTATGTGCTTAATTAAGAGTACAAACTACTATGTTGTCTATATGATAATTCACTTAATTATGCAAACTCTAGTGTTGTAGACACCGTGTGCTAAATTAGAGTTGCTTACTCCAGTATTGTCAACATGACAACTCATAAGAGTACGCAAACTCCTAAGAGTCAAACTAATAAATAATAAAATAATGCATTGACCTAAGTAAACTTAAGTAAAGTGTAATAAGTAAATACTTATTTACACCAGCACCCCCCTTAAGTGCAACTTAGGAGAATGCACTTAAGCTTATGAAAGCTATAATGAAAATGCATGATGGGTCTTGACTACTAGGCCATGTTAGGTACCCATGTACAAAAGAAATGGAATCTCTCATGAAGTCAAGAAAGAGGGAAAACCTCATGGGAAAAACTCTCCCCCAAAAAGAGAGATGAAAAAACAAGATGCATGAATGGATGGAGTAATCAAGACCCCTCCCATTACAACATACATCAAGTATATACAAAATAAAATTATGAGAAGAACACAATCCCAATAGAGGAAAGATGTCCCCCCCTCTCCCCCCCCCCCATAATGAGAGAAGAAGAAGAAGAAAGGAGACAAGGTAGTCCCCCACCCCACCCAAATGTAGAATGCTGATTAATTATAACTACTCTAATGTAGAAGCTGATCTAGGACTACTAAGTAATGTTCCTCCCCTTTCGAAGAAACAATGCAATAGGTACATATGAGATGCTTCCCCAATTTGTAGAAAGAATCCCAATGATGAATGGTGTATTTGAAACCTGCTCAACTATCCATGTGTTGATACTGAATATCGCCCCTTCCAATACTGCTAAAAAAAAATGTCAGATCTAGCAAGGATGAATGTAGAACATGTCCCAAAGAACCAACTGTCTCCTCGAATGATAAAGAGACCTCCTGAAACTATTGTATGTAAGGGTCCATAATCATATCAACCTATGAAGACTGATCATGTAGAGAATGGATATGAGGGTTAGAGTGAGCCCTTGCAACAACTAAAGAAGGATATTCTTCATAAAAAAGAAGATGTATATCATCAATGATGTCTCCCAAATCTACTATGTATGACTCTAGAAAAAAACCTGAAATATGTATTATGTAGTCATCCACTGATGCTAGAACTAGAAGACAAGGTGTACCCAACTATGGTAAAGTACATGGACCTATCACTATAGCAATGTGTGCATGTGGAATGTGCTAATGCAGTGACATCTTACTACAAATGTCAATAGGAACCCACATATCTAAATCTATTGAATCACTATCACTACTATCACTATCAGTTTCCACTATGTATGAAGTGTAGAGAGGATTAGAGGATAAGCTGGGTGAAATTTCCTCAAAATGTACATTCCTCTTTATAAAAATCTCATTAGTCTCAAGATCCATAAATCTATATGCCTTAACACTATCATCATATCTGATGAAAGTACAAGGCCTTGGTGGTCATGCATTAAATTTGATGGAAGATATGTGTTCCCGTGCTAGACAACCAAAGACTCTAAAGTGTTTCACAACTAGTTTTCTACTGCACCATGCCTCAAGAGGCATCTTTCCATCTAAGGCATTACGAGGAGATCTATAAAGTATGTTATTGGCACTGCATATAGCTTCAACTTCAAGTGATAGATCAAGAGACTTGGCTTGAATCATACAACTTGCCATTGACTTAAGAGTTCTAATCATCATTTTTGCAACACTTGTCTTCTGCAGACTGAATGCTACTAGATTCTAGAGATCAATACCCTCAAGTTCATAAAAGTCCCTAAGTTTTGAGTTCACATATTTTCTTCCATTGTCCATTTGAAGAACCTTGACGAATTTCCTTGATTGATTTTCAACATGACTCTTGAAGGCTAGAAACTTGTCAAACACTTCATTCTTGTGAGTAAGAAAGTGGACCTATGTGTAGTGTGAAAAGTCATTAATGAAAGTGAGAATGTAGTGATCCTTGCTAACTAAAGTTATTGCAAAAGGACCTACTAGAACTATGTGAACCAACTCAAGAGAAAATGATTCTCTTGAAGACTTCCCTTTATCAAACTTCTCCTCTAGATGCATATCCATTGAATATGTTGAAAATTCACCCTTAGAAAATTTGATTGTAGGTAGACCTTTGACCATGTTGTTTAAGTTAAGTTGATGAAGATAGCAGAAGGCAAGATGACCATACCGCTCATGCCATAATTTACTTTGTGAATGAGATTGTGTAAATAAGGCATGTGCAGAAGACTTAGGCACAAAGTGGGTAAAAGAATAAAGCCTTTTGTGATGATTTACTTTACCCACTACAACCAATGAATCATCCTTAAGATTGTGCACCATTACTAAATTAGGAAGGAACTCAACTTTATTGCCATCTCCATAGTGACTGATTTGGTAGATTGAGAGGATATTTGAGGGAAGGTTGGGGACATAGAGAACTTCTTTCAACTCCCCATTTTTCATCTCAACTTGTCATTTTCCTTCAACTTCCATTTTTGTATCATCTCCTATAAAGATATGTGGCACCTTGGACTGCTTCAATGAAAAAAAGTCTCCTTTTGAAGAACCCATATGACATGAGGCACTTGAGTCGAGAACTCATTCCCCTAAAGAACTAGAACTTGATAAAAGTGCTTGCCCTTTTCCCTTTGAAGTGGGTGGAGTTGAATCCTTGGAAGCATTTGGCACATTGATTTTGTTCTTCTTGAGTAGGTTTTCCAACTCATCAATTCTCTTAGTCTTGCAATGATGCTCATCATGATTTGGTTTCTTGCAATATGCACAAAATAGTTTATCCTTCTTGTCATTGTTTTTCTTCTTGTTGGAAGAAGAATTGTCTTGCTGTGAGGAGGTAGATTGTTGTGTCTCTAATTGTGATTTTTGCTTCCATTGCTTTTTCTTGCTGTTTTTTGAAGAACTTTTTCCTTGTTTATTTGATTGGTTCTCATTAGTAGCCACCAACGCTTTGGTGTTTGATGACTTGAGAATTCCTATATCTATCAACTTGGATTGTTCCAACATCAACATTTCTACAAATGCATCAAATGTAGGCTTACTGAAGGCACTTTCCATGGTCAATCTATGAGTGTTGTAACTCAACACAAAAGATGCATACTCTGAAGGTAGCCTCTTCAAAATGTGATGAATTAATTGACAATCCTTCATGGGATCGTCACAATCTTTAATTAGTGCTCTCAATTCATTGGCTTTGTTGATATAATCTTAAATTATGTCAAAATTCTTAGGATCCAAGAGAAGTAGATCATCCTCAATCTAGTATCCCTTTTCCTCATCCACCTTACCATACAATCCTTCAAGTTTTTCCCAAGAAGGCTTGGCTTCCTTAAAGCTAGAAATGTGGAAGAAGATATCTCTATGAACATAACTCTTGATAATTCCTAAAGCTTGATTGTCTTTGATTTGCCAATCAACTAGTGTTGTAGCATCAGTGGGTTTGGTAATTGTACGATCAACATGTAGATTCAAACATTTTTCCATTAATCTACTCCATACAATATCTTTCCATGTAGTATAATTGTGTAAAGTTAGAATTGGAGTTTTAGGTGAACCCACGATATAGAAAATTAAAATGCACAAGTGCATAAGAGAGACACAAAAACACAAGAGACACCCCCCTATTCACTCAATCAAAATACCCCCCCCCCCCCTCCCCCCCCCCCCCAAAAAAAAAGATGCTTTTGGCACTTTATATGTAGTGCATGTATAATAGGCCACTTGTCAATATGTATAAAGTGAACTTTTGATTTTGTTGTTTACAACTACCTTTTGAGGTTCAAATATGGTACTAAGCACTATAGCTCAAATATATAACAATTTTGAAATAATCAAAGCATTACAATGCAAAAAATGACCTAATTCTAAAAGTGGTATTTTTTCTACATAATCCTATAATATGATTTTAGATCTAGAAAGTAGATGAAAAATCAAGAACTTTCAAAAAAATGGAACTTGAAAATGTGTTTAGATGAGCCCATACGAAGCATTTGAAGTTGCAAAATGTAGGATTGGATAGGTACAATTGCTAAAAAATGAAATTTCTAACAAATCCATGCACCAAAACTAGAATAGAATAGCACCATTGAAAATTTCAAGAAATTCTACCCAAAATCAAAAAAATCACACCTGATTTGGAGTCTCGATGACTGAATTATGCCCTCCCATAGTCAAACTGTCGAATCAAAATTAAATTTGGAGAGGGATTTGGGCAAAAAATTATGAGGTTAAATTTAACAGTCAAGTGGTCATCCCAGCAGTTCAAATAGGCCTAAAAATGATGGTCATACAATCATCAAATTTATGCTCGTGACTGACTAACATCAGCAAAAAAGGCCAACACTAATGATGTGGCAGGTACAATTGCTGATGTGTTATACAGATCATACAACACTATACAAAAATGCTAACATGTGTGTACAAATCCTTCATTTCAAGGTACACATGTGGTAGGCTATGGTTAGGTCGTGTGGTGGTTGACTTGGTCCTACATGGCATGCTTGCATGGACTTTAGCTGACATAGACCTTGATTGATGTGGATAGGTAACATGTTGCTCAATGATGTGTCACTACATGGAGGGGTCTATGAAGTGGTGCCATGTGGATGCAAATGTGGTGAGCTATGTGGATGTAGATGTGGCAAGTCATGCCAGAGGGTTGGAAAATGTTACCATTTCCAGAGAGTTTGTAGATAGTGCCAGAGAAGTGTTTGTTGCCATTGATGAAAGTTTGAAACATCAAAAATATAAGATCATTGTTGCCAAGATGAATGCCAAAAATTGAGGAGTGGGGCTAGAAGTTAGGAAATCTAGTAGTGTTTAGTCCTACATGTAGTGGGTATTGCAGTATGGCAATGTTTAAAAGGAAAGGCTGCTATGTAACAAAGAAAAGGAAGCCATCTAAGTAATGTAGTCATCACTAGTCACTTGGTTGGTGGTGAGGCTTGTTGTCAGAATGTTCAATGTGGCTACTAGGTCTAAAAATTAATCAACCATTTTTAGTGTTGAAAAGATAGAGGAATATTCTAATGTGATAGTGAATATTCCCTGTAGGGGCTGGGGTTTTACCACCCAGTTCTTGCCAAAAAAATTCTCTGTAGGCTGAATAAGCCTAATTTTTAAAAAAAAATTACTTTGAAAAAAGTTAACAAATTTGTAGACAAAAAATAAAATACTAAGCTGAAACAAATTAAATTGTAGATCTAATAGATCATACCATACTTGCAAATTGGGCCTTCAGGTGCTAGTTTGAATTTTTTTTTTTCCTCAAATTTGACTATGGCCTAGGGTAGGCAAATTTATATTCAAATTTCACTGAATTGATGTTCCAGACAAAATGGTGAGGTCTTCTTTGGCTCAAGATGTAGGGAAACTTGGCAACAAAGAATATAACTGTTTCCACATAACCCATAATAGATCTGAAATAAATATGGAATTAAAATCCACATGCAAGAGAATAGACAACATACCCACAAATGTGACACAAGATATACCCTGGGAAACCCTCATTGAGGGAAAAACCCAGCCTCCAAAAGCATCCATCACCATGTATTATTCAGCAAAAAATACCATTGCCATACAACCATGGAAGCCTTCATGGCCATAGCCACAACCGAGCAAACTATGTGAACAAGCATGAATCCACACATCCCATGCCATGCTTTCAACCTTCACAAATGCTCCCTTGGCTAACCTATCAAGCCTTGTCCCGCTCGACTCTTGCCTTTTGTCTTCTCCTTGTCACTCTCTCTCTACCCAACAACTACCCTTGTGGCTGCTTATATAGTAGCAAGTCCCACAAAACCACCAAGTGGTATTACATAAACCATGTGCTACCTAACCCACTGACCCCACATTTAATATTGGGCATTTAATTCTTTTCCCCAATATTAAATAATTACATGAAATATTTTCACAATGTTACAATACAACTCATCAAGAATATTCCATGGGAATATTTACATGTTGCACATCCATCTAGGTACAACATTACATAATAAAATAAAATAATAAAATATAACAATATTATGCAATGTGTGCAACACCCATTATCTCAACACAAGATGCTCCTAATGACTGTGATACTCTGGATCTAGGTCAGGGTCCTCCAAGAGGTGAAGCAAGAAAATGGTCTCAATCGGTTATATGAAGAGAAATTCCCTTAGCTCTGATACCATGTAAGAATTTTCCTTAGGGAAGAATCACCAAAGATCAAGGAACTCAAGCACAAGCACAAAATAGACCAAAGTATGATCAAAATAATAGTATCAAAATAAATTGATGATATGTCATGTACATACACACTAGGAGTGCTTGAATATAAAGGCCTTTGGAATGCTTCTAGAATGCCTAGGAGTTAGCACACTGATAAGTCTTACAATAAAACACATGTTCACCAAGAGTGGATTATCCTCCATTAAGCATAGGAGTAAGTGCAATGGTGAGAGGATAAGCCTACAAAAGTGTAGCATATAAAATTATGTTATAGACACCATGTGCTTAATTAAGAGTGCAAACTACTATGTTGTCTACATGACAACTTAGTTAATTATGCAAACTCTAGTGTTGTAGACACCATGTTTTGAATTAGAGTTGATTACTCAAGTGTTGTCAACATGACAACTCATAAGAGTACTCAAACTCCTAGGAGTCAAACTAATGAATAATAAAATAATGCATTGACCTAAGTAAACTTAAGTAAAGTGTAATAAGTAAATACTTATTTACACCAACAATATTGAACTTTAATAGTAGATTGAGAAATGCAGTTTTGTTTCTTGCTAGCCCAAGTACCTGGCCTCTTGCCTAAGAAAAATGCTCCTCCCACTAGTGCTCTTTTTGTCATCAATGTTTTTAGCCCAATCAACATCAGTATAGGCTCTTAATTCAAAATTTTAATTTTTCTTATAGTATAAACTATGTTCTTCTATTCCTTTCAGATATCCCATAATTCTCTTTACAACCATCAAATGATTCTCCCTAGAATTAGTAGAAAATCTTGCAACTATCCCTATAGATAATGCAATATCAAGTCTGCTATGTACTACATATTGTAATTTTCCAATCATAGACCTATACAATGTTTGATTCACCTTAGTTGAATCATCATTCTTTGATAATTTATAGCCTATCACCATAGGTGTACTTACTAGTTTGGAATCCTCCAATCCAAAAGTTTTCAGTATCTCCTTGACACATTTTGACTGAGTGATGTATATACCATATTTCATCTGATATACTTGTAAACCCAAAAATAACTTTATCTCTCCAAACATAAACATTTCAAATTCTTGCTTCATTTCATTTACAAAAGCATTACATAAAACATCTTGACATCCAAATATGATATCATCAACACAAATTTTTGATAACAAAATACCTTTTCCTTTCTTTGTCTTCATGTATAGATTGTTGTTATCATCAATCCTCTCAAATCCAATCTTCCCAAGATAATTATGAAGTCTCTCATACCATGCTCTTAGTGCTTGCTTCAAATCATATAAAGCTTTGTGTAGTCTACATACCCTTATTTTTTTGTTAGCATTAACAAATTCTTTTGGCTATTCTATTTAAAGCTCTTCCTCCAATATACCATTTAGAAATGCAGACTCAACATCCATTTGATAAACTTTGAAACCTTTGTATGTAGAGTAAGAAAGCCAAGTACTTACTCCTTGCAATCTTATAATAGGAGTGAATGTCTCTCCATAATCTATCCCTTCTTCTTGTGCATATCCTTTACAAACTAATCTTGCCTTGTTCCTTGTGACTTCACCATTTTCATCTAACTTGTTTCTATATATTCACTTCATACTAATCACTTTTTCATCTTCTAGTCTAGGAACTAGAGTCCATGTCTTATTTTTCTTAATTTTTTCAATCTCTTCTTCCATTTTTTTACTCTAATCCACATCTTCAAAAGAATTTTCACTATTTTGGGTTCTTGCATGCTCAAAAAACATGTATCATTTCTCAACTTGTTCCTTTTCATTGGTCTATAATTTTTATCTCCAATGATTTGTGTAGTAGGATGTTGTCTCTTGACATACTTAGACAATATTGGTTTATCTCTAGCTTCTACATTTGGTCTCTCAACTTTTTAATGACTATGTACCTCTCTGTCAAGTAGTTCAACATCTCTTTCATGTACACTAATCTTAGAATTAAAATTTGGATTAACTTCATTCTATAACTCAACATCTAAATTTAGCTTGATTCTTGAATGTAACTCAACATTCATAGTATGTGACTTGACAATCATTGAAACTTGCTATTGGTTTGCAACTTGATTCACAACATCTTCTTCAATAGGCATACCTTCATAAAAGTATACAAATGATTTGTAGTATTCTAGTTTCTTCATAGGTTCAACCTCATATGCTTTTGTATATTCATCAAATTTCACATTTTCACTTTCCACAACTTTATTAGTGTTAGTATTTAAAAACTTGTAAGCTTTACTTCTTTTGGAATAACTAAGAAATATACCTTCTTTACTTTTTTGCATCTAGTTTACCATTCCTGAAATCTTTGAGAATGTAGCATTTGCTTCCAAATACCTTAAAATATTTTACACTGGGTGAGTATCCATACCATAGTTCAAAAGGTGTTGAATGAGTACCTTTCTTGACTTGTATGCGGTTCAAGGTATAAACAACTATACTTATAGCTTCTGTCTAGTATTCCAAAGCAACATTTTCTCCATCATGAGTGTCTTAGCATAGTCCATTACATATCTATTCCTCATTTCAACAATTCTATTTTTTGGAGGGGTTTCAGGAGTAGATGTCTTTTTTTTTATTCCTCTATCATTACAAAACATCTCAAACTCATTTGATGTAAAGTCTCCTCCTCTGTCAGATCTTAAACATTTTAAATTTTTACCTATTTCTTTTTCAATTCTTGCTAAGCACCACTTAAACATTTGGAAAACATTAGATTTTTGTTTTAAAAACCTAACTATAATCATTCTAGAATAATCATCAACAAGAAACATAATTTACTTATCTCCTTTGTAGCTTTGCACTTCAATTGGTCCACACAAGTCAGTTTGAACAATCTCTAATATTCATTTAGAGGTATGAGTCTTACTATTAAAACTTGACTTTGTCATTTTGCCTAATTGACATTGTTTGCAAAATATATTGTATGGCTTCTTCAACTTAGAAACACCTCTTACTCTTTTAATGTTACTAATTCTAACCAAGTTATCAAAATTAACATGACATAAACTCTTATACCATAGCCACACATCATCAAATTCTAAAATTAAATAAGTAGCATCCTCTATATCAAGATAGAATAGATTACCTCTAGTTTGATCATCTATTCCAATAAGTTTTCCATTAGTATCATATATATGAGCAATTTTTTTCTCAAACTCAACCTTACATCCCAAATTATTCAGCTATGACACACTCTATAAATTATAGTTGATTCATTTAGCATAGTAATCATTGTCACTTTTAATCTTTTCTTTGAGCTTGATAGAATCTTTTCCTTTTATTAAACATGGTGCATCATTACCAAACCTTACATTATTTCCATTAAAATAATTCAATGTAATGAACTTACTTTTATCTCCAATCATGTGATGTGAACACCCATTGTGAATGATCCATTTAGCATTCTTGTTCACACAAGACACTAGTGTAGTTGGCTCATTTTCATAAAATTTATCCTTCATTTCAACATACACCACATCATCATCATGATCATCAGATCCATCTTTCGTTTCCTCTTCAACAATGTAGCAAGACTTCTTGCCTTTGGCTTTGTAATATTTGCTATCTTCATCTCTTCTACTTTTGTATTTTGTACATATCAAAACCTTTGTAATTATTATTCTTTGGACATCTAGTAGCAATATGACTAACCTCATTGCAATTAAAATACATTATAGGTAACTTACCTTTAAAATTTCCTTTATCTTTGTGAAATCTCATTGCTAATAGTGCTTCAAGTTGATCTACATCTTCCTAATTTGTATCACTATCATTGGACACATATTTTGTCTTTTTCTTCTTCTTCTTCTCATCAATTTCCTTCGATGACAACTTAGCTTTGCAAGTAGATTCAATATTTTCATTTCTATAATTATCAAAGTTGGATAGCTCAAAAGCAGTGAGCATACCTACCAAACCTTCAATAGTTAGATCATTCCCTAGCATACATCTTAGCTCTTGTATTATAGAAACTCTAATAGTATAAATAGGTAGCCATGTTCTCAAAACTTTACTTAGTATAGTATCATCATCTATTTTACGAGTAGCTCCTCTTATTGCATTAACAACATCTTTTATCTTAGAGCAATATTGAGCAATATTCTCACCTTCTTACATTCTCATCTCATCAAACTTACCTCTAAGCCTTTTTGCTTTGGCTCTTAGAACATTCTTGTCATCTCCATAGATAGTGTGTAGAGCATCCCACATTTTCTTTGCACTATCACAACCTTTGATATCATCAAACTTGACATAACTTAGGGCAGAGGCAATCTCCAACATTGCCTAGTTGTGTTCTTTCTTCTTTTTTAGATCTTCAATAGTTAGGGCTCTAGTAGGATCAGTATGCTCAACAAAAATGGTAGATTGTGCATGATCTCCAAGACCTCCTAGGTGGAGCTTCATAAGACTTTGCCATGTAGTTAAGTTATCTCTAGTAAGCTTGGGTACTTCTCTTTTTGACATCTTGATAATTTTTCTTCTAGTACCTTCAAACTAGTCCTCTTAAGCAGATGGCTCTAATACCAATTGTCGGAATTCTTTAGAATAATTGAGAGGGGGTGAATCAATTATCCAAGGTCCAGATGTACAATTTTTTTTTTCATATCTTAGTGAACCCATATCCATAAAACATTTTCATCATGCATGCATCCATTAGAATATGCAATCACTTATTTTACTATCAAAACAATTTTCAAAAATGCAAACATGAAACATAATATATTCAATAACACTTTTGATATAATGATTTAGTGTGAAAACCCAATTTTAGAAAAACCACTAGTAACATGCTACTCATTCTCACTCTTCTGAAGTGATGCCCTATGAAAGACCAACCCTATTAAAGGTTACAATGCACACTATTAAATATGACTTGATTAAGGATTTCAATCACCCTATTAAAAGTGAGCTTTGTTAGAGGACTTTAGATCATTCACTTGAAATATCACCTGGTTGAGGTATTTACAAATGATTGTTAGGTCAACCTTTATCCAAAGGATTTTCCCTAGACTGATATAATGAATAGATAGTAATACTACAGCTTGATCTAATAATAACTTACAACTCCATTTATTGATTATAGATCTTTGTTTCAGTCCTCCATTCTACTTGGCTTTCACACTCTTTAGTTAAGACTTCTTGCTTTGCTTGTCAATGCAGTCTCTTCTCTAAGGTCACTGAATGAAGCAATACCCTAAGCTCCTTGTTTTCCTTAGGTTCTCGCACATGACAACCCTTTCTTTTGACTAGTGATCTCTATAAATAGAGTATTAAGATATTTTTTCGTTCATCCTCCATAATCCATTTTAGGGTTAAGTCAGATTAGGTAGTATTCAATAAATCTACCCCTTATTTCATTTCATTCCCTTCTAGAAGCTTCTCCTCAATCCTCTTTGAATCCACCTCAAAATTGTTCACCATGAATTCTATGCCACCAACTCATCAACCTTATCTTCCACATGGTTCACACAATCCAAGAAATCAAACTTTTTAGCTCGAATTCATTGAGTTCACAATCTTTTTCATAATTCTAACACTTAACATTAACTGGCTTGTGATGCTCACCACATACTGTGTTGCTCAACATCCATTGTCAAAACACTCGACATGAACAAAAGTTTACTGGTGCTCAACATCAACTAAACTTTACTTAGCTTACAATGTTTTGTTCAACTTACATTGAAATTGACTTTTCTTGGCTCCAACTAATTTTTTGCTCTGTTTGCACTAACTTTTCTCACCACCTACTATGTAGAATGTTAAGCTTGGTAGAAAAAGTTCATTTAACTTGTTCTTCTAAACTTAATTCTATGTCAACTTGAAATATTATTTAAAAGTAGTTATGAAATTCGTATCAAAAAGCTGTAACAAAAAGAACCTATAGGAAATTGAATGTAGTTTGTATACTACTAGGGATTATTTGTAAAACACATGATTGGTCACAATTTTGGATTTTAATGTAGTAGTTCAAAAATTTCAGGACAAAAATAAAAATTAGGTGTATGTGTTGATCTCAGATTTCTCTTAACAAGTGAGTGTCAACACACTTAAGCCATTTACTTTGTTCATGCTAAACTAGTAATACATGTTGAGCACAACATGTAAATATTAGACCATGCCGAGTTGCAATGAGTTTCGAGTCACTCATGAGTCGAGTCACTCAAGTTCCTAGTAGATAGACCATGCAGAGTGATTCAAGAGCCAAACAAACAATGAATGCTAAGTAATTTAGGTGTTGAGTCATAGCATAAATAATAGTGCATGTCAAGCATCAAAGATTTCATATGCTAAGTGACACAGTTTTCACATATTTGTTTGTAATGGCACAAACAACTATGCAAACCATTTTTGAGCTGAACTAAGATTATATTTTGATATTATGGAGATAAGGATGAATCTATATTTGGATTCCCTATGCAATTACATGCAACAAATTAGAAAAAGTGAAGGTTTAAGTGGAAAATGGATGAATCTCAGCCATAGATTCATACCTAACCCTAAGCCACCTAAGTTTTCTTAAGGAGGAAAAAACCCTAAATTCTTTATGATAGAGGAGAGTGAATGTGGAAGGAATTGAAGGTGCAAACAAGATAATTTGCATGCATAGCATTCAAGGTGACATAGAAGTTATAAAGAAAAAGTGAATTGTAGAATCAGTTAGAGAATAACATAGGATAAAGAAAAGGATACAATATTGAGACATATGATCGGGAAGGATCAATAAGATATTGTGTAGAGGTGATCTATTATAAGGAAAGCAAGTGCCAATAATAGGATCTATGCTGAGACAAATAAATAGGTGATTTCAGTTAAATCTCTTAACAGAGTAGTCCTAACAGGTTGTATGAAATCCTTTAACAGGTGCTTACTTAGTTGTAAGTTGAAGTCCTCTAACTAGGAACATTTCTAATAGGGTGTTGAAATCCTCTAACAAGGTGAGACCTAATAGTCTTTATAAGCCTTTAATAGGGTAGATCTTTCATAGGGTAGTTAATGTTTCATGGTCAAAACATTGTAATCTTTATTGGATAAACTTGATTAATATAGTAGTGAAGATTTGTGGGTGGCATCCCCACCCTAGTTTTACCTTCTCACTTGGAGGGTTTCTGGGTAATCATATCTAGTGTTAAACGTGTGAATGCTTACATGGTTATATGATTTAGATGCATATGCTTTACATGTTATTTCAACTTACTTATTGAATACATGTGATGAATGTATGGTGAAAGTTTTATGGGTCCAAGTTTAAACTATTGATTCACTCCCCCCCCTCTCAGAAGTTTACTCTTTTCCCCTTGTAATTCAAACAATTGGTATTAGAGCCCAGTTCTCTAAAAGAGAAAGCTTTGCAGCTTTGAGGAAAGATCTTGAAATGGGAGTCTACAAGTTGGGAAAGACTATTGAAAACTAGGAGATTGAAATACATCTCATACTACATCAATTGAATGAAGCAAGAGAGGAACTAAAGAAATCCTTAAAGAGAAGGATGGAGGTTGCTATTATAGAAAATGACACATTATACAAAGAGATAGAAACTACCAAGCTATTTGTAGATGGTGACTCCAATGAATTTGATGTAGTAGTTGTAGATCCAATGGAAAAGA